>JAFMOC010000001.1:6497500-7097500 GCA_019802505.1 Corydoras sp. C115
TATATATATATATATATATATATATATAGCCTGTTGGCATATTCAAGTGAAAGTCTTTTAGAGGAGTAATTCATTATTTTTTAAATATTTTATATAGGCCTCCTATCTCATAATGAACAGTATTTAATAAAATAGAGAAATTTGTAACTATTGTACCCATGTTAATTACCAAGTTGTAACAGATTTTTAATATTCATTACATACGGCATTTAACATTTATAAACAGAAATGAATGACCTAGAAGCACACAAAAAAAGCTGAAATGTTCCTGTTTTGCTTCTTGGGTCTATTTAAATTATACAAGAACATTTTCATTCTTGTATGTCTAAATTTGTGACAGAAGTTATTTTAAACATAGAGAAACATAAGAAAGATCTTATTCTTAAAACACTAGAAAACATTAAAAATAAAAAATATTTAAAAGTTAAAAATGCAGTCACACTTACAATGATGCAAATACTTTTGCCAGTTCCCGTTGGCCCTACGATGATGATGGGCTTCTGGTGTGTAATAAGTAGCTTCAGCAGAGCCATGTATCGTACTGTGTTCTCTGTGGGTACGATGATCTCATTGAATTGCACATCTTTAGGGATCGATGGAGCCTGTGTTAGCTCCTCAGTCCACAACTCCCATCTGCCTTGACCCTGAGTTATAAAAAAAGCTCCAATGATTTATCTTATTTAGTGACTCGTTCTAAATATTCAAATATAATATTGCATGTTATTGTTTAAACCACATGAAAGCTGCTTATTCATTCAACAAATTTGGAAAAACATTTCAAAATATCTAATGTAGTAATATGACAATTTGGTGGTTAATTGTGTAGGATTTTCCCTGAAATAAAGACTACCGTATTTTCCGGACCATAAGGCGTATTAGGCGTATTATAAGGTGTATTATAAGGCGCAGTCTGAATTACGGGGTCTATTTCTGTATTTGACCCACGTATAAGGCGCACTGTACTATAAGGCGCAGTCTCAATTACGGACTCTATTTCTGTACGGTACTTATTCTGTATGGCACCGTATTATAAGGCCCTTGCTAAAACATACCATCTACAAGAAAAGTAAAGGATGCAAAACGGTGATTTATAATTGAAACTTATTCTACTACTTGACAAAACACACATTATTTTAATCAGTCTTCTCCCACAAATCCATCAAAGTCCTCATCTTCTGTGTCTGAATTAAAAAGCTGCGGAATTTCACTATCGAGCATTCCGGGTTCCCTCTCATCAATGTCTGAGTCAGTCTCGTCGCCAGGCGGCTGTTCAGCAATGATGCCAGCTTTCGCGAAAGCTCGGACAACGGTTACAGCAGAAACCTTAGCCCAGGCATCCACAATCCATTCACAGACGATGGCGTAACTCGCCCGCCGCTGCCTCTGAGTTTTAGTAAACGTGTGTTCGCCGTCTATCATCCATCGCTCCCACGCCGCCCGCAACTTTACTTTAAACGCCCTGTTTACGCCAATGTCCAGCGGTTGGAGTTCTTTATTTAATCCTCCCGGAATGACGGCAAGCTCCGAATTAATTTTCTTCACTCGGCTTTTCTGTGAGATGAGCGCGCATGGAGCCACAAATCAGCAGTGACGGTGATGTGTGGAAAAAACCACCCGGTCGCACAACAATACTTTAATAGATTTTGGAACTCAGTACACGTATAAGGCGCACCAGATTATAAGGCGCACGTCTGATTTCTGGGAAAATTTTACACTTTTAGGTGCGCCTTATAGTCCGGAAAATACGGTAACCATTAAAAATAAATAAATATACCTTAAATTAACTAAAGACAAACATTTTTACTTAATGTTTAACAAAAAATACAATACAAGCACAAAAAGCTACAATTGAACACCGTTTATTCTTCTCTCTGTGGCATGGACAACATGATAAGATACCTACAACTACCTACAACCTACAACTGTCCAAGGAATGACCTACACCAGTCCCAGGTTAGTGTATTATACCTTTGTGCATTACCTCTGTAAATAGAAAGGTTATTTTCTTTCATTTCTGCATAAAAATATTTTTAAGAACCACAACCTGGAAGTCTGATGGTCAGACTTGTTGGATCTTTTCAAGTAATGCAATCTACAAAAAGTTATAAATAAAATAACAGGCCACTGTGCAAAATAATTTTGATTATTATTGCCATTTTTTATTGAAGTTTATTTATTTGTAAATCTACTATTGTAAATATAGTAACACTGCATAATGACTACTTGTTCAAAGAAACTGTACCACATGTAATTAATATGCCACTGATTCATAGTCTGTGGTTCCAAAATGCCCATGATCTTGCCATAGTCCCATTGATAATGTGTCAGTCATGAATTAATTAATGGTGTGTGCTCTCACGTTATGTAAAGGATGTCAATACAGTTTTGTTGGATTTGTGTTGTAATTCAGGTGGATGTATCATGTTTGCACTCTGGTACATTGTGTCCATATTCAATTTCAAAAACCACACAGCTGTCATAAATTTATTTGTAAAGAGTGAATTTTAAAATATTTTTTGTAATACTCTTTATTTATCTCTTTAAATGAAAGAGATATATAATAGAATATTATAGATTTATCATTAGTATTGGCAGAGTGATTTGTGATTTGCTACAGGTGTAAATGTTATTGTCTCACTGTCTATCCCCTGTTAATACCAAGGCCAGTATTTTTGTCTAATTCTTTGACACAAATGCTGAACATATAAATGTATTATATTTAAGACGTATTTTCCCATTAAATGTTAACAGACAAAAAAATAACATCCTATTCTGTAATTTATGACCACTCACCTCTTTAATAAAGTTGTACTGATAGAGTGTGCCTTCAGAAGGTAAAGCCACAGTTAGTTGTTTGCTTGGTGCCTCCACTTGTTCCAAGATGCCAAAGGTAGTCCGTGTCTCCTGACTCAGAGCACCAGTCAGCATCTCCCTTACTAGTTTGTCGAAATTTATACGACCAGATTCTGTGCAGCTAGCTCCAACTGACCACACTAGAGAAAACACGAAAATGCCCTAACAACACAAAAGAGAGAAGTATTTAGTTCATCAAAGGTGCAATTAAAATATCTAAGACTAGAAGAAAACAATCATGTACACATTTGAAATACAGATACACAAACATAAATATGGACATAAGTTATGGCAAGCCGTTTTAAGTCAAGCTGACTTACAGGTTGTTTTCACTAGTGGAAATGTCATTATTGACTAGTGAAATGTATTTTGTGAAATAGTGAAATGTATTTTGACTAGTGGAAATGTCATTTCCACTAGTCAAAATACAATTTCGACATGTAAGAAATGTTACATGAAGATATCTATAACACAATTTTGACATGTACAATACATATTTTCACACGTAGAAATTACATTTTAAGTATGAATGAAAAATGAAAATTCGGTTTAAAGATATCTTTAATTTAATTGTTCATATCTGAAATTATATTTTCGCTAGTAAGAATAACAATTACAGATATCGACAATTGAATTTCCACATGTTGACTTGGAATTTTAACTAGTGCAAATGTAATTTTCTTATTCAGATATCAACAATTACAGTTTCGGATATGTGTCCTAATTTGCATATTCATTTCGGATATGTGGGCGGGCCATAAAGCCATAAAGCTTCTTCTAAAAATTCAGCAAAAATGTTTTGCAATTGAATGCGCCATAGATGTCTCAATGGTCAATGCAGAGAAAATTGCTGACCAACTTTCCACAAGCACACATTAAAAACATATAGAAACCGGTGTCTCAGTATTAGAAACTCTTTCCATTTTCGAGTGTCGAAACCGGGTCAAATTAGCCACTGTTTGGATTTTGTTGCGCCTTCATCTGTGTTGTTGCAGTAGATGGGAGATGCGAATGATGTCACAAGGTGTCATCGCCTAATTTGCATATTCGTTGTTTCGGATATGTGCCCGAATTTGTATATTACGTTAAAATTACTATTACAATACTAGTTACAGCTCCAGGCTCAACATATCAGTAATTTAATTTTGACTAGTCAGAATTGAGTTTTAGATATCTGGAATTACATTTATGATATCTTTAATGTGAGAACCATTAGAGATATCTACAATGAACATTTCCACTAGTGGAAATTGAGTTTTACATATCATTAATAAGAACTCCAAATAGTCAAAATGACATGGATGTGTTGGCTTGGAATTGTGACATGTCAAAACTGAATTAGATATCTGAAAATGAGTTTGAATAGAGGTCTATGGGAAAAGCTGACTAGTTATAATTGAGTTACAGATATCAGCAATTCACATTAAATATTGAAAATGGAAAAAGGAAATTAAATTGTTGATATCAAGAATGAACATTGTGACTAGTGAGAAATTAATTGTAGATATCTTTAATTTTTTAATTGCTACTAGTCAAAATTTCATTATTGATATATTGACTAGGGTGGCACGATGGCTTAGTGGTTAGCACATTCACCTCTCAGCATTAGGGATTCCTGGTTCGAATCTTAATCTGGGTGAAGTTTCCATGTTCTCCCCATGTCCGTGTGGGTCTCCTCCAGGTTCACCGGTTTAACATGGATCAAGGTCAATTGAATTCTCCAAATTACCTCATATAGAGTGTGTTTGTGTGTTTGTGTCTGTGTGTCTGTGTGAGTGAGTGTGTGCCCAGCAATAGGTTGGCGCCCTGTCCTGGGTGTATCTGCCTAGCGCACGAAACATGGATGAGCATGGGGAACATCCCACTCGCGACCCTAGTAGACAATAAAGCGAAAGATAATGGATGGATGAATATATTGACTTGCAATTCTAACTAGTAAAAATTTATTTTTTAATATCTACAATTGCCATTACTACTAGTTATTAAATGTTAAGACACAAGTTTGATTGCTGCAGAGCTTGAGAAGTAAAATGTGTTTGTCTATATGTATATGTAGCAGTAGAATATATATATATATATATATATATATATATATATATATATATATATATATATATATAAGTATATCAGCACATATAGATAGTACTTCATTTATATGACTCCTTTGCTAAAAATATTTTGTTTACTTTCCTAGATATACCAGTATAGATGTTTGCCAGATTTTAAATATTTTCCTAGTTCTCTTAAGGCTCTTTTTTGTATTCCAGTCATCAAAATTTTGTCTGGTACTAAAGTCTTTGGCAACAACTTTTTACTTTTTTTATTGGCTGGCATTTAATTTCCTGGCTTCTTTGACTTGCCAGCAGGCAGTTTACCAGACCCATGTGCTGATATTGCAGGCCTGCCCTAAATGGATATGCCATCATCTGTCCAATTGATAATGACATTATGTGTAGTACATTCTGTATTTTCTACTTGAATCAATCTTCAGACAATGTACATGTCTTGCTATGTAATCCTACATAATGTAAGGCTTCTCGAGACACCCTCTTTTATTGATGTTCCTTATATGGTCTAACTAATTTATTTTGCACCTGGCATTAATTACATCATTGCGTTCTTATTAACAATAACACATTTTTTTTTACTAATCATTAACTTCAAGTCATGTTGCTCATTTTGACAAATATAGATTATTAATATGCAATTTCATTGAAACCTTAAATTCTATATCTCAAAACACTAAAAAATTATAAATGCACACAGGTGGCAAACAGGGACCGGAAAAATAGCAGTAAATAGGTACAGCAGATCATGTTGGTGACAAACAGTTCAAGAGCCCTAAGGCAGATGTTTAAACCTTTTTCTGTCTCTAGTTTCTGTCTGTGCATTATCAATTTCTAAATCCTTGGTTTTCAGTTTTGTCTCACATCCTAAAACATGCCAGGAACCTGGCTAGTTTAAATTACTTTATGCATGAGTGATGCACTGTGATGGATTAGGTCCTTCAGCAGGTTGTGTTTCTGCCTCAAGCACAATGTTTCTGGGAAGAGCTCCAAACCCACTGCAACACTGATTAGGATAAAAATGGTTACTAAAGATGGATCTTTTACTGAGAAAGACACAACACCAGCTGTGTGGGATTTATGTAAGCCTTTTTGCACATGATCACTTGCATTGAGCTTGCCTTCAAAAACTCTTGCAAGTGATGAGCAATTTACTTTTGTGTCAAGTATTATAAGTAGTCATACCAGGATCCTGAAAATAATTAGGTTTAGCATTTCCCCTGCTTTAATGCTGAATAAGTGCTGGTTAAATGCTGTTATTTCATTAAATGTGCAGTACATAGCATTTATAGCTTATAGCATAGCATATCTTTAGTTAAACTATTGACATGTTTTTGGACTGTGTAAAAAAGCAGACCTCCCAGGAGGAAAATCTACAAAGGTATGCGACTTCTCCCTCTCCTGGAACTAAACCCCTGTTGTGAGATAAGAGTGGTAACTGCTGTGTGACCATGGAACTGTGTAACTATACATATTATAGATTATAATTTATAGGTCTACCTATTTAAATATTAAATTAATTTACTAGCAGAAGCATCAAAGTACACATTTTTCTAGGTTTTCAGTGCCTTATGCTTTAACAGTAACTGGCTTTTAGTTTATTTTTAATTGCTCATTACCTCGACTATACCCTAACTGCATATTTGTAGAATTTGTTGTTATTGTTGTTCAAGTATTATTGTTAAAGTATTATCATCATTTTGTAGCTACTGCTTTAAGATATATTATAATTCAATTAGAAACAGACAAACGCATTGTTCCTTGTCACTGAACAGATTTACTAATCTTTAGCTCTTTTAATAATGTAAGTGCATTTTTATAGCATGTTATTGCATACCTTGAATCAAAGTGCATTACTGAAGACAAAGAGTGTATAAAAATAGGTCTGAGGTGTATAATGCACAGTGTAATAAACACAACCATGTGTTTTGTATGCCGTAGCTCACCTCCAGCCAGGAGCAGATATCATCATTGGTCATGGCATTTATTAGATCCTCTTTCCAGAACTCATCCATCATACAGTCCATCAGATTCATCAGGGAGTGTACTAAGTTGGTGTCTGATGTCGGAGAGAGCTCCTTATGTGGGTCATAAAATAGTAAAAAGACCAAGAGGAGGTCAGATATCTCTTTAAGAAATGGAATGGCAAGTCATTTAAAATGTGCTAAATGTGCTTGAAGGTGTCAGTGACTTAAAATGTACAAATTAAATATTTATCAGCAGAAGGATGTTGGAAGTTTGCCTAAAGCCACTGAGAGCAAGCTGATGGGTCTCAAAAAGCATTTTATGCTAAATTTACATAATAAATATTTCACTACTGAAAACTTCTGACCAAGAGACTGTTAAATAGCAGTCATTCTGGTGTTTTATTAAAATAAAGAGTAATGTAAAATGTGCATAATACATGTATTAATACTGAAGGATGGAGGCACCTGTTACATTACACTACTAAGTAATCCTCTTTAGTTTAATTTATTACCCATGCTTCATTATGGTTTGACATTATAGCTAAATGATAACACAGCTTTTGCACATTGGCATTACTATAATTTTAATGCATTAATACAAAACCCATTACGACAGAGACACATGACATAAACCATAAATACCATAGCTTATATCTATCTAAAAAGCCAAATCTTAATGCTTCATAATCCTTAACAAATCATTACACATTATGCACAGGAAAGGGAAGATTTGAATGTTTCAAAATACTATAATTAGCTTCTAATGTCTCTTTCACTTAACTATGAAAAAAGTGAAAATGCATCAATTACCATGCTTTGGGAGAGTACATACGCTGTACAAAGATCTAGTCTTTTTTCTATTACTGACACTTTTAAGCCTTGTTAGCATGCAGTCGTTGTTAGTTAAGTGCAATTATAACTTAGCGAAAATTCCACTAAATTAGGACGGAATTTTGGAATAAGTGCTATTTATTAAAAAAATGATAAAATAGAACTATATAAAGCTTTAGAGTACCCAGTGCACTTTAAGTAATTAAATGTTTAGATACATGGAATAGGAGCGCCATAGGAATGGTCCTTGTAATTTGAATGCCCCTTTCTGCACTACAATCTTTTTAATAAGTGATCATATACAAAAAGAGTTGATTTTAAAACATGTTTAAACTCTTATTGTCAATAACAGAGACATGGTAAAAGTGTCATTTGTTCAAATGTATTCACGCAATATATAATTCAAAGCACTGTGTTTTAAGGGCATTTTTAAGCTTCACTAAAAAGTCAATAAAATGTTAAACTAATGAAATAAAAAATAAATAAAATGGTGGTAAAGTAATCTTCCCTAAATTTAAAACAAATGCACTCTTAACTATTTTGGTATATAATTAACAATGAATATTTCTGTTAATATATATTTAGTATGTATACATTAATAATTGATATATAATAGCAAGTAATAATATAAAGACTTAGCTTACCTTGACCCCTTTGCGGATGAGCACCAGGCAGGCAGGCAACATGCGATCGAAGATGCCAGAGATGAAGTCCTTGTGCATAGAGTTTAGTGTAGGGGGCAAAGTGTTGAGCCATGAGATCATAAGAGGCCTCCAGCCCAAGATATGAGGCTCCATGTATATCATGCCACATCTAGACACCTGCATGCAAACATTAAACATTAAGAATTGATTACTTTATAAAAATCAAGCATCTCCATTTGTCATCTCCTGATTTGCATTGCCATTCCGTTTTAATACCATTAAGCAGATGTGATTTATAAAGGTCTAAACATGTGCCAAGGTCCCGTAAAAGACTAAGAACCTATCCAGCAATTTTTCAGCCTTTTACCTTAGGAGTCAAGGGGTAGGATCCAGCAAACTTTATAGTCTTGATTTAAACAAGTTAATTGAGAAAGATGTACTAAAATAGACCGATTTTCAGACATTTCCCTGATAGCTGTGGAGAGGGCATACTGGACTGCTCTCCAGACATGGTGCCTCTTCAGAGAGCATCACCAACAGATTTCTGTTAAATAATTTTTATTCTTACTCTTTTTTGGTTATCGATTGTTTTTGTTTTTTTTCTCATTTGTATAAGCTCATATTAATAATATACTGCTATTGCTACTACTACTACTACTACTACTACTACTACTACTACTACTAATAATAATAATAATAATAATAATAAATTACTTGATCAATTGTTTTTTTCTTGGTTTTGATTTGTCATCATTGCTTTTATAAGTGCCTTCTTCTGTATTAATCCAGGGCTTGTGTTGTTATTCTGTTACATGAGGTCTTTTTATGTTGTTTTAAGGTTTTCTTTCATGGCTTACTGCCATCTAGAGGTAGTATGTGACATTAATGGTTTAGGTTGACTAATTTATGTTTCTTGTCCATTAAAATTTTACATTTACAACACCTAGTATACTCTATTTCTGTAATTGAATTTTAATTCTAATTTAATATATACACATGTACATTTTAAATGCAAACAATGTACACTTAATCATGTTAGCTCATTAACTAATTAAGATACATACAGGACACTAGTGTGCAATGAAAGAACAGCGCTTGATTAAATGAGTGATTAAGTAAGAAAGAAAACGATAAAGAAATAAGGGAGATACAAAATCTTTGCAAGGCATCCAAAGCCTTTCATTTTGTGTCGCAAACAACACATTTTTACATCTATATCAGTTCTCCCAAAAGGCAGCCAGTACCATGCCTGAAATCAATATGCTTTAAGCTTTAATCTGATGTGATGTCAGTCCACATAGTGCATAACACTCCCACACAAACATAGGCATAGATAGAATGACTACTGCTAGTTCTCTTAGCCTCTTTTGGAAAATAAGCTGGAAGGCTTGCATGCTTTATGTCTATTATATATTTATTTATTTGATTCACTTCTGATTTATACTGAAGAGTATATAATATAATAATATAATAATGTCTTGTTTGAAGATCCTGTTTGATGCTAATTTAATAAAGTAAAAATGCATGAAAGGGTATGATTTTGTGAAAAAATTTCTTGTGATTTATTTACAATAATGCAAAACCTCGAGTGTATTTTATAGAAAATTGTTTTTATAAAACAGTTACAAACACAGGGGGGCACGGTGACTTAGTGGTTAGCACGTTCACCTCTCAGCGCTAGGGATTCCCGGTTGGAATCACAATCTAGGTGGAGTTTCCATGTTCTACCTGTGTCCGCATGGGTTTTCCCCAGGTTCTCCAGTTTCCTCCCACATTCCAAAAACATAGATCAAGGTCAATTGAATTCTCCAAATTTCCCCATATAGAGTGTGTTTATGTGTGTGAGTGTCTGCCCAGCGATAGATTGGCGCCCTGTCCTGGGTATAGCTATATAAATAAATTTGAAACGAAACATATGATTACTCACCGTGGCAGGTGAAGCAACTTCAAGGTCCATAGGCTCGAAGATAAGGCTCATTTGAGGAGACATTTGGATGATTTCGCCACTCATAAGGCACAGCTTCTTATTGTCATCAAGTACAGTATTCATGTTTTCAATCCACACTGCATCAACTGGACCATCAAAAATCAGCCACTTCCTGTCTGGAGTCTGTAAAAGTAAACCATGTTAAATCACATCTCAGTTATGATAATTTTCTATTATTTACTTAATACCTTCACATATTAAGGTATTAAGGCTTCATAACAAATCTTATTTAAGCAATAAAAAAAATTACTACTTTAGAATATTTAGCTCAACACCTGTCCATGTTAGTTTAGGTTTATCACATGTACACTTGACAGAATATAAGATGCATACAGACAATGATTTTTACAGACCTGAGAACTGGCGAACGCTCTGTAGCTGACAGCAAGAATGCCATCTGACCACTCGTGAGAAACAAGGTCAAACTGACCATAGAGCTGCCCCATAGTGATAGACTTAGGGTTTATGACAGTAATCAGAACTTTGTTCTCATCCATCAAGGCCTGTAGGGATATATAACCATTAGCAAAAAACTTTTTGGCAGATGATCATCAATTAAACATATTTCATTTATGTATTTGTCAAACCAGTATCAAGTTTACAACTTTGTGATCTTTTTTTTTTTTTTTTTTTTTGTTAACATATATAAAATGTTTGTGTTTCCAATAATATATATATATATATATATATATATATATATATATATATATATATATATATATATATATATATATATATTACACACAATTATTTATTTCATATTTATTACAGATTTTTTTAACTTCATGGCTGTAAGCAAACTTAAAAGTGGGACAACTTCAAGGGAGCAGCACTGCTTGATATTCATGTATTAAGCTGTTTGAAGAAATCTGCATTTTATCTCTCTTGACATGTGGTTTATACAGCTTGCTCTGTCTTGGCCTATTCTCAAAATTCCTTGAGGTGGAGGATGGAATCCTATCTATCTTATCCCTTCCATATCTTATCCCTTCCACACCTAAATTTACTCTGAACTTAGTTGGTGAAGGATTTCAAATGAATCTAAAGATCAGACTATATATATATAAACACACATAAATACACATGTGTGTGATTTGCTGATGCGGGTATTAGAATAAGTCTTTTATTTTATAATTCTTTTTTGCTATGATAAAGTTTCTGAAAATTTTTTAGAGAAGTGACATTTAGGCACAGTAGGCATCACTGTCACTTTAGAGCACAACAATCTCAGGGTGTATGGCCGGGGTACTTTCTGTGGGAAAATTCATGGTGTCATGTATTTATGGCTACATTCTAGAAGTTAACAGGTGAATTAAAAATACTTTAATATACCAGAAAATACTTAAAAAATATACCAGAAATAGTCACAGCATTAACACTGCTGTGTTACATTAAAATATTTATTTTTAAAAACCTTTTTTTTTATTATTATGATTATTTTACCAAACTACAGTCTGCTTTACTTTGAACTTAGTTTTTTAAATAATTTATTACTGGCCCCTCATGAGAGATCAAATAGAATAAAACTCCATTGTGCAATTATTTTGTAGCTTTAACACCTAAATTACATTTGCAGATATTTATTCACCTCAATTGCAGTCTAAACCAAGCATTTCTAAAATACTGATCAGAATACTGATAGAATAAAAAAAAATCTAAAAAAGTCTACAGTAAACTATATATTTAGTTTTTTTTTTATTAATCGATGTCTAATAAACTGAATTTCTGAGTATTATATTGTATATTTAAAATAATTTATTTTATTTTAATTTGTAGCTTATTTCTTGTTATCTGTGGCTTGTTTACATTGGTTTGCTGTTAATCTTGTAATAATAGGAAATAAGCCTGTTGGTTCTGAATTTCTGTATAAAATGTGTCTTGGTTGGGGGTCTAGACAAAGCTGCTTGTGAGAATTCTATAGCACAAAACAAACATTATATATTTACATTTAGTTATTTAGCACTTTTATCTAAAGCAGCCTACAAATGAGAGAACAACACAAGTTGTAGTAGTAGAAAAACTAACTACGCTATAGCATTATCGAACTTGATCATTATCCAATCTGGCATCCAATAACTAAGCTTTACAAACAGAATTGGAAATATTATTAGAGAGGGAGAATTTGCACCATGGTGAGGTTAAATCACCAGGAGACATTCATCACTAGAGTGCAGTAAGCGAGTCGGACATGTATTTTGGAAAGATAGATAGAAGGTATGAAAGGGCAGACCCAGAGATTGTCTTGTAGACCAATGGGAAGAGAAATGATTAATGGAGTTTGCTTGGGTTGGTTAAACACAAGTCAGACTGCAGAGTTTTGAATCAGTTGTAGAGGCCTGATTTTATTGGGAGCAATGAATTACAATAATCAAACCGGGATAGGATGAGGGCTTGGAGTGACAACTGAGTAGCATGTTCAGTTAATGAAGGTCTGATTTTCCTGATGTTGTACAGAAAGATCCTGCTGGAATGGGTAGTTTTATTGACCTGATCAGATAATTCAATTGTCAATTGTGTAACCAAGGTTATGGACAGAGTAGGTTGGAGAGATTGTGGCATTGTCAATCTGGAAGGTTAGGTCATGACAAAAGGTTTTTGCCTGACAATTTAATTTAAGAGGACAGGCCTTTATCCAAACAGATATGTCGGTGAGGCAGTCATACAGTATATTATTCTGTCATACATTATATTATTATTATATATTATTAGTCATACAGTGTGATCGTGGTGTCTTCAGGGGCAAAAGACAAATTAAGCTGAGTGTCAACAGCAGTGGAATGGTAAGAGAAACCATGTGTCTGAATGATGGTACACAGTGATACCATGTAAAATGAAAAGCGGAACCAAGTACTGAGCTCTATATAATTCAAAATTATGCAATACTTAAATGAATAACATTTTTTAAGAATATACATTTATTTATATTTTATATTATATATGTAAACTGTGTTGTATTTATTAGGATTGTGTACAGTTTACATGAATAATAAACTAAAAAATAACCATTAAAACTGATAATCTTTTTTCTTAGCCACCAAAATGTCAGAGACCCACAGGCTAAGTGTCCTAAAAGTTTAAGTGTTTAAAGAGCTACCCATGCTGTTTTACTTCTGTACACCAAAGCACTCATAAAATTCATAATCTCTTTGCTTTTCTCTAGAGTGAGCATTTGATAAGCAGACATACCGAGGGTTTCAAGCAGCACATGTGTAAAATTATGAATTGTAATAGTGCTAACAACAGAAAAGCTAATGTAAAAATGATTCGCATAATGATTGGAACTTAATTTTAAAATAATTATGGAAACTGTAAAACAAGGCAAGGATAATAAAAGTACAGAGGGGAAATTGCAAAGTAAAATAGTTTATATGTAACAAATCTAATGGAAATAGTATGCTCATCAAACCTTTTTTACCTTACCCTTTCACAGATGTCATTTAAGGCAGCTGCAAGCACACGGTAGGCACTTGTCTTTCCTCCAAATGGTTCTCCCACCAACATGAAGCCATGACGCACAATCATCATCTCATAAATCTGCAATATTTTCTCAGCAAAGAAATCAGTGACTTGAAGATTCATCTTATCACTGTTCTCTTTAATGGAACCCAAAAGAACCTGGTAGTCTGGTTTTGGAAGCTTCACACCAGGAAACAGGTCAGAGGTGATACCCTAGAGTAGATTATTCAAATAATAATTACAAATGAAATGTAAATTTTGCTGTAGACTAAAGATTCATAAAGGTACTGCAATTCCATATAAGTATGCTTTAAATTCTGCATGATGCATGATTGCTGCCTAGTAGCTTGTCAGCACCTTAGACTAAATTAAAATAAAACTTCTCTTAAATTAGACATTTTTTAAGAATTCAAATAATTTTTAATGAACAAATAAGCCAGTTAATTTGATTTTGGTGTGCTATTGATATGTCCTCATCAACTTTTATGTTCTTTAAATCTTTAAAATGCATAGGTATGTCATTAAAATGCAGGTTCATAAAAAAAAGTGTAAAGGCTAGCAAATGAATAAGTAAATATGTTATATATATAGACCTATATTACCTCAAACAGTGGCAGATCATGAGCCAAAAATTTTGGAAGGTTAACATCAACTATGGACCTCAATAGCAGAATGTCCTCATTTTCCTCAGGGAATTTCAGCTATAACAAAACAAATGTGAATGTACAGTAATACTGCAACCGAAGAAAAACATTCAACGGAGTTAAAATAATTCAATAGTTCAATTTTGCCTGTCAAAAACTGCAAGATCAGGACCAGAATGATTTTTGATTAATGCAAGGTGAAGCCAACGACAGCAATCCACAATCACAACCACAATAATCACATTTTCAATGAAATTTCTCTATTTTGTATATTTTATTATATGTTTATATTTGCATATTAACAAGCATGTTATCAGTGCAGCCATCCACAGGTAAGTCAGCAAACCAATAAAATTAACACAAACTGATCAAAGTTTTACGTTTACTTTAAATACAATTTGGAGGTTTTTAATTTCTGTAAATATTTTTAGATTAAAT
This sequence comes from Corydoras sp. C115, assembly GCA_019802505.1. Lineage (NCBI taxonomy): Eukaryota > Metazoa > Chordata > Actinopteri > Siluriformes > Callichthyidae > Corydoras > Corydoras sp. C115. The sequence continues at coordinate 6,512,387 of JAFMOC010000001.1, forward strand.
TCCAGGTAAAAATATAATCTAATGGTTATTCGAAATGATTAATGAACATGTATATTAAATATGTCTATATATTTTACCTTTAGGTTTCCGGCAGCAGTCAGGACAGACTTGACAGCTCTCATTCCATAGTCATAGTGACTCTGGGAGGACAGCTGCTCAGAGCACAGGCGATATGTGGCCACAATCTTTACTGAGAGTGGACGTGCCATCACAAATCCACAAGAGTAAAGAACAATCTCAGCAATTAGAGCATAATCTGGTACCATCATAGCCACAGTGCGAAACAATGCCTGAGGAAACAAGTTAGACAGTATGTGATTGTAAAATCTTTATAAAATTTTGTGTTTAATATTTTTGTTCAAGTCATCACTGCTACAAGTTTAAGAAGTTAAATTGAAAGGAACTTTATAAAATAGTAAATTTGTGAGTTAGTGAAATTTTCCTTTTTGAAATTTTCTTCCTGTTAGGTAAGAAGAGCCTCAAGATTTACTACATAAAGATTAATGTATATTTTCATTAAATAGATGGTATAATTGAGGATCTAACATTAAAATTGTTTTAATTTTGATAATCTGGAAATAATGGAAAATTTTCATTGCAGAGTATAAACATAGGGAGCCCCTAAAGGGACATGAGCAAAAAAATAAATATTGAGAGGAACATGAGTAAAAAAAAATTTTTTTTTATTAAGTGGTGCGCACGAGTTAGTAAGTAAAGCATCCGTTTTTCCATACAGGAAGAACACTGGTTACGTTCATCTCATCCTAGACATGTACACTTCATCTCATCAAATACAGCAGAGTGTCGTTCAAAATAAGACATTATTTTCGTGTTAGATCTCTAAAGTTGGCACAATAAAGCGCATGATTAAAGGCTAAAAAATTCAAATACGGTTATTCAATTAAATCAAACGGTGAAATCGCCACGTTTAACTCCAATGCTTAACTGTTTTGGGAACAGTTAATGAAATTCACAAACAACAAGCAACGGGGAGAACATGCAAACGAGTTTCGGTCGAACTCAGCAATAGACGGCGTTCCGGGGTTACATTCCTAGAAAGATTCCTAGAATGTTTTCTAAGAATCTTCAAGGAATCAATTGATTCACATTTCCGATTTGGTTCAAATGTAAAACATTCACAATGCGGTACACAGTCACATGTACACAAACGCATGCATAATTCTTAGAAAAGATCAGTGTTTCCATACGTGTAGCTGCAGAAGAACACTGATTACGTTCATCTCATCCTACACATGTACACTTCATCTCATCAAATACAGCGGCCTGTCTTTCAAAATAAGACATTATGACACATTATTATAAGACATGTGAAATCCAGTCGTGTTATCGCCATGTTTAACTCCAATGCTTTACTGTTTTGCGGGTAAAATGAAATTCCCAAGCAACAAGCAACGGGGAGAACATGCAAACGAGTTTCGGTCGAACTCAGCACTATACGGGGTTCCGGAGTTACATTCCTAGAAAGATTCCTAGAAAGAAACGTTTATTTATATTCGTGTTCTTTATTTTTCTGTGGATCTGTCAAACAGCCATAGTGTCGGAGAACGCATGTCCAGTGTAAACGCTATCGTTGTAACAGCGCGTCATGTCTGTTTATTGTCAGATTATGATTCACATAATATCTCGTGCACACGACTTACTAAGTGGTGCGCACGACATAATTTAAAAAAATAAAAAGATTTTTACTCATGTTCCGCTCGATATTTTTTTTTGCTCATGTCCCTTTAGGGGCTCCGTATAAACAATCTTAAAAACAATATAATAATTTCGAAATACAAAGTATAGAAATAAAAAGTTAACAAAAGTAAAAACCTTTATAAACCACTTAGTTAGTGATCTGGTTAGTTCATTTTTTAGGTAGGTATTTGAAATACTCTATTCATGGATAAGCAAAAAGGCAAAATGCAATAGACAGTACGCAGAATGTTGATCTGTTGTATGGGAAGTTCTCACCATAAACATGGAAAAACATATAAGGCACTAAAACTACGCTGATTTAAAGCAGTTACAGTGTTTTCCTTGATGTGGCCGATAACCAAAAAGTTATATAAGCCAACTAGCATTTTAATAGCACATCCAGGACAGTCAGAGTCTCAAATAACCTTTTCATTAGCAATAAGGTGAACAGTAACCAGGGGGAAATCAAGCAGTGTCACAGAGAGGGTGATGCAATTTGTGGTAAAACATTTTTTTAGATGATGAGATTTTTATTTTTAATTGTTACAATTATTTAGGAAGACACTTAAACATAATCGCATTAAAGAAGGTTAGTATTCATCTACAATTACAGTTTTCAATGTTTTTTTGCAAAGGATTTTTGCATGGAGGTACCAAGGTGATGAACAAAAAGTATACTCCTTTCACCAGAGATATTAAGATTTACCAGCTGGTTTAGCCCGAAATAAAGTCAAACATAATATCAGAATTTAATACTGTTAGCAAAGATTCTTTGGCAATTCTCTAACCATTACATACTAGTAACTGATCACTGGTAAAATGCAAAATAAAATAAATAAATAAATAATTAATACAAAAAATTAAATAAAATTGGCAGAATCAAGGGTGGCTATATATATATTAGTGCAATCAGGCACAATAAATAAAACTACTGTTAATGGCACAACAATAGAGTTGGTAATAAATTAATTAACTGCACAGATGAATTAGAAGAAAACAAAGTAAATGAACCCAGAATGAAACATTTCCTAATTGTTTTTAATTAATAAAAAAATTATTTATTTAAATTGTAGACTGAAGACTCAAATAATTAAAACCTTTTTGATGTAAAGGTGTAAAATATTATTCTTATCAACAAACAAGACCAGAGACAAATTTTATGTATTAAAATTTACATACCTTTAGGTTATCAGGCAATTCAGAGCGCCCAGCATATCCTGGGTTCATTGTGATGAAGACTGCACATGATGGGTCAAGCCTTAACTCTGTACCCTCAAACAACAATATCTCAGATTTGGAACCAATACCTGCACAAAAACAGAGATATGTAAATAGATGGATGGATGGATGGATGGATGGATGGATAGATGGATAGATGGATAGATGGATGGTTGGATGGATGGATGGATGGATGGATGGATGGTTGGATAAAATGTACTAATTCCTTGAAGTGTTATAAAACACAACACATACTAAAACAAAATTACCAGTATTTCAAGTAATTATCCTGAATGCATTTTCTAAATATGTGATGCCTGTAATAGATGCAGGTGATAAATACTTGATAAGAGAGTAATGTTTTTAATAGTCTCGCATTTGCCAATTTATACCTGATGGCCACAGTACACTGAGTTTTTAAACCCTTTCAAATATAAAGCAATAACTATTTCAGTCTGCAAACAAATCTTTTTTGTTTACTGTAGACAATACCTAATTCTACATTTTAGTTAGTCACTATGTAATTTTAAAAATATATCAATGAGTACATCAGTGAGTACATCAGTACATAAAGCCACACTGTTGTAGCACATCTAAAATAAGACATAGAATTAATTTGATGAATTAGGTTGGCACCTAACAAAGATCATCAGTCCACCTGAGTCCACCTCACGTTCAAAGAACTAGTCAATGTTTTTACATAGATTGATTTTTACCTTACACTAGATGCAAAAAGTTTCAAGTTGCAATTCATAATGCAGCAGCAGATTGTGTTGAGTAATAGTTTTCAAAGTACTACATAGCTTACATAGCTATATTTATCACAGCAACCTAATGGTTTCTCATGACATGCTATCAGATGGCTCATAAGGTAAAACACTCACTAAAGTGGCTGGTCTTGTAATACATGGAATGATTTTATTTTTAAATAGTATGTAGAGATACTTACAACACTTTTCAATTTTTTAAAGATTCATTTTTGGTGATGGCTTATTTTATACTCAATCATAATACTCTCACCTGTATCACAATTATGAAACATTTAAAGGACACAAGATATTATATATTCTACAAACTAATAAAGTTCACATTAATGCTATTTTAATACAATACACTTTATGTCAAATGCAATGAACATTGCATCTATCAGTGTGTAAGCTAAAAAAGTGCACACATGGTATAAGGAGGACAAACTGAGCATAAACTAATGATAAGGTTATATTAACAGTCAAGGGCAAAGACCTGTGTCAACATGGTGAAGCATTTCAATGAGCAGTTTTCTCTCGTCATGGTTTCTCTCTCCCTGCACTCGTTCTACATGCAATTCCATGAGGCTCTGCTCAATTCACTATCAAAGCCCTGTTTTCCTTTATACTCCCTTCAAAAGCTGTATTCATAATAGCTTACTATATGATGATTACACATTTTCATACTGAGAAGTATTCAGCATGAAATCCACCTGGTTTCCAAATATCCACGCATATAAGCAGATGTATATTCATAATATATTGCATAAAAAAAAACATGGCTTGATTAAAGCGCCACGGAAATTTAACATTACTTTCACAACTGAATATAATCGACTGGTGCTCATAAAATACATAGTATGAATAAAGATCACAAGAACAATATTAAAATACCAAATTAAATAAATTATATTACTAATAAAGAGCTGCAAACTGTGCAATATACATTATATACTATAGAATGCTAATCAGAACACATGTGCTGTCTTAAGGAATTACTACCTTTTTGCATGCAATCCACTATCATGTTCTTAGAAATTTTTCACTTATATTTAAATTTACATTGTCATTTATCAGTCGCTTTTATCCAAAGTGACTTACAAATGAGAACAATGATGCTGCATTATATTTATTCATGATAAATTTTTCACTTCTTTCACTTTTCACTACTTTCATCATTAGTGTGTGTGTCAGCATGTTTGTGAGAGTTTTCTAATGCTTGTGGCAGGTGGAGAATCTTGGCTGTCAGTGGTTATTATGGGAAATGAAGATTGTATTCCTAATGCAGGTGGTGGTGAGGAAGATTTTACATTTCTAACTTTCCAGTTGATTTAGGAACTGCTGATTATGACTGGTGTCATAAAACAGTAAACTATTTCAAGCGACAAACATAAATACAAACTTAAAAAACAAAAAATATATATAAGTCATCAAAGCAATATTTTCAAGGCACTTTCAGTAGTTCAAGGTCAAGCAAAAATGTGAATTATCAACAATGTACTGAAAACAAATAGATCCTTATGTTTTTCCATTTAACATTCCATAGGTCAAATTCTACTAATTCTAACTTGAAATGTAATGAAAAATCGTTGAATACTAAAGTAAATCTTTGAAATAGTTTACACTTAAACCCTTTGGCCTAAATCCAGAAATTGATTCATATATTGATCCTGAATTAAAACCATAGTGACATTGGGCTAATTAACATTTTATTCAGGGTCAGGTTAATCGATATCTTTTTTTTGTATAGCTTTAGTACTTTAAAAGTAAGTCAAATATTTGCATACTTACATTTACACTTTTTAAATAACACAATCTATTATACAATACATAAAATACTTGTTAAGTGTCTGTTAACTTTGTTTATGTCCGTTTGTATGCTCTATATCTTTGGAACTGTTATATACTAAGAGAATCATGTTTTCATGTGATGGTGTAATTGTTCATGATTTATAAACATTACTGAGCATATTACAGATTTGTTGTAATAAGATTTTTTGTTCTAAAAATTCAATACTGAATTACAATAAAATGTATTCAGATAAATATCCTGAAGGATGCACAAGGCTAAGTGGTACTGTCCTTCAGGTTAGATAATGTACCAACTTACTGACCTTGTGTCTAAACTATTAAATCTGTTGTTTTATTAAGATACAAATGAGGTCATTTTAAATATAAACCTGCATTTACTTTTACTATCTCCCTTTTACACACACCTCTTTGAATGGTGAGAATTTGTTGCGCCACCACTGACAGCACCTCCAGATCTATGCGGTTAAACTCATCAAAGCAGGCCCACGCACCACAAGAGAGCAAGCCCTATAGGAAAGATCAAATCAATCAGATAAAGAAACCAAACATCCAGACAAATGTTGCTTATCGCATCTATTATGTAACTTGACTATATAAGTCTAAAGAATTCGAAATGTGGTTCATGAGGGAAAACATGCATTCTCAAAAACATGCATTATTGGTTTGAAACTGAATGTATGGACTAAATTGAACAATTCAGAACCTTCTCCCTGCCAACAAGATTTCGACATTGAAATGCTTGAAATATTTTTATTAAAAAGTTTATATACATTATTACACAATAACTATTAACAGCATCGTCACATTTATGTATTAATGCCCACATGTAAGTTAAATGTTAATAAAAAAACACTGTCTGGTTCTTACGAACCTATTAATAGCATTTTTTCCTCAATATACTTATGATATATAAACAAATAATATGTTACATATATACCATGTAAGACAATAATTATTAGAAAATCATTAAATAAGGCAATGAATGAACTATTTCTATTTACTAATCATATGAGAGAAACAGAAAACATCTTAAGTACTAATATCAGCAGGGACCCAGGACATAGTTTGCGATTTGTGTAAGTGAACATATCCAAAAAGAATTCAAATAAGGATCTCAGGTAAACAGTGCATCAACACGTAAAGCTTAACTGTAATCCATAATAGTTCTTATCCTTGCTAAAATTTTGACATCTCTGGATTTGCCATTAAACTCTCCAAATCCAGTCCTTCCAACTGCCCTGTTGCTATAGCAACTAGAGATCTCTTCGAGCTTTTCACTGCATGCAGTCTCTAGCTCTCTGCCTAAATTACATTTTAATACAAATGAAAAACTGCTTAAACAAATACTAAATTGTTTGCATGTATTATATTCTCCTGACTTCAATAAGACTATTGTATAATACTATTTTGATAGAATTCCAAAAGAATAAAAATACATTAGACTCTATAGTACAAACACCTTATGTAACCATTGTTAGTTTCAGTGTAATGTATACAATATTGAAAATGTTAATAAAAAGGGAAAGAAAACATGATCCCAAATCATCAATCAACATTTGCACTGTAAATTTAGGTAACATCAATTTATTTTTATTTACTTTATTTATCCCTTATTTTTTCTGACTAATTTTGTCCACACCTGTCCAACTAAATGCTTGTCCACATTTGGATTTTTAAATATACTCTCATTACAGTTTGACTGTCTGGATAGTCTATTTATAAATTCCAACTTATTAGCAACATAAATCTCTTGAATAGAAACAATACTCCTGAAACCATTTATGTGCTTAGAGGTCCTCCTGATGGCAGAGAGAGGCTTAAAAAAATCCAGCATACAGCTTATTTTATACATGAACTTTTACATTTATATATTTTTGCATTTAATATGTAAGTTTCCAAAATGCACTAACAAATAAATGCCTCAACAATATCAAAGAATACTGTCTATTTATTATACATGGTACTGCATTTGGTGCTATTATTATTGGTAATAATTATAATCATTTTTATTATATTCATAATAAGAAATATGCAAGGCAAAATATCAAAACAAACAATGTGTATATTGTAATATTTAATTACATGTTAAATTCAAATACTATTTTAATAAGAATAAATAAATAAATGCATTTTATTTTTAAGCTACTTATTGTAATAAGGGTAAACAGCGATGTTTAAGGCTATCCAAGAGCTCATTTAGCAACAGATTGGCAATACACTGCAAAGCTATTCAGTTTCTCTAATTCATCTGATTTGCATTACATATTTTTGTATTGGAGAAGAAACTAAAGTAGGGAATCTTCCCAAGCATACTAATTATCATCCGCTTGTGGGCTTTACATTGTTTATAACAATCATAAACGTCATAAAAAGGTAGGTAGGTAAGAAGTTTAAATCTGACCTTAAAGAACTTTCCCAAAGCAATGTAATCAAGGCCATCAGAGCAGTTGAACACTACGCACTGCTTAGCCACAGCTTTGGCTAAGTCTTTAGTGGTTTCAGTCTTTCCAGTACCTGCTGGACCCTCAGGAGCTCCTCCTAAGTGTAGATGTAGTGCACCAAATAGCGTTCTGGGGAATGAAAATATGTTAAAATCATTGTAATTTTTTTTATTATTACTCACTTACAAATTAAAAAAGGCAAACTAACATGTCCCTGGTTTAATATGCTACATGCATAACTATAATTACAATAACAAAAACATATCATGACTGTGATTTTTAGGTGAAATTATGTAATGTACATCATTAATAAAAATAAGTTTTTTGCTTATTAAGCACAATAATACACACAAACTGTCCATGCCCCCTTACCTGTAGCAGCGATCAGTAAGGGGTGTGATAACAAGACGTGGTGTGTTACCAAGGTACTCATAGCCATAAGCCAGTCCCGCATTAATCATTTTGGTCTGAAGTTGATTGTCCTACAAAAGAATTTATAATAATATGTCCACATATATTAAATTATTCATGTAATTTTAAGATTGAGGTTGAACTACTGTGATTGTATAATGCCTGAATGTATATATACATATAAGTGTACAAAGTTTATTGAAAATAAATGCAAGTTGAAAAAATATAATTGATGTGAGCATTACACATGCTGTAATGGGCTTCTCCTTTTAATTACACTTACTGTCCAGTAATAACGAAGCTGGCTGAGCCATTCAAAATTGTTCTCATCAGCCACACGCTTCGTCACAAGTGAAGACAAGACATCACGAGCATGTACATCCAGTACCACCAATGCTCCCAGAGTCACCCTGTTCTGTTTAGACAATTTACCACGTACTAAAGTCACTATGTGCTCAATCTGCAAGTTGTTCTGATTCCAATATGCTTCTAGAGCCTAGAAATAACAAAATGATACTGAGTTACACTAAATACTGAGTAGAAAACAGTAAAGCACAAGTACAGGTTGACACTACATTAGGTGGCGATAAAAACTAGTCATTTTAAAGTAGTATACAAATTAATAAGGCTACTTCATCTATGAATTTTTGGAATGGCAATGACAAATATTCATTAAGCTTAAATTGTTAAGTAAGAAAACAGATTGGTTTTAGACAAAAGTAATGAAAATATGGTCAGAAATAAATGATGCATACAATTGTTAAAACAAAGTTAAAACAATTTTGTGATATTTTAAACTAGTGCAAACATTTATTTAAATGTAAAATTTTAATTTTGTTAGGCTTTGTAATTATTAAATGCTTATTAATTGTGAACACAGTCATCTCCATGTGCTATGAATTACAATACATACAATATAGTACATTAAACACAACAATGAAATTAACAATTGACCCTAAAGGTCGGGAACAATAAGGTCTTAGGCATCCGTTCATCCATTATCTTCCGCTTGTCTGGGGTTCGGGTCGGGGGGACAGCAACCGAAGTAGGGAGACCCAGACCTCCAGCGTGTCCTGGGTCTTCCCCGGCGTCTCCTCCTTATTTTGACTATACGGATCTTAAAGACACAATTTTATGCATTTTCCAGTGCTAAAAGCACAGATACAGTATAGGCCTGATATAGATTATAATATGCTGTGTAATCAGACTACATTGTGATGTGTATATAACACATATCTGACAGTAATCAGATTTAATAATATTGTTTCCAAAAACGGAAAAGGGAGTGGCATGGTGGACCAGTGGGTAGCCTAGAACCGTCAACCCACAGGAAGAATCCCCAGGTGACATTTGTATGTGCTCTCTATATTTATGTTTGTGTTTTCTCCAGAAGCTTGGTTTTCCCCACCATCAAAATACATGCAAGTCAAATGACCTGCAAATGGTAAATTAAATTAATTACAATGTATAATGTGACCAAATTTGTTCATGTTTGCCTGTGTTGGACTGGCAACCTGTGCTGGATGTTTCACAATCTTTTACTTAATGAATACCAGGTCAGGCATTTGAAGCCCATGAAACTAACAGCCTTGGATCAAAATCATTTACAGAATTCTGGTTTCATTTTATTGAACATCCTGCCCAAAAAATAAATTGCATGACAGAGCCAGTTATTTTAATAATTCATGTGGGCAGTACACCTAAATGGTAAACTAAATAGACATACTTAAGGTTAGTCTAGTAATCTTCATTTTTATAATAATAAAACAGATTTTGTTCATCTAAGATAGAGGTACACTGTACCAATTTTACATTGAACTTAATTATAACAAGCTCATAAACATATAATAAAATCAATATATTCTAAAATAAATATATATGAATAGATACGTATTCTTGTGATTATGACCTCTTGTCCTGTTGCAATGGCTTCGTGGATGTGTTTGGTCCAGTACACCTGCGACACACATAAAACCGTCTGACCTGGCCAGGCTCTGACCCAATTAATTCTCTGCTCCTTTGGGTAAGCCTCAAGGGCATCAGCGATAACCTGCAAATGCCAACAAGCAGAATTAATTTTTTGTGTTAATTGTCTAACATAACCCAATAATAAAATCCATATCATTACCAAAACTAACATCTGCATAAAGCAACAATCTTGGCCTATGGTGCTTAAAAATTTACATAGTTAGTTTAATTAACAGTTAATAAACAGCCTGACTACAATCTTACTACAACTACAGAGGGTTGCAAAAGTATTCATACCCCTTGAACTTTTCCATATTTTGTCACATTACAACCACAAACATAAATATATTTCACTGGAATTTAATGTGAAAGACCAACACAAAGTGGTATACAATTGTGAAGTGGAAAGAAAATGATACATGAATCAAAACATTTTTTACAAATAAAAAACTAATAAGTGCGACGTGCAAAAGTATTCAGCCCCCTTTTCCCTGAGTGCAACCAATTGCATTCAGAAGTTGCCTGATGACTGCTAATGACTCAAAAGGGTCCACCTGTGTGTAATCTAATCTCAGTACAAATACAGCTGCTCCGTGACGGCCTCAGATGTTGGTTAAGAGAATATTGGGGAGCAAACAGCATCATGAAGTCCAAAGAACACACCAGACAGGTTAGGAATATGGTTTTGGAGCAGTTTAAAGCAGGCTTAGGTTATAAAAAGATTTCCCAAGCTTTGAACATCTCACGGAGCACTGTTCAATCCATCATCCGGAAATGGAAAGAGTATGGCACCACAGTAAACCTGCCAAGACAAGGCCGTCCACCTAAACTTACAGGCCGAACAAGGAGATCACTGATCAGAGAGGCAGCCAAGAGGCCCATGGTGACTCTGGATGAAATGCAGAGAGCCACAGCTCAGGTGGGGGAAACTGTCCACAGGACAACAATTAGTCGTGCACTACACAAATGTGGTCTTTATGGAAGAGTGGCAAGGAGAAAGGCATTGTTAAAAGAAAACCATAAGAAGTCCCATTTGCAGTTTGCCAGAAGCCATGTTGAGGACACAGCAAACATGTGGAAGAAGGTGCTTCGGTCAGACGAGACCAAAATTGAACTTTTTGGCCACAATGCAAAACGCTATGTGTGGCGGAGAAATAACACTGCACATCACTCTGAAAACACCATCCCCACTGTCAAATATGGTGGTGGCAGCATCATGCTCTGGGGGTGCTTCTCTTCAGCAGGGACCGGGAAGTTGGTCAAAGTTGATGGGAAGATGGATGGAGCCAAATACAGGGCAATCTTGGAAGAAAACCTGTTGGAGTCAGCAAAAGATTTGAGACTGGGGCGGAGGTTCACCTTCCAGCAGGACAACGACCCTAAACATAAAGCCAGAGCTACAATGGAGTGGTTTTAAAAAAAGAATATTCATGTGTTAGAATGGCCCAGTCAGAGTCCAGACCTAAACCCAATTGAGAATTTGTGGCAAGATCTCAAAACTGCTGTTCACAAACGCTCTCCATCCAATCTGACTGAGCTTGAGCTGTTTTGCAAGGAGGAATGGGCAAGAATTTCAGTCACTAGATGTGCAAAGCTGGTGGAGACATACCCTAAAAGACTTGCAGCTGTAATTGCAGCAAAAGGTGGCTCCACAAAGTATTGACTCAGGGGGGCTGAATACTTTTGCACGTCGCACTTATTAGTTTTTTATTTGTAAAAAATGTTTTGATTCATGTATAATTTTCTTTCCACTTCACAATTGTATACCACTTTGTGTTGGTCTTTCACATTAAATTCCAGTGAAATATATTTATGTTTGTGGTTGTAATGTGACAAAATATGGAAAAGTTCAAGGGGTATGAATACTTTTGCAACCCACTGTATACAGCTAATATTAAGTTTTCCCAGTGTTACAAACTTGATTCAATAATACACTTATGCAGAAACAATAAATTCCAGTTACCTGTAAAATTCAACATTCAAGATTATTTCATACATGCTATAGTTGACATAAAAGCTAAATAATAACAAAATACTTTTTTTAGGTTTATCTATGTTTACCCCTAAATCTTAATTTAATTAACATGTAGTGCAAACATTAATGACATTAGTACCTTGCGTAATGATTTGAGCATGCCCTTCTCCAATTCTAGCAGCCATTTCTCTACTTGCCCACGAGCTTTAGATGTGGAGATGATGTCCAGCAGTGGAACAATTTCACCTTCACTGCTCTTCATGTGTGTAATGTCAAACACATCTGTAAACTCCACACTGGCAATGCCTTCAAAGCACTTCTTTAAATGAATCTGCACCCTGAAGTTAAAAAAAAAAAAGTTTTACATATGTTTAATTCTTATGATATAATGGTTTGTGATTTGCGTAAAAGTGTGGATATAGCATATTGTATAAATTAAGTATTTATTGTGCAGTATTATTTTATCAGCCACTAGATATTTTAATTATATTTAGATGCTGCTTTTATATTAACAACTCAGGAAGCCACAAATAAAAATGCTCTTACTTTTTGAAAAATGTAAGCATTAAATGAATGTTTTCCTTGAATGACTTAAAAAAAATAAGATGAAAAACAGGGAAAATGCAGGAAAAAGACCAGTACCTAGCATAAATGTAATAAGATAAAGTACAAAAATAGACAGTCAGTGAATTGGGGATTTGTTGATGGCTGATGGCACACACATTTACCATGAGTTTTCCAAGGTTTTTTTTATCAGTCAAGGTCAGACTGAAGAGAGTCTCATCGTAGGACATTTTCAAAGTGCGAAATATTGAGAAACATATGTTTTAAACATTTAAGCTTTTTTTTAATCCAGTTTTACACCTGTAGCCCAGTACATTGCTATTAGTGGTTTTTAGTAGTCTTTTTCCCTAACATTGTCATCATCATCATTGTCTCTATCTGTCTATAATTAATCAATGTGCTATCGCTGAAAATTATGACAACTGATATGGCTAACAGAATTTGTTAGGAAGTTAAAATATAGTGGAATAATGCTGAAGAAAAAGTTATGTAGATGTATATTTTTTGTCTTGTACATGAATATTTCTTTAGCAGATACATATTTTATTGTACAATAAATTTTCAGTTCAATTTAGGGTGTGACATGTGGTCACCTTTTTTTAAAATGATGTAATAGCAAGCAGGTTACAAATTCCCTGGGTATATATTTCAGCTACAATGAAATTGATCCTATGATGGACTTTTCCTCTAACTAATCAATACCATTTAGAACTAATTCTTCATGTCTTGTATTTCAGGCAAAACAAAGCATCCCACTGCCAGAATTCAGTATGACAATTGATACAAAGGGATACAATAGTAAAGAAGTAAAAATTACAAATATAATGCAACACAAGGACTATAATTTAATTTCTTCCATTGAACAAATAAATAAAAAGGAGTAATATTAATAAAAGGGGGAAAAGGAAGATAAATTACATAACAATTGAAATCATTTGAAATCAAACACATTCTTAGACCTTGATTATAAATGCCAGGCACATTAGTCTGTGTTAAATAAATGCATATTTGTTTAGTGACAAAAGATTTACCTTTAGCAGCACAATCCATAGACACAAAGTAAAGTAAACAGATTTAGAACTAATGTTAATCTCAAAAAAAAAATAATTAGGGTATAGAGTCTAAATGTTCAAATGATAAAACTGTACATTAACAAAATCATCCTTTGCTTCTGGGCTACAGTAAAATTTTAAAATATGGCCATTCTGTGATTGGCCACAAAATGTAAAAAATAAAATGTGTGGATGTAATTTCGCTTCATACTTAATTATTGCACTATTAATGAATGGAAATAAATTCTGTTTAAAAAAAACTTATGAAAAACATATGATAAACATGTAAAGTCTGATCCATATTGTTTATATTTTACAATACACTTAAATTACTAATGACACTGATCTAACAGTGGAGCTGTACCTGGTTGGGTCCTTGGTTTCTGAAAGAATCGACAAAAGTTCTTCATTGGATAAAAAGAAGAATCGTGGAAAGAACAATCTTTTCTTTTCCAAGTACTCATTCAGGCCTTTCAAAATGAGCTCCAACAAATGATTACTCTTTTTTAGCTTCTCCAACATCTTATCAATGGCCACCACTGCCAGGACATGTTTGTCCTATAGAAAGATACAAAACAAACAAGGGCTAGTTTAAGACAAATACAGTCATAAAAAGAACAAATAACACATTATGTGCTATTATAAAGCTTTTAAATCAGGCCCTGAATTTTTATCACACACATACCACAGCACACTAGCTTCTTAACTAGCCTTTCTTTGTTACACTTTAGTCATTATCTTTTTCTGACCTTTGTTGGTCTTGACCGTTTTTTTTTATAGTTTGCCATCATATATGGTATTTAACGCCTGTTGACAATGCAGCTTTAAATGTACTTGTAACATGTTCTGCTTGGTGGAAAATGTGGAAAATACCAGACCCATCTGCATGAGATAGAAAACCACAAAAGATATATAAAAGCAATATAAAAATACCTCAGGGTACGTGTTTTCTACAATCCTCACATAGTGTAAATCATAAGCTTGAATGACTCGTGACCCTTACAACAGCTCAACAGTGGGCAGTAAGTACATTTTAACGCACTTTTTTCAGCAGATTTGTGGCTTACCGCATTGTCCACTCTTTAACTACCAGAAGGTAGATATGCAGCTTACAGTCCTTGTTGGCAGTGGACCAGCAAAATAGCAGCATGATGCTAATAATATAAATGTTTTATAAATAATAAAAAGCTGATGTTGCCCCTTTCATTAATCTGTAAAGGGTTTAGACAACCTCCAAACATCTTTAAATTGACTATTTTGTTGTGAGATAGATTGTTTACAAATAATGACCTTTAAGACATTTTTCAACAATGAAAACACAGGTCATATGAGCCTGACACATATGAAGGCTGAACCTTTTATTAATGTTTATAGATATAGATATAAATATAAATATTTACAATATTTGAATAATCTTGAGACATACCTAATTACATGGAAAGTTTAAATTAAAAGGTAGCCTGCCAGGAGGTCACATAGCGCAGCCTGCTGATCTAGGAGCAGACCAGATTTTAGCCCTAATTCTCTCAAGTATCTGTTCAGACAAATGATCTGGAGATGAAAAAGTGTATGCTCGATGATCGACCCAGACATGTGCTTTCATTTCAAAAACTCTTTTAAGTCTAAAAGGTTACATAGTGCAACAATTCTAAGTAATTTAATCTGCTTCTTTTCAACCTCCTTCTAAAGGTTGATTCAAAGGTCTTCACTTCATCTGAGATTGAGAAAACAATTAGAGACACTTCCTTCCTCCCTGCCCTTCCTCTTTCTCATCTTTTTTGCTGCATTCTCTAAAGCCTGTGAGATGCTAAGAATTACCACCACACACAAACCCACGCTCTCCAAACCCTTTATATCCTGATTGCTATTGACTTTCTATTAACCATGTCTGGAAGGATTGGTATTGAAGAGTCCATGAGAGATCTGAAGTTTAATCATCAGTATTGGAAAACACAGCTGGTGAAAAAAATAAAAAATAAAATAAGTATTTTATTATATAATTAACATTGGGGCGGCACGGTGGCTTAGTGGTTAGCACGTTCGCCTCTCAGCGCTAGGGATTCCCGGTTCGAATCCCCATCTGGGTGGAGTTTCCATGTTCTCCCCGTGTCTGCGTGGGTTTTCTCCGGGTTCTCCGGTTTCCTCCCACAATCCAAAAACATGGATCAAGTCAATTTGAATTCTCAAAATTGCCCCATATAGAGTGTGTTTGTGTGAGTGAGTGTGTGCCCAGCGATGGATTGGCGCCCTGTCCTGGGTCTATCTGCCCAGCGCCCGAGACGTTCTCCCCTGGATGGGCATGGGGAACCGCACCGCGACCCTAATAGAGGATAAAGCGGGAGACAATGAATGAATTAATTAATTAATTAACATTGGAATAACATGGAGCCTTCTCCAAAAAAAATGAGTTTGATAAAAGGCATGAAAAGGTGAGACTAAATAGACTACTTTGAGACTGAGATGGAGCAAATTTTCTTTAGTGCTGTGGTTATACTGTGCTGTAATCTGAGCATGCTTTTTTTAGACCATAGACAGTTATGTTTTGAATATTGTTTCTTCTCACTCTGACAGATTTAATTTATAGACAGAAGGCGCTTTTGTTCTAACCTAAAAAAAGAATGCTATTCAAAAAATGTTAATTTAGTTTCAGGATTAAAGCAACAACATATTTTAATCTGGAGTGTTTTTAAAATCGCTTGCAGTGTTGTGTGTCTCTGGGAGGGGCAGAGTTGAAACATTAATGAAACCATGGGTAAAGAGAGACACCTAGTGGTGATTTTACAATTAAAATTTAAGATTTTTAACCTAGGCATGAAAACTGAGCACCCTGAACACAAAGAATTCAGTATTTACTGCAAAGAATATATATATGTTTAAATAAAAAAAAATGTTATTGTTTCCAGTACAGTGCAAAAGTAAATACATAGGCACGCATTAATATCCTTAGATCAATTAGCATTTTTTTAAATTAAGTATCCTGAACCTCCACAGGAATGTGCATGCACTTCTGAATACTCCTCGCATAATCACATTTTGTCTGTGATGTACCAGGGTTGAGGCATCCAGACAAAATCTATAGTTTCTATTTAAAATCAGATGAGTTTTTTTTCGAGACAACAGACTGTCCACATGTCTTACTTCACTGCAGCTGAGAATAGTAATTGCAACCTTTGGTGTCTTGATGTGAGTAGCTAGGTGTGTGTGGGGGGAAAGGCACATTACTACATACCCACATCTTTAGTTATAGTTGTATCACATTTTTACATGAAATTATCTTAACTGTTTTAAGTGCCGTTTCTACTTAAAACAAAAACTAAAATGTTGCGATGCAGTCCTAATTACATGCATGGTTATTTATTATTTTTAACTAAAACTTTCAGAATGGAAACTGCATATGTAAAAAATGGATCTAAAGAATTCAGAAGTATGAGAATGCAACTAAGCATGGATAATGGGTGGGTGCTGAATTTAGGTATGTAGAACAATGAAATGTGATTCAGCGTGGTATGAAAACACATGAGTTAACTATGGAAGAATGCAACAGGGTGTGAAACAAAAGGACATGCAAGACAAAAGCATTAAGAGCAGACTCATGAAAAACAAAAGGGAAAAAAACACCAGGGCTAGAAGTCAGTGAAATATCTGAGACAATACATATTATTGAATGAATAAAATCATATAAAATAAATGGACATGGATAACAATGGGACTTAAGGATAAAATAGACAATGGAATACAGAACAAGGAAATTAATCAAAACAGTCTAAAACTGGAACATGCTATTAAACATATTCCTCACATGCATATGAAAGAAAGTGTGGGAAGGAGATAGAGGCGTAGGGAAGGGGAGGAGGGAAATTGCAGGGGGGAAAGGGAGGGGGGATGAAACAGAGTGGGGAGAATATAGAGAAATAGAGATGGAAGAGAGGTTGGGAGGAAGGGGGTGGGGTAGGAGAGGAAGACATAGAGGAAAATTAAAAGGGAAAGAAAGAGAGAGAAAGATGGGAAGAGGGAGAGGGTGATCATGTGAGATGCTGGCTATGTGACTCTCAGCTCCTGAACAAATCTTTCTTGCAGTAATTCGAAAATGAACATTCAAAAGATGCATTTGAAGCTAGTAAAAAGAGGACTTTCCAATAATTATAAATACACAGTACACTTTGGTGAAGGAAATTCATGAGTAGCCTGACATAAGTAAAGATAAGACCTAAATAAATAAAATAAATGAGCTGAGATGCAGAGAAACAAAAGGGATATGGGTGATCATGCCGAAAAGCATTACAGTGTCTGTTTTAATGTTTGACTACATCAAGTTGTTTACTTCATTGTAACTGTGTGTTGGTTTGGTTGTTTGTTTAGGAGTGTGATGTCTGGGCAGCATCAGTGGCTATTTGCTGACAGGAGTAGTTACAGGCCAAACATATACTGTATTTCGGTTTGTACAATCTAATATATCCATTTTAACTATAAGCATATATTTGACAACTAAACAGCAGTCATCCAAAGAAAACAACACAAACACAGGGTAGAGTTTGCAAAAAGCTTTGCTTGCCCCATCTGAAAAATCAATCCCAGGAACTTGTTGCTGACAGAA
Organism: Corydoras sp. C115; assembly: GCA_019802505.1. Lineage (NCBI taxonomy): Eukaryota > Metazoa > Chordata > Actinopteri > Siluriformes > Callichthyidae > Corydoras > Corydoras sp. C115. The sequence goes on from JAFMOC010000001.1 coordinate 6,530,866, forward strand.
GTGCTAAGCAGTGTCCAATGTGCTCCTCCACTATCGGTTTAAATCACAATAAATCTCTCTAATCTAATGTCTTATTCATTTGTCTTTTCGATAACTTCATGGTGTAACTTCATGGCTTCAACAAAAGCCTCATAGCTAGAACATAAAAAAACAATAAATTAGATGACTTACCTGGATAACTTGATTAATTGTTTCCCGCCAGGTCTTGTTTACAGCTGTAAAGCGGCGTCCTTCTTCTGGCATCTGAGCCATAATGTCTGGAGAACTGAAGATGGGTTCCAGGTAGAGCCATGTGGACTGCATCTTTAACCACTCATCCAAAATTTCTTGCAATAGCAGCAACTTGCTCTCCCACTCCCTAAACGATTATCCATCCAACAGTTAAATGCAATAAATAGAGATCCCAGAAAGTAGTAAACATGGTTAACAAAGGATTCCACCAACTGGATATGCCATATTTAAGACTTAATTTAATGACAGTAAATTTATCTTCGTTGCAGCTACATTTTTCTTCAGTTCAACAAACTTTCAAATAACCAACCTAAGAATGTGTATTCTGAGTTAACATGTATAAACAAGCCTTACCGTATTTCTGACTCAAAAGGTTTAATAAAGGGAGAACCACGCATCGTTTGTGTCTTGACTATATGGTCATCTAGTAACATCTGAATATCGTCCACCGTTGCCAGAACAAATGTGTCAGACTCCCGGTAGGCCAGCAGGATAAACTCGATGTCTGCCCATTCACCTGCCATACGCTGCATAGACTTTTCCAGTGAGTGTTCTTTGCTGGCTGCCTCACTAATAGTCTCTAAATTTGGTAAGTGGGGCTCAAGGTGTAGTGGAATAAATTGAGAAATACAAGGTTCTTCTTCAGAAGTTCTCAATTCAAAGCCTACCACTTGTGACATAGCCTCCCAATGGCGATCGCGGAGGCCAGGGTTGCAAAGCACCTACAGGTGAAACATTTATTACAACTTATGACGTATGTTCGTAAAAATAATAAAATAAAAAAACTTGTATAATAAAGTCTTTAGACTAGTAGTTTTTTTATCCTTGTACAACAAAAACTTAAATTTACATGAAATTTTGTAGAAATATTATTTGTTTGCATTGGCACAGCACCTGGACTAAGGGGATGTGTTCCTTAAAAGCCTCAACATCAGCCTTGATTTGAGAAGCTATGTGGAGTGCTTTAGGTGAATCCTGAAAGACCTTTTCCAATTTATAGAGAGATCGCCAATAGTTGCTGACTTGACCCTCCACATTGCCTGGGTTCACAGAAGTGAGGGGTCCATTTATCCACTGCCAGTGTTGTTCCTTAAACGTAGTTGCTGTATCGTATAGATTTAGGTATGGAAGGAGCCGATCATGGATCTGCTTGCGTTGTGGGTACTGTGATATGGACCATTCAAATATTTCTTCCTCTTCATTAAAGCCCTCAATCTAAAATAGTAGAGTTAAAACAATATAATGAGTAATGTACGTTAGTTCAAAAAATAGATATCACAATAAAAATATAGAAAATAAAATATTTTTTATGCTAGCTTGAGTGCAAACAGTAATGTTAAATGCATATGGTAATTCCAAATGTTAATAACTGAAAATAAAAAATGGCAATTAACCTTCTTCGAGGCGGCCTCCAGTTTGGAGTTAAGAGTTTGAGCCTTTTGTAAATACTTGGTGAGTTCAGCTAAGTCACCAAATGTGACAAATTCGTCCATTTGCTTTGCATAGCTCTCCAGATCTTCCAGAAACCTCTCCTGTCGCAACTGTGAGCAAAAATTCATTAAAATAATTAATTTCCAACATCATTAAAAGTAATCTGTGCCATAAGAGGCCTTTTTGTTGTCAGCTAAATTTGCATTCTGCCTCATTTAAGACTGTTATAAGCTTTGAGCTGGTGGACTTCTTCTTGTTTTAAGGTTTGGAATAATTAATAATTTGCTTCTCTGTAAGAAGAGAAAGTTTAATGGTTTTCAGCTGACATTTGTTTAACGGTTGTCTAATCAGATGATTTCTTACACTGATCTAAATTAATAATGAATGCGATGTAACTCCCTGTCCACCTGACCTTAAGGCCATCTTGGAACTCTTCGGTTTTTTTCTTAACAATCTGTTGGTGCTCTTCAAAAGTCGAAGGCATGCATGCGTGCCATTGGAAGGTTTGCCTATTCAGATGCATGTCCTCCTCGGAGAAGGTCACATGGTCGATCAAGAAGCAAAGACGCATTTTGGAGTCATTAAGTTTGAGCTCCAATTTCGGCATTTCTACAGCCTCAATCTTTTTCACATAGGCCTATAAAATAGGAAAATATGCAAGGATATATGAAAGATGAAAAAATACAAACAAGGTAATTTATAGTGATTTTAAATGAACATTTGATTGCCCTGAGTTTAAACTTGGAAGAGAATTCCATGTTTATATATACAATAATGTCTACACAGTTCCAATTTTGTATGTAATTTAATAAACTTCAGTCATTACTACAGTTTTGTTAAAAAAAGACTAAATATAAATTCTTTTGATTGTAGTACCTTAAGAGCCACGAGATCTATTGTGTCTGAAGGTGTTCTGAGGGCTTCTTTTGTAATCGTCTCAAATTCTTCACAAAGTCTGTAACATTTTTAACATATACCAGTGAACAACCATAAGCAGTCGACTAAGTTTAATATCTATAAACCTAAAACTACATGACAAAATAACACGGCTAGAACGATATATATTAGATAAAGAAAATGTAAAATTGACATTTGATTTCCAATATTTTGTAGACCTTTCTTATTTCTTAGTTTCTGGTAATGTGCTAGATCTCTAACGCATCCTTCTATTGATTAAGCTTGCATTTATAATTTCACATCTGTCATTTCTTTTGGAGCTTTTTTTTTTGTTTACTGTGTTTATTAACAAACTTGTATATGGTAGGGATGACAAGAAATTTTACTTTGACTTACATTTTATTGGATTTCTGATGGTCTTCTAACATTTGGGTGAGCAGTTTTTGCCTGAGGCCCTGTACACGCTTTACTAAAGCATGAATTAGCCTTTGGGAGTGTAGTTCAAACAAGCCAAGTTGTACTACCTAACCCATTTAAAAACAGATAGAAACAGATATGAGCATGATGATACTGTAAATATTTGAAACCTATATGAATCTAAGTTATTTTCTTTTGCACTATTTTAAACATAAAGCATACAGTATACTTGTCCTAATTTACTAAAGTAAGAGATAAAAAAAACACAACAGCGACAACTACAAGCGGCAACTAATAATTATAAAATGTATTAAAATAAACATAAAAAAGTAAATTAAATACCTAAAACGATACCACTGATATTCATGTGACCCACCCCTACAACCAAAACCATAAACACCTTAACACACCCTAACATCAGAATAGGACACAAAAAAGCTCCTGTAAAAGTAATGTACACAGTTTTGATTGTGTCCTTTACACTACAGTCCAGCCTAATATTAATACTATTTTTATACAATAAATGTTACATGCAAATAGAGTCAAATAATAATACATTTCTTTAACAAAAGCATGAAATCATTTCATTCAAAAGGTCAGATAAATAATAAAATAAAGATTTTCATCTGTATTTTTCATTTCCTCAATCACTTGAAATAGCAACATGCAGAGATAATCTAAGCGTTAAACTGACCTGGCAGGAATCATACTGGATCTCATCAGCCAACTGCTGGAAGCGGTCAACCTCCATCATCATCTCTTGGAAGGAGTGCTGCTCATGCAAGTAATGATTTATATCTTGCTCAGCCTTTTGTGATATTAGTGGTGCATATTTGTTATAGACGAGTATATACTCAGTTGGTCCAACGCTTTGCTGGCATATAACCTGCTGAATTTTCTCTTTGTGCTTCAAAAGAACCTCAGACAATATTTTAGGCTTCAGAAAGCAGTCAGTTTCTTTGCCCAGCTAAAACAATGAAGGAATAATGGTTAAAATATAACTTTGGTATTTATGTTTTAGCTTGCAACAATGATTATTTCTTTTCTTTTTTTGATGACAAGGACCTGGTCTAATATCTGCTTATGTGTGTAAGTAGTTTTCACTGCAGCCCATATGTATAGTTTTAATTCACTTTTACATGTTTACTTTCTAATATACCTCAACATGATATATCCCATGATAAAGAGATAATCAGTGTTGTGGTCTATATAAATAATCATATTTTATAGAATATATATAGTAAAATCAATGGAAAGGAAGCTACCAAAACCCTTACCGATTCAGAGTACAGCTTCGTCTCAACTCTTGGCACCACACTGATGGAATTCACCATTATGTCATAGACATTTAGCAAGATATCTTCAAAATCTTGAAAACTTGGCAAAAACTTAATTTTGTTTTGTTCAATGACCACCCACAGAACAAAGCATGGCTGCTTAGAGGGTTTTAATGGACACTGTAAAAATAAATAATGTGAATTACTCAACAGTTAATATAAAAATAATTCATTGCTACATTCATAACAAATATTTTAAAGATAACAAGCAATCGCAATAATATACAAAGAACAAAAACATTAAAAGCCAATACAAAAATGATTTGACGCAATAATCAGCAAGTGCATTATATCTGCTGAGATCTTGTTTGAATAGAGAGATTGATTAAAGGTCTTTGTATATTACAACAAGTATTTTTTTAAGCTTACCCGTTCCTGAGCTATTAGGCATGTGTAGTCATGGATGGATTCCAGAGCCAGACTCTGTAGTTGAGACGTCATTAGAGCAGCAGCGCAGTTGAAGAAAGATTGCAGTCGAGATGGGTTACTGTTGCTGGGAATTAGTTTGCGCTTGTTACCCTGATAGTATATATGTTGCACTTCATAGAACCACCTATTGCATACAAACAAGATTCATGTTTCACATAAAGATTGTATGATTATATACTGAAATATTATCACTGCTGAATTATCACATGTAATGAATTTAAAAGCATTATTTAACATTGAAGTGGATAGTGTCACAGTTCGATGCCTGAAGTGCTTTCAGTATAATCTTCGCATGTTAATCTTTGCATGAAAAATGAAATAAATTAAAATTAAGAAATTAAAAATATATACATAATTATTTCATTAAATGTAAAAAAAATTATGTTATTCAATATTTTGTATTCAACATTATAAATCCAACCAGGCAGATATGCTTCTCTGAAGTTATAATATAAAAACTACTGAAGATGCATCTTTTTAACAAAAACCTGTTGTAAAAAAAAGGGGGGGGGGGCAGCATCAAATAACAATCAAGTTTGATGATTTTACAGTATAGTTGGTTTTCTTCATAACTACTGACTTGTGGTGTTCTCATTTGTAAGTCACTTTGGATAAAAGTGTCTGCTAAATAACTAAATGTAAATGTAAATGTAAATATTTTCATGTTTACTTATTTAGAATGGTGTCTTTGGCATCCTCTGTGTGTTTTTTAATCTGCTGCTGAAAACCAAGCAGTTCAATCGGCTCGGTTCTATTCTGGAACTCTGTTATATCGACGAGTCGTAGATTCCTGTAATGAAAGATTGCAATTAGGTACAACACGAAGACCAATATACTGCACTAAATGTAACTAAAGTCATCTTTAATTAATTTTCTTCAGTTCTTAGGTAATGGATAAACAATGAGTAAAATTATATCAAAAATCAACATGTACAAATTTGACCTGTATTAAATTATATCAAAACTTACTTAAATGACACATGCCACAGATTTAGCAAAGACAGCATGGTGGGATTGATGGCATGAAGACAACGGTGCATTTTTTTCCTTGTTTGATGGAATGTCTTTTCCCATGGCTTTGGAATAAGCTCTAGCCTAAGGAACAACATAATGAATAAGCGCATCCTTATATTCATTTTATATTTTACCAAACTCACATGTATTGAGACCTCTTAATGCAACATCATTATTTAACCACATGGTGCAGATCCTGTGAGATTAGATTTTGCTCTGTTTTCTTAAAAACAATAATTGGACCCCCATCAGAACATGGTAAAGAAGAAGGGATTAGAAATGGGAACATAGAAGGGTAAATGGTGGTAAATTTGGCAAAATATATATATAAATGGCTGTATTTAATACATATTTTAGGAAGGAGAAGGAAGGAAAGGTGGCATTTAAGAGTAGAGGAATGAACTTACAGGTGAATTATATTATACCTATTATACCTATGCAGGAGACAAGTGAAAAGAAAATGTGAGAAAACGTCTAAGAAATGGAAAAGAAGTAGGATGGCTTAGATTTTCATGAATGAATTTGATTTTTAGAAGCAAATTGGACCACAATGTTTTCATTTGAAAATATATGAAAAAGTATAGAGAACGTTAGAGGGAGCTGCACTGTGTTTGCAGATCTAGAGAGCTTTTGATAGGGTGTCAAGAGAAAAATTGGCAGTGGCAGAGAAGTATGTGAGGGTGGTACAGAATATGTAAGGACAGCATGACAGTGGTAAGATGTTAAGTAGGAATAAAGTAGAGGTTGGACAAAATGATACAGTAACCATATTTATAAATGATAAAAAATAAAAACAAAAACAAAATAGACAGACATCAACATTCAGACATTCATTGATATCTTGGCAGTGAAATTCACCACCGCTTGATACACACACATTGCACAAACCCATGGCACATGCAGTTGGTAGCTATGCAAACTTTTACATAAACAATAAACAATACAAAATAAAACATCATTCTATATCATGCACAATTGATGGCTTACTAAAGAGTGCTAAAATATGGCCTTATGTGTTTAAGTGAAAAAAATTAAGTGATGTTAATATGCTGTCTACTGTACATGGTGCAAATGAAAAAGCTAACATTATAGTAACAGCCATTTATAAATACATTTTTATAATTATAATTTGATAATTGTTTTTCACATAGTCATTTTTTTACATTTCTACATAGCCACTGTAAAATGTATTTATTAATGTATTTATCAATTATTTATCCATCACACTGAATTTATAATTATTTGTAATTGATAACACAGTAAATTCAAATATTCTACTTCATTTCACATGATCCCAAAGAATTACAGATAATTATTATTGCCAACAAAATTTGCATTTTTATCTAATCAAAATCTACTCTTTAACTAAAACAGCTACATGCAATTTAGCTTAACTTACTCTATTCTGTGAGAAAGAGACGCATGCTCCTCTTTTTTCTTCTGTTGACCATGAAGCACAAACTCCACTGAAGAAAAGCATTATGATCAATATTGATAATGCTCAAGTTAATATTACTATATTTATTTTAACCTATTTGCTGTATGTGATATGCTGTAAGTAAATACTGTAATAATTTAATTTGTTGTTCATATTACCCATGATTTACCATCCATTGTCATCCATTTAAAACATTCATAAAAGCTCATAAATTGAATTACTATACCTATAGCTTTCTTAACACTCAGAATATACTCCTCTCTTATCTCTTCAGAGAGAAGCTTGACGGTTTTGGTGTATTTTTTGAGGTGTGGTGGCACCAGCCTCAAAATATTCTTTAGCCACAAATCCTCCATTCCTGCCACATGTTTTATGTCGATCCCATTTTGAATGTAATAGTTATATTTCTGTAAGGAAATCACAAGAAAAAAAATCAGACAGGTTTAAATACTAGGTTTATTTCCAGAAAATTTAAATAAGGATATTTTTTATCATTCTTGCACTGTAATTGTTATTATTTAATCAGATTTGTTTCACTGCAATCATTGGTTGCACTCTTAAGAGCTTTTCTACATAATCGTATTAAACATATGTGATATATTTTAATAATTATATCTATTTAATATATAATAATTTTTTTTTTGCATAAAACCAATATAATAGTTATCAAAGACCCCACCACACACACATAAAATACTTTTTCTTTCAGTTTGCCAGTGTAAGAAAACTCATAACATGCTAAATGTACTTAGGCCAGAGTAAAAAAAAAAAAACACTCAAGTTATAAAGTAAATAATTCTTTCAACAGCTACTTACTGACACATGTTTCTCAGCTGAAGTAGAATTTTCATTTATATCTTCTCCAGTTGCAACATCTTGCTCCCTATGTATAATAAATTAATATAGCATTTAGTTTTACCATTAAAAAATACAATTCATTTAATAACTACTTTAATTCAAAGATTCAAGTGTGATTAAAACTGATTTGACAAGCTATATCATTTTAATTCACTCACGTGACTACACCGACAAGAAAATGACGAAAGTTTTTGGACTTCTCCTGGCACCGATCTTGGGAAGGTCCAGGCTCTAGAACATCATTCTTGCTTGGGCACATTCCTCTTAAAGAGTGTGCTATAAAGTGAAATAGATTTGCTTGTGATTAATTTAATTCATAATGATGCCTTCATATGTATATTAATATAAAAACATTCAATATTTTAAGTCAGCCTGGTAATTGGAATATAAATATACACATAATAAATGAATAACTTAATTAATTAATTATTAAAATCTCCCTCACCAAGCACAAGACATTGACATGCGATTGTTACTACTTTCATTAATGATGTTGCGAATTTCTTAGGGATTTATGATAATATAAGTTAATAAACAAAGCCAACATATCTTACTAGGAAGTCCAGTGAAAACAGTACCTTCAGTGGCATCTGATGGTGCATGATTGGAGTGCATGATGAAGGATGGCTTCATGTCCTGCCACTTGGGTTTTGCCCGAACCTGAATTTCATAAACCAGTCACATGAGAGTTTAAGTTCTTGCGACCCCTACAGTTTATTTAATGAATGCTGTTGTCTGATCACTTACCTTTGGAAGTTGTGGTAAAAGATTTAATGAGCTTTCTGGAATAATGGGAGGCTTATTAGTCTCAGATGCACCCTGCAAAGAAAAATATCAAGATCGTAAAATAGCATGCAGCAATTTTTGAGGTTGTTTATTATTGTATGTCAAGGTAAGAAAAATATTTTAACTTATTGTGATATGATTAAAAATCCTTTTACTCAGTCCTATTATCATAAAGTCGGTTTGGGTTTTGTTGCTTTACATTCCATTTTCTCTTTTAATACAAAAGCAAAAGTGGCTTGAAAATAAAGATTTTTTTAACTAATAGTTATTTTTATAACTATATGTTATAGCAAAAATATAATTGCTAATCATATTAAAAATCGATTGCCTACTTTGATTTATTACACACCTGACTGCCATATACTGTATGTTTATGACATTTATTATACTCAGAAGTTAAAAGCACGCAAGTTACTTTAAATATATGGTATGTAGATATGTAGACAGTTATACTTTGAATTTAATACAAAAAAAATCTGGTGCTAGAAACCTTTTAATAAAACAGAAATTCAATTATACTAATTAATCCATGTATACAAGTTTTGATTCACACATGCTGCAAATAAACATTAATGGTTACTGTAAAATTTTTTGGGAAAAAAAGCCATAGTACATGTGAATATATTGCTGTGAAAGAAAGCACTTATAGACCATGTAGTGGTCTGGTGCTACCACTCTGCAGGATCATTAACTGAGATTCACTAAAAATAATTAATAAACAAAAATTTAAATGTAAAATGTTTAAATCCATCCTAAATACACACAGAACAATCACCCCAAATATTGAAGTTAAATTATATTTCAATATAATTTATATTATTTAAAAAAATTATTGCCACTTTGTATGTATTAATGGATTTTTTAAACATACAACTCCTTGGTTACCTTTTAAAACAAAATACAAAAGTACAAATAATTAAAACATTTTACGCAAATTTAGATATGTATTATCATGAAAGTCAGCTTCATGATATACTTATGACTTATATACATGATATACTTATATATAATTTATTATATTTTACCATATTTTGATTTTTACATATAAATATACATATTTTTACATATAAATATAAATACATTTAAAAGCACAAACACCATTTATTTCTGCTGTAACAGAAAATCTGATGTCTGCTTTTGGGCAACTTGTAAAATGTAGGGAGTCAAGCTATTGCACTTTTCTGACAATAAGTCCCAAATGACAGTCAGATACCCTGGGTAAAACATTTATTTTAGCAAAATCATTACGTATAGCAAAACGTTTAGGGCGCTGGACAGATACAGTCAAGATAAGGTGCCAATCCATTGCTGCGCACACACTTGCACAGATGCACACTATATTGGGGCAATTTAGATAAGGGTGATTTAGAGCAGCTATAGTTCACATTGAATCCATGTGAATAAACCAGAGAACCCAGGAAAAACCCATATGGACATGGATGAGCATATATATATATATATATATATAAATAATACTACCATTTTTATAGATGTGATGAAGATGATGGAATGCAGAATTTTTCATTTGAAATATAACGAAATATATTTTCGAAATATAATTCGAAAATATTCGAAATATAATTTATTTTATTTATTTTACGAACGCTGCAGCCTAATGATTTATTACTTACCTTTGGAAGTTGTGGTAAAAGATTTAATTTCCTTCCTGGAATAACGGGAGGCTTATTACTCCCAGATCCACCCTGCAAAGCAAAAAATATAAACATACATTTACATACATTTGGAGGTTTTTTATTATTGCATATTGTATAAGATGATTTGACATGTGTCATATATGTTTGCAGATAAGTCCACAACGTGACATAAGTGGACTGCTCTTCTGACTTTTCTGTCTCTACCTCCATCCTCTTGTGCTGTGTATGTGTGCTCAAGGACAGAGAAGAGCAAGAAGAAAGATCCACAGATGTTACGCCATGACATTATATGCAAAAACATATGAAACTATATGTATATATGAAACTTGTTTAAATGTGTTTAAATGTTTGCTTTGCAATCCCAAAACTGTTGACGACATCAAAGACATTTAACCAAGCTAAGAACCCACATTTAGGTGACTCTGTCATTTCCCTACTGTAGTACTGGCTATAATGAAATTGGTGGGCAACACAATACCCTACAGTTTAACTTATAGTGTTAAAAATGAGTGATATAATGAATGTTAAATTGTGCTGACTAGCAGGGGGAATTGCTTACAAAAGTGGTGCTACTAGCCTGTATAAGAGTTTATTCATCATCTCTGATCAAAGTGTTTTTTTTTAGTTTACATGTAGTTTTCATCATTGTGAAATTAGATTAACATATACGTAGGTGTTTTTATTAATATTCTCCAGTTATTAAGACTGAATTATATATAGATATTTTTGTGTACTAGACCATCCGTTTGTTATGGGTTATGTTAAGGTTAGTTAGTTAGTAGTTAAGGTACTTTTACCATATTCGTGTAACTTAGCTTATATTACAGTGGGTTGTAGTTTTTTTTTTGTAGTGAAGCTTTATTTATTGTTGAATAACTAATAGCTTTGCTCGCTACAAGTAGCTTGCCCAACACTGTCCACAAGTTTAAACCAACATTATCTCAGTAAAAAACCCAACATTTCAGTGTTAAGCCATATTTCTGGTACCTGAACTTATTTGTAGTAACTTAAATATTCTGATAAGTTGCAGGAGTGTTCTGTAACACAACCTGAGGTTCATCTAAACACAATTGATCTGATTGTTGTTTTTTTTATTATTTTTTTTTATCTATCGCTATGACAATCACCAATCTTAATGTTCCAAGGTTTTTGGGAATGTTCCATTATACTCTATAGACAGTAAAGAACACATTTCTGGTGTTTTTTTATTTTTATTTCTCTCCCACAAACTTAATTACTTTATTCAAATACAAGCAAATTGACTATTATGCAAATTAGGTGATGATGATGTCATTGATTGACTTCTCCTGACTTTTAAGACAGTCAAAAGCTACTTTCCTTATAAACAAGACAAGTAGAGTCGGTGCTTTATTTCTTTCTGACTCCTGCATTTTAAATTCATAAACTTCAAACCTCCGCTTTCCTCAAGCATTGGCCTGGAAATTGTAGCTTTTGTTACAAACTTCCTTCGAATATGAAAGACGCTACTGTCAAGCAACCAGAAAATATAGTAACTTATAGCTGTGCTACATGTAGTGGTGCTACCGCCCATCAATGCTGACAATTCTCTTACTTTTTACCAATTAAACTTGTAATTGTGGAACATTTTATAATAATAATAATAATAATAATAATAATAATAATGCATTTTATTTATAAATGGCGCCTTTCAGGGCACTCAAGGACACCTTATAAAAGTTAAAAGGGACACAATGTAAAAGGAGATAAAATAAAATAAAATCAGACAAACAGATTTAAATATATTCATTCACTGATCGCATAAAATAACGAACAGAGAAATGTGCAATGGAAAATTAGGAATATGCAATTGTAAAGAGGTGGGTTTTGAGCTGGGATTTAAAGATTGATAAACAGTCAATGTTGCAAATTTGGATAGGGAGGTTGTTCCAGAAAGATGGAGCAGAGTGGCTAAATGCTCTTGCCCCCATTGTGGACAGGCGGACTGGAGGGACAGTGAGCTGACCGCCTGAAGAGTATCGGAGGGTATGAGCAGAACTCTATGGTGTAATTAAATCAGAAATATATGATGGGGTGAGACCATGTAAGGCTCTGAAAGTGACTAGTAATATTTTTAACTGAATTCGGTAGTTGACAGGTAACAAATGGAGCTCTTTGAGAAGTGGGGTGATGTGTTCTATTGATGAAGACCTGGAGATGATTCTTGCGGCAGAATTTTGAACCAACTGGAGTTTGTTGGCGAAAAGAATAGAATTACAGTAATTTAGTCTTGATGTTACCAATGCATGGACTAGGATAGCTGTGCTGGACTGACTGAGGAATGGACGGAGACGGTTAAAGTTTCTCAGGTGAAAGTGGGCAGATCGTGTGATGCTAGAAATGTGTGCTTTGAAAGAGAGATGGCTGTCGAGAATAACTCCCAAACTTTTAACCGGAGTGGACGGCAAGACAACAGAATTATCAAGATTAAGAGTAATTGGTTGAGATTTGGAGAAGATGACCGTAGTTCCTACGAGGAGAATTTCTGTTTTATTTAGTGTTGAGCTGTAAGAAGTTATCAGAGAACCATTTTTTGTTTGTTCTAAACAGTCTGATAGAGCAGAGGGTGGGAGAGTATCATTGGGTTTGGTGAAAAGGTAAAGCTGGGTGTCGTCAGCGTAGCAGTGAAACTGTATATTAAATTGTCAAAATATTTGGACAACTGGGAGTAGATAAATAATAAACAGAAGTGGTCCCAGAACAGAGCCTTGTGAAATGGAACAGACAACATTGGACTGGAAAGATTGATAATTCTTGAGGCGAACGAATTGTGAACAATCGTTAATATAGGAGGAAAAGCACTCAAGCACAGTGCCGGTAAGCCCAATTGATTTGAGGTGATAAAGTAATATTGGATGTCAGATAGTATCAGACGCAGCCTTAAGATCCAGAATAATAAAAATGGTAAGCAGACCTGAATCAGCTGCCACCAGAAGATCATTTGTTATTTTGAGAAGAGCGGTTTCTGTGCTGTGAAGAGGACGAAAGCCGGATTGAAAGGTCTCATATAGGTTATTGTCATTTAGGAAAGCATGAATCTGGGTAAAGACATCATTCTCTAAAATTTTCAAAATAAAAGGTAGGCTTGAAATAGGTCGAAAGTTATTAATATCAGTCAGATTCAAGCCAGGTTTTTTGAGTAAGGGTGTAATCATAGCCAGCAGGGACAAAACCGGTAGAAAGGGACAACTGAACGATAGCAGTAAGAGGTGTGCATAGTAAGGAAGCGCAGACTTTAACAAGATTAGTTGGAAGAGGGTCGAGGATACAGATTGTGGACTTAGCTTTCTTAATGAGAAGAGCTATCTCAGTAGTTGTAGGGAGTATGAAAGTGGATAGAGAAGTAAAACATTGTACAAGAGCAGGAGGACACATAGAATTAGCATCAATAGTGTGTGAAGAAGTTAGCATGTGTGGATAACGGATCTGGTGGTTGCAGCATATTGTTTACAGTAAAGAAAAGAGCATGGGTGTTACCCTCAGTGGCCATAAATAATGATTGGTAGTAGGTAGCTTTGGTAGCAGAAATAGCTTCCTTGTAGTGTGATAAGTGGCTGTTGTACATTTCCCTGTGTACTGTAAGTCCACTTTTCCTGAGTAGGCGTTCAAGCTGTTGTCCCCTAGATTTTAAGTGATGAAGTTCAGTAGGGCGGCACGGTGGCTTAGTGGTTAGCACGTTCGCCTCTCAGCGCTAGGGATTCCCGGTTCGAATCCCCATCTGGGTGGAGTTTCCATGTTCTCCCCGTGTCCGCGTGGGTTTCCTCCGGGTTCTCCGGTTTCCTCCCACAGTCCAAAAACATGGATCAAGTTAATTGAGTTCTCTAAATTGCCCCATATAGAGTGTGTTTGAGTGTGTGAGTGTGTACCCAGCGATGGATTGGCGGCCTGTCCTGGGTCTATCTGCCCAGCGCCCGAGACGTTCTCCCCTGGATGGGCATGGGGAACCCCACCGCGACCCTAATAGAGGATAAAGCGGGAGATAATGAATGAATGAAAGTTCAGTAGTGTACCATGGTGCACTACGAGCAAATGAAACAGGTAACTTTAATGGGGCAAGTTTATCCAGGAGGTTGTGTAGCTCTGTGTTGTACTGTGATAATAGAGTCTCCAAAGAAACAGATCCTAAGTTCCATTGTAGAGTGCTAACTTCAGATAATAAAACATTTTGATCAATGTTCTTGATATTGCAGAATGAAATAACCCGGGGGCTAGTTTCACAGAGGGCAATGTTGCACTAAATGAGATTAGATGGTGGTCAGAGATGGAGAGATCCATGGCAGCACAGTTCGAAGAGGTGATTCCAGAACAGCAGATGAGATCAAGAGTATGTCCTTTGCAGTGGGTTGGAAAATCCACAAGTTGATGCAGACCAAACATGTAGATGCATGATAAAAATACCTTGGTAGATGTATTATCTTTATTATTCATGTGGATATTAAAATCTACCAGGACTATTAAGTTGTGGTATTAGGTTCGGTGACATAGAACTTAGTGATGTCAAAAACGTAGTGAAGTCATTGAAAAAGGCAGCATTGTATTTGGGTGGACGATAGATTGTACTTAAAATAGTGGGTACAGGTCCAGTGATTTGGATAGTCACAGATTCGAAGGAGGGCTGGTGAGGTACAGACAGTTTGGAAACTTTCCACTTCTCATTATAGAGAATAACAGTACCACCTCCTCGCCCTGTAGTGCGAGCTTCACATGTAAACACAAACCTGGGAGGAGTGCACTGATTTAGGTGGAAAAACTCACCGGGTTGCTGACATGTCTCCGTTAAACAGAGGAAGTCAAATTTATGGTTAGTGAGTATATCATGGAGCAGGGAGCTCTTGTTAGAGAGTGAGCGGATATTCAGCATCCCGGTGTGAAAGCGGTTCGAGCTGTGGGTGGAGTTTGCCGACCTAGCCAAGACGGCTAACACATCCCGGTTGACAGACCGAGTACAGCAGCCACTTGATTTCTTAGAGAAAATAATGCTGATAAAGGAAGAGCATGCTAACTCATGACCTGAGCCTCTCCTTCTGGAAATATAACCCAGGAAGTCATTTTTGCTCTGAACCTTTAAAGGCCCCCATAATACATTAATTTAGTTGGTTAAATGTGAGAGATGAAACACAACAAACTGCAAATCATCAAAAACATTCATTCATTATTCATTCATTATCTCCCGCTTTTATCCTCTATTAGGGTCGCGGTGGGGTTCCCCATGCCCATCCAGGGGAGAACGTCTCGGGCGCTGGGCAGATAGACCCAGGACAGGGCGCCAATCCATCGCTGGGCACACACTCACTCACTCAAACACTCCATATGGGGCAATTTGGAGAATTCAATTGACTTGATCCATGTTTTTGGACTGTGGGAGGAAACCGGAGAACCCGGAGGAAATCCACGCAGACACGGGGAGAACATGGAAACTCCACCCAGATGGGGATTCGAACCGGGAATCCTTAGTGCTGAGAGGAGAACGTGCTAACCACTAAGCCACCGTGCTGCCTCATCAAAAACAGTTATTTCAAAATTGGTACAATTATCTCCTTTAATCTCATTTAATTATGTTCTATTAAATCCTCTATAAAGGTTGCGTGGGGGGGGGGGTCCTCATGCTAATTCTGGGCACAACATATCGGGGCAATTTAGAGCAGCCAGTTCACCCTGAAACCCTGTTTTTGGACAGTGGGAGGAAACCGATGAACCCAAAGAAAATCCATGCAGACACACGGAGAACATGAAAACTCCACCCAGACTGGGATTCGAACCGATCGATAATTATAATCAATAATTGATATGTGATGTAACAGCTTTAATATGCTTATACATTGTATGCCATGGGCAGAGAGAGATTCCATTGACCCGAAAGGACTGGAGTGATGAGGATACAGCCTGTTCAGGTAAAAGCAATACAGTAAAGCCCGATGTTCCTTACTATGTTAACGTTTGTGTTTGTGTTGTGTTAATGTTTGTGTTGGGAGTAAAGCCTGTTCCTGTGGTGAGAAATCCTGTCTCCAGTCCTCATTCCCAGACACCCCCCACCCCCCTGTTATATTGGTACTGTAATGCATGCAGTATGAGAATGTCACCTGCAACCCCGTGGGCATATTCTCCAGAGGGGGGCTCAAGCTTAATTCCTTACTATGAGGTCCTTATTCCTTCCCACCTCCGTTACAACATCATTATAATTTTTTTAGTCTTCTTAATTCAACTTAAACCTTCATCAAATAAGTGATAAAAGAAGACCAAATCAAATACATTAGGTAAAATGTTATAAATCTGATTTGATTTGATTACTGAGGATATGTAACAAAATTGAAATATATATATATATAAATATATATATATATTATATATATAATGTTAATATATATAATATACATATATATAATATATATATATATATATATATATATATATATATATATATATATATATATATATATATATATATATATATATATATATATATATATATATATATATATATATATATATAAGAAGCAAAAGTATGTGAATCTCTTTGTGCAGTAATAACTGCAACTAAACATTGCCACTAATTGGTGCAATTGTAATTGCTTTAGGTGCCTTCTACAGCATTTCTAATGGATTAAGTTTAGAACTGTGACTTTCCAAAACATTTTCTTTATTTTTTTTAACCTTTCTTAGGTGGACTGACTTATGTTCTTAGGGTAATTGTCTTTCTGCATGACTCAACCTCTCCAAGTTTCAGCTCACAGTCAGCTACCTAGAGTTTTCCTTTGAATTTGTTATTTTGAAATTCATGATTCCTTATTACAATGATGATAGCAAGTCATTCTGGTCCACATGTAGCAAAACAGGCTTAAAGTACTACCATTTTCACAGATGAGATACATTTCTTTTGTTGGAATGCAGTATTTTTAACTATAACTTTTCTTCTCCCCTTGCAGTTTATTTTATGAACACTGCAGCCTGAAAATCTGATTAGTACTTACCTTTGCAAGTTGTGGTAAAAGATTTAATTTCCTTCCTGGAATAATGAGAGGCTTATTACTCGCAGATCCACCCTGCAAAGCAAAAAATATAAAGATCGTAAAATATCATACATTAGCATAAATTTGGAGGTTGTTTATCATTGCATATTGTATAAGATGATTTGACAAGTGTCATATTTTTGCAGATAATGCCACAACATGACATAAGTGGACTGCTCTTCTCACTTTTCTGTCTCTGCCTCCATCCTCTTGTACTGTGTATGTGTGCTCAAGGATGGAGAAGAGCAGGAAGAGAGGTCCACAGATGTTACACCATGACATTATCTGCAAAAATATATGACAGTTGTTGAATGAATATGTGTTTAAATGTGTGTTTGCAATCCCAAAACCAAACTGTTGTCGGTTTAACTCCAAGCTAAGAACCCACATTTAGGTGACTCCATCATTTCCCTACTATAGTACTGGCTATAATGAAATGTGTGGGCAGCACAATACCCTACAGTTTATCTTATAGTGTTAAAATGAGTGAAAATAACATCATGTAATGAATGTTAAATTGTGCTGACTAGCAGGGGGAATTGCTTACAAAAGTTGTGGTACTAGCCTGTGTAAGAGTTTATTCATCATCTCTGATCAAAGTGTTTTTTTTTTTTTGTTTACATGTAGTTTTCATCATTGTGAAATTAGATTAACATATACGTAGGTGTTTTTATTAATAAGCTCCAGTTATTAAGACTGAATTATATATAGATATTTTTGTGTTAGCCTATTTAAATTTCTTAAATTTAAGGTATTCCTGTCACACTCGCCTACCTTGGACTAAGAGCGGCTGCGCAGATGTGGCGCAGAGCCACAGCGCTTTAACGCGCAGAAGGGAGCCAGGCACGCAGGTAGCAGAAACACATATTTATTACAAGGTGTAAGGACACCATACACACCAGGTACACAAAACGAGTGAACATAGAATAAACGACGTGCACGGAGGACGGTGAACACAGGAAATAAATACACAAAGACATCCAACCACGTGCACCAAACAAACTAATGAAACAGAAGAGCTAATTAACTTAAACGACCCGGAATGACAGTTAATTAACTCATGTCAAGGATAACACAAAATAAACAGAAAAACAGGTGCCCTAGGCACCTGTTACAATTCCATACGGTATTTTTCAATATTATTTGACTGTTCAGATATGAAATAATTGTGTCTTTAGAGTTCTACGTGGCTTATATTTATTTACATTGCCATTTAAGGTAATTGTGACAATGAAAATCATTTTATAGCAGTGTTTATTTTCATATAGATTTTGTTGGGAACGGGCATCTTCACTTCATTAAATGTGTCCCTCTTTTCAAAAAGTTTGGACACCCCTGTCTTAGAAGAACCAACACTGACACAGAGAGAACATTAGCCCGAGGGCATTTTCACTTTATTAAATGTGGCCCTCTTTTCAAAAAGTTTGAACACCCCTGTCTTAAAAGAACCAACAATGACACCGAGAGAACATGCCAGCTCATGATCTGAGTCTCCCCCTATGGAAAAATAATCAAGTAAGTCCTTTGTCCTGCTAGCTTCTAAAAGCCCCATAATACATTAAATTGGTTCTTAAAAAGAGATCAACACAACAATCATTATCATCACTGTGAATCATTAAAAACATAATCTCAGACTTGATATGATTATAACATTTTGTCTCCTTAAATTATCTTGTTTAATCCTCTATTAGGGTCGCGGGGAAGGGGGGGGGCATTCTCATGCTCATCTCGGCAGAATGTATAAAGTGCTGCGCAGATACACTCAGTACAGGGTGCCAATCCACCCACGCACCAAGACGGGGCAATATAGAGCAGCCAGTTCACCTTGAAATGAAAACTCTACCCAAATCGTGATTTGAACGAATGAATAATTCATAAAATAATACATGGATAATAATACATAATAAAACATTTCTGAATCATAAAAGTAAATAAAAGCAGCTTTTTATATTTATTCAGAATATAATTTACAAAATGTGCAGTAATATAAATACACTTTTTTTCTTTCTATTTGGAAAAGGTTGATAGCTTAATACGTTTATACCAGCTGCTATGGAAACAGTGTGTAAACACATTTTTAGCTTTACGGTGGATTTAAGTGGATATATGTTTTTCTTCCAAATAATGGTCCCATTAATCTTTGAGGATGGCTATGTTTTTAAATTTAGTTTCTATTGTATTAATGCTCTGTGATCTGCGTGATGTTTGCTAAAGCATAGTTGTAGGCTGATGTGGAACAAAATAGTCAGTGGCAGCTATATTTATAAAAATAAAATTAATATGGTTCTTCTTTAAACACAGACAGAACAGAGTAGATTGATCATTGGTTAGTTAAAGAGAAAAGATGTTGCATTGTTTCGATTCTTACCTTTAAGTCCATTTTTCTGACAGCGGTTACAGAGATTGGTAAGAAAATAACAGGTTGCCGCTAACAGAATTAAGGCGCCATCTGTCAAGAGCACACACGCAGTGTTCTCTTTTCTAAGGTTATCAGCTAAAGCTACATTTAGATGCTGCAACTTTTATTTCATTTTTAAACCATAAGTAACTTTTCGCAAAGTTGTGGTCGCTACGCCAGTAACCAAGGAAGTGGAGCTGCAGGCGGAACGAGCTGTGATTGGACAGCTGGTAAGCGCAGGTAACTAAGCGCAAAGTGCAGCACGCACATCCCAAGGCGCGTTCCCTTTCTACAATAACAATGTTGGTTGGAGAGAGTAATGATCTGACTGCAATTTGTTGAAGTCTATATTTAAGAGATTTGTTAGAGATGCTTTTGTCAACATCTCTTACTATAAGATCGTCAGAAATGTCATTTAGTTCTTTAAATGAAACAGGATACCCACTTACATCAGAGTGTCAGAGATATGTAATATTGGATTCTTTTCCTTAATAAATAAATGAACAAATTACATATTTGTGTCTCCTTGGTTTAATTTGACACTTCATTATTTTGACACTACACTATTTTTGGCCTGTTTTGGAATCAGATTTAATTTTAGATGAAATCTATGCAAAAAGAAAAAACATTCCATCAACAACGTGATTACAACCGTGACCTGGGTTTCTCGACAAGTCCTGAAGTGTCCACAAGTCGGCAGCAGCCGACCGTGTTTCTAACTGCAGTACAGGTTTATTCATTCATTCATTATCTCCCGCTTTATCCTCTATTAGGGTCGCAGTGGGGTTCCCCATGCCCATCCAGGGGAGAACGTCTCTGGCGCTGGGCAGACACACCCAGGACAGGGCGCCAATCCATCGTTGAGTACAGGTTTAACTCTTGGTATATATTTACAGATTGTAAATAACATAATTCAACATTTATTTTTCTTTGTAAATTTTAACTTAAACCTTCATAAAATTAGTAAAAGTAATCAAACAGATTAGGTACAATTTTTATATTTTTATTTATCAAGGAAATTTATCAAATTTGGAATGTATTGTATGCAAGTAGCAAATGTATGTGAATCCCATTGTGCAGTTATAACTTCAACTAACTGATTAATTGCAATTGATTGTTGCAATTTTAATTGCTTTATGTCCTTCTATAACATTTCTAATGGATTAAGCTCAGGACTGTGACTTTGTAAATAATTTCCTTTATTATTTGTTAACCTTTCTTTTGTTGGACTGTCTTGATGCTTAGGGTTATTGTCTTGCCGCATAATCCATCCTCGTTTGAGTTGTAGCTCACAGTAATTTGCCTAGAGTTTTCCTTTGAAATTTGATGGTATAATTCATTCAGCAATCACACATTTATCACAGATAGGATAAACTTTTAATGTTGGAATGTGGTATTTTAAATTTGAAATATAACTATCTTTAATTGAATTGAAAGATTATTTTTGTGGGTGGCTCAGTGGCTTAGTGGTTAGCACGTTCGCTTCTCAGCACTGGGTAATCCCAGTACGAATTCCAATCTGGGTGGAGTTTCTCATGTTCTCCCCATGTCCAAATTGCCCCTGTCCTGCCCAGCGCCCGAAGCGTTCTCTCTTTGATGGGCATGGGGATCCCCCCCCATGACCCTAGTAGAGGATTAAGAAGATGATCTATCACTGGGCATGCACACTCACTTACACAGGATCAGAATCAGAATACTTTATTAATCCCCAGGGGGAAATTGCAGATTGGGAGCACTGCAAAAGACTGCATGCACTTCTCGTGCATGTGCACTTCAAATCAAGAAGTGCACACACACAAACACACTCTACACAGGGCAATTTGGAGCATTTACCTTGATCCATGGATTACCTTGATCCATGTTTTTGGACTGTGGGAGGAAACCAGAGAACCAAAAGGAAACTCACACAGACACAGTGAGAACATGGAAACTACACCCAGATTGGGATTTGAATCGGGAATCCCCAGCGCGAACATGCTAACCACTAAGCCACCGTGCTGTTCAGGCAAAACAAAATGCATTTTAAATATATTTAAATAAATTCTCTATAATTATAGATGATTCTGCAATATGTTATACTGTAGGGGTCAATTGTTGTAGACAGAAATGCTTTCTTCTTTTTTATGAAAAATCTCTTTTCTTTTTTAATTTCGATGTAATGTAGTGGATTAACAATGGATAATGGTCATCAGACTATGTACAAGCTTTTTCCCATTCATCCATTTTATAAGACCTAAAATTGGTGAAACATACTGGACAGGCCAGGTATAATTATTAGCTTTGCATACTGCTTTGTGTGAAAATAGGGTAATAATATAAATTAATAAAAATTACTATTAGTACTACTACTACTACTACTACTACTACTAATACTAATAATAGGATGGCATGGTGGTCTAGTGGTTAGCAAATTTGCCTGTGGATTGAGATTCGAATTCCAATCTGGGTGGAGTTTCCATGTTCTCCCTGTGTCCGAGTGGGTTTTCTGGTTTCCTCCCACAGTACAAACACATACATTTAAGGTAAATGCTGTAGATTAACCCATATAGAGTGTGTTTGTGTTTGTGTGTCTGTGTCTGTGTGAGTGAGTGTGCCCAATATTGGATTGGCACCCTGTCCTGGGTGTATCTGCCCAGCACCCCAAAATTCATTCATTCATTCATTATCTCCCTCTTTATCCTCTAGTAGGGTCGCAGTGGGGTTCCCCATGCCCATCCAGGGGAGAACATTTCGGGCGCTGGGCAGATAGACTCAGGACAGTGCGCCAATCCATCGCTGGGCACACGCTCACTCACAACACACTCTATATGGGGCAATTTGGAGAATTCAATTGACTTGATCCATGTTTTTGGACTGTGGGAGGAAACCGGAGAACCCGGAGGAAACCCACACGGACACGGGGAGAACATGGAAACTCCTCCCAGATGGGGATTCGAACCGGGAATCCCTAGTGCTGAGAGGCGAATGTGCTAACCACTAAGCCACCGTGCCGCCCCACCCCAAAATTTCTCCACAAAACCCACCACGACTTTAGAAGACAATGAATGAATGAATGAATGATGATAATAATAATAATAATAATAATAATAATAATAATAATAATAATAATAATAATAATAATAATAATGGGCAGCACGGTGGCTTAGTGGTTAGCACGTTCGCCTCTCAGCGCTAGGGATTCCCGGTTCGAATCCCCAGAGTTTCCATGTTCTCCTCGTGTCTGCGTGGGTTTCCTCCGGGTTCTCCGTTTTCCTCCCACAGTCCAAAAACATGGATCAAGTCAATTGAATTCTCCAAATTGCCCCATATAGAGTGTGTTTGTGTGAGTGAGTGTGTGCCCAGCGATGGATTGGCGCCCTGTCCTGGGTCTATCTGCCCAGCGCCCGAGACGTTCTCCCCTGGATGGGCATGGGGAACCCCACCGCGACCCTAATAGAGGATAAAGCGGGAGATAATGAATGAATGAATAATAATAATAATGAGTTTACACATGACTATTTTTATATATTATAGCAAATTATTTCAAAAGAAGTCTATGTGGTGCATGCTATCTGTTGCAAAGACCTCGAGTACATGCAAAATCGTGCATTTCTACTAAGTTTTAAACAGGGAAATAATTGGCCGTTAAAAAGCTAAAGGAGTCGCTGTAGTGTGACCTGTGGAAAGTGAGATCGCTGTACCTGCAGTAAGAGCCTCGGGCGTTTCTCCACCTATTGCTTTCATCAGGTGAGAAAAAAAAAATCTCAGCCCGACTGAATGCATGAAACACGGAAGTCAACAAGCTCCGCGTCGGACCTGCTGCAAAGCCCTGTCGAGCCGGCAACTTAGTTTTTCAACTTTCAGTAATCCGAGTACGTGGGGGAAAAACCACAACGTGAGAGTTAAATTTCACGGGTTGACCGGTTTCTAAGGAGCCAATTTACTGAGCGGGGTTTATTTTGGTAATTATGTTTTACCAGTTTAAGTTTTGAGGGCAGAAACTAACTCTTGGAAATGGAGTCTGGAAATACCAGCGGGACCGGGCTTAGCAACGTGGAGACGAGCCGCGGCCTGACAGAGTTTGTGTTTTTCGTGGTGCGTGGGGTGCTGCTGCTGTGGCCGGTCTATATGTGCGGCGCGCTGGGCCTGAGCGTCAGCTGGGTGATGCTCTCTGTCCTGCTGTGGAGACTGTGGGAGAAAAGCCGACGGCGGAAGGACCTGCGCGTCCACAACGCTATCCACTTCGTTGAGAACGAGAGTCACGTGATCAAGAGCGAAATGATGCAGGCGCTCAACTCGCCTGCATGGGTGGGTAGCTCCAGAGAATTTATGTGTTCTAAATACTTATTTTTATACTGTATATTAGTATATAGTAGTATATTAGTATATAGTACGTTCAATGATTAAACAAATTGCAGAGAGGTGGGAGGCAAATGAGCATTGTCCAGGGTGCCAGCTTGATGCAAATTCTGGCAAAACTTGCAGTCGCTTTCCGCATCTATTCCCAAATATTTTGTTTTAAGTTTTGCAACTTTTGCAGCAGGCGGCTTCGTGGTTAACACGTTCGCCTCTCAGCACTAGGGATTCCCCGTTCGAATCCCCATCTGGGTGGAGTTTCCATGTTGTCCGCGTGGGTTTCCTCCGGGTTCTCCGGTTTCCTCCCACAGTCCAAAAACATGGATCAAGTCAATTGAATTCTCCAAATTGCCCCATATAGAGTGTGTGTGTGAGTGAGTGTGTGCCCAGCGATGGATTGGCGCCCTGTCCTGGGTGTGTCTGCCCAGCGCCCGAGACGTTCTCCCCTGTATGGGCTTGGGTAACCCCACCGCGACCCTACTAGTGGATAAAGCGGGAGATAATGAATGAATGAACTTTCGCAGCTTGGACAGTGCCACAGTGTCCAGAGACAGTGGGTGGGGATGTGGCATGTTCATTTTAACCCTTGTTAAAACAGATCTTAAAAGTCATATTTAAGCACTATTGGATAGATGCAAAACATCACTTTTGAGTACTGTACCAATCTCATGGAGCAGATTATTTCAGTTTCTTTAGCTTCTTTAGCTCATTGACCTTTTCTAAATTTCAAGCATTGACTCCAAACTACCACAATAGTGCACATTGTCCTGTTACATTCGTGTCAGTGGCACATCAGGACTTGTGTGACTGGCTCATAATGAGTACTGATGATTATTTACTGTATTCAGCATGATGGGTGCAAACAGAACCTTGTTTCACCCATCTTACCATGCCTTTAACCAATATATATATATATATAGTTATGCACACATCATATATATATATATATATATATATATATATATATATATATATATATATATATATATATATATATATATATATATATATATATATATCGCTTGTCCGGGGTTCGGTTGGCGGGGGCAGCAACCGAAGTAGGGAGACCCAGACCTCCCTCGCCCCAGCCACCTCCACCAGCTTGACTGGGGGAACCCCAAGGCGTTCCCAGACCAGCTGAGAGATATAATCCCTCCAGCATGTCCTGGGTCATCCCTGTGGTCTCCTTCCAGCTAGACTTGCCTGGAACACCTCCCTAGGAAGGCGCCCAGGAGGCATCCTTACCAGATGTCCGAACCACTTCAACTGGCTCCTTTCGATGCGGAGGAGTAGCGGCTCCACTCCGAGTCTCTCCCGGATGACAGAGCTTCTCACCCTATCTCTAAGGGAGAGCCCAGCCACCCTGCGGAGAAAACCCATCGGCCGCTTGTATTCGCGATCTTGCTCTTTCGGTCATTACCCAAAGCTCATGACCATAGGTGAGGGTCGGAACGTAGATTGACTGGTAAATCGAGAGCCTTGCCTTGTGGCTCAGCTCCTTCTTTAACACAACAGACCAGTATAGGGTCCGCATCACTACTGATCCCACGCTGATCTGTCTGTCAATTTCAAGCTCCATCTTACCATCACTCGTGAACAAGACCCCGAGATACTTAAACTCCTCCACTTGAGGCAAGATCTGATCCCTGACCCAGAGAGGACTCTCTACCCTTTTCCGACTGAGAACCATGGCCTCAGATTTGGAGGTGCTGATTCTCATCCCGGCCGCTTCACACTCGGCTGCAAACCGATCCAGTAAGAGCTCAAGTTCGCAGCCTGATGATGCTAACAGGACCACATCGTCTGCAAACAGCAGCGACGTGATGCTCAGATCACCAAACCGGACACCCTCTATCCCCTGGCTGCACCTAGAAATTCTGTCCATATAAATTATGAACAGAATCAGTGACAAAGGACAGCCTTGACGGAGCCCAACCCTCACTGGAAACCAGTCCGACTTACTGCCGGCCATGCGAACCAAGCTCCTGCTTCGCAAATACAGGGACTGAATGGCCCGTATTTATATATGTGTATATACACATATACATACATACACAAATATAAATACAGGCAATATATATATATATATATATATATATATATATATGCGCTTGTGTGTGTGTGTGTGTGCATGTGCGTGTGTTTTTAAATTTAGTATATTTATATATTTTCAACCCCAAAGTGCTGTATGTATGCATGCTTTCTGGAAAAGTTAGTAATAGATTAATGATTGTGTATGTTGGCAAATGAGACATTGTTGACCAGTTGGGTTATTATTAAAATAAGCTCACTTAATAATACATTAATTGTCATTCTAGGGTGGGAGCTGTGTCATTCTAAGTGGAGTTGTGCTTAGAATTCTTTCCACTCAACAAGGATTTTTTTTAGTAGATTAAAAATAGTCTGTTCAAGTCAACGTTTGAAAGTTAATTAATACAAAGTGATTTTCATTGATTAAAGTGCTTGTTATTTGTCATTTCCATACACACTGACTGCAGTGAAATATTATTTTAAGATCTACAGGATAGTTGTGTATTTTGAAAGGTGTGGCAATTGTTGTATTGCTTGGAAACCTTACAAGCCAAACAGGTTTTTGCTATTAGCCTCACCTTTACAGTTTTGTGTGTGAGTGTGAGTGTGAGTGTGAGTGTTTGTGTGTGTGTGTGTGTGTGTGTGTATGTGATCTGTCTTTTTTGCCCTGATATTAAAAGTGACAAAGGCTGTACCCTAGATCTCTATAAAGTGACAACACATCAAAACTCCCTATAATTAGGTTTTGGACACAAATTATTTAACACACTAAAGGCTAAGTTCTTTATTTGGTCTACTTTTTATTTCAGCTATGGTCATGGGGAAAATCAAGTACACATACGACATCTTTAAAGGTCTTAAAATTTGTTAAATTAAATCTATATAAATCTAGATAAATAACTAAACATGACAGATTACACAGTGTGATTTTTTTTAACAAACATGTTTGAATGCAGAAATGTTGTGTAAAATGATAACTATACCTTTAACATGGGCATATAAATTAAAAGTATAAATAGCACTCAGTTGCTGCTTTGCTTATCAAATGCCCTTAATTATTTGATCATTAACATGTATGGCTACTTCTACAAAAGCAGACATAATTTAGATTTCTTTACTTCCTCATTTAATACTGGTAAAAATCTTCTACAAGTACTACAATTGCTACACTCTTCCCAGAGTGGATCTTCCACCCTAAGGTTACAACATGAATAGCTTGTTTTGGAAGAATTGCCAGGAGAACATTGCAAAGCTGAATTTTACCAAACCACAAGATAACCAATATAATTTGAACATATGTCTATAGAGATATATGGCCACAGATCACCAGTCTTTTGCAAAGCAGACACACAAGCCTACATAACAAACGTACATAAACCCATAACATCATGGAGCAATGAGTTTGTATGGTTGCTGTTCTTTTTTCGTATAACCACCCTTATTTGCCTACTCACTCAACCATACACTGAATGCTAGTTTATTTTATTATTTGTGTGTGTATGTGTGTGAGTGTGTGGAGGGGGGATTCAAGATCACAGATGTTCAGCTTATGCTTGTACACTTGGCTTTAATACAATGAAATTCTTCAATATTTTTTAAATTGCTTAGTAATATAATTCACTGTAAATACATTTGAAACATATGCAAATTTCATTAATTTTCTCCTCCCGCCTTCCACGTGTAACATCCAATAGGATTCCGATTTAAACTTAATTACGTTCAAGAATGGAATAAAGCAATATAATAAATCTATAAATAAATGTAGGCAAAATAAAGTAATATTTTAGAAATGTAGTAAGTAAAAAGTACAAGTATTTATTTTGAAATATTGTGAGTAGAAGGAAAAAGTATTAAGTGACAGAAATAACTAGAATAAAATACAGATACCTCAAAAAACTACTTTAGAAAGTACAGAAACCAAGTAAATTTACTTAATTACATACCACCTCTGGGCCACAAACATCATGGACAAAATCTGACATTTTATGAACTATACAGTATATGTTGACTATATATTTTTTTGTTGACTATATACAAGCACGGACATTGAATGCGATATGAAAACACGGTACATGAGCGGTATTAAGAAAAGTTGCATGTATCTACACAGGACGACAAAGAAGTGGTTAGTAATGCACGACTACTAATTGAAACACGTTAAATGTGTTAAAAGTCTTAAAATAATATGCTAAGATAGATTCGGTTTACTTGTTTTGTTTTTTTTCTATGTCGCTGTTTTGTTGCCATGTGGATAAAGCCCGTCAGGATCTTTGCACTTTAAACGCTCGTGCATAGCAGTTGTACTGGTGTGAAAAGCCATCTCCACTTTGTAAATATGAAGCTGTTGTGTTTCTGTGTGAAGTGCTCCCACACTTTGCATGCACGCGGGTGATTTTCTGCTGCTGCTAATACTTGCACTCTGGATGAATGGGGTTTTATTTCCTACATTAAGTGCTGTGTTGTTACTGCTCTAATACCAAGGTTGTATGCCTTTATTTATTAATGCAAAATAACAAGCAAAATAACTAGTTGTGTTGCCTTAGACATAGCCTTTTTCATTGTTTGCATATTTAAAACACAAAGCAAATTGGAAATATTGTGACCCTTTATTATATTGTGTAAAAATGGTTACTTTACTTTTAGGAAATGTATCTGTATTTGTTCAACATTTACCTAACCAACCCTTTTGGCTTTCTTTTTGAAAGATTAATTTCAGTGAAGTTGAGAAGGCTGCTTGGATAAATAAGGTAAGACCCCTTTCAGATTTTAGATTTAAATTTATTTATCAAATAACAGCTTCTAGTAAGAACTCCACACAAGTCATGAGTCTATTAGAGAAGAAAGATTATGTTCTGAATGTTAGAATTATTAAATATCTCCTTTTAAGTATTTTTTATGTATTTATAATAACATAATAGTATTAAATTTGTTAAATTCTCTTTGTGTTGAATTGTAGAGCTTTACAAATCGTTACACTGAAGTGCCATATAACAGGCAGCACGCAGGATATGTTTACTATATTTGTAGACATATTCTTAATTATGATTTTTATTACAGATTCTTACTCATGCCTGGCCATTCTTCGGAGTCTATATGGACAAACTTCTTAAAGATAGCATTCAGCTATCAATCAGGAAATCCCATCCTCAATTGAAGGCTTTTACCTTCACTCGAGTACACTTTGGTCAAAAGGTAATTTATTTATTAATACATATATGCTTATGCACATTGGTGATAATTAATACATTAACAATATAAATAATACAAAAATACAATATATTATTGGATAAAAACAAAAACATGTAAACATTTGTGTTTTAGGCTCCAGCAGTTACAGGGGTACGAGTGTATACACATGAAGTGGAAAAGAGGGAGGTTATCTTGGACTTTAATATTGTGTAAGTTCTGTGGCATTTAAGTATAAAAATAAAAGCAACACAAATGCTATAAATATATTACAATGAAGACTACACTGCTCTAACAAACCTTTACAGGCTATTAAATATACGTATTCTATATGTTTAACAGATATTTTAGAAAATCTGTCTAAGAATAGCTCAATAGTGATTAACTAAAAAGATATTGCTATACAGTGCATTTAAACAATGTTAGGGGCTAGTTCCCTTCAGAAAAGCAATGAGCATTATAGTGTCTTTTTTTAAAAAGAGGTTGCACACAGTAAATTCAAGGAATGACAGTTCAATCATGCATAGAGTTAAAATTAATATTAATGTTAATATTAAAGTTAATATTAATGATTTAAAAGGATAAGCAACAACAATAATAAATTTTTTTCATAGTGATTTACATATATATTTTTCATAAACATGAACAATTTTCCAGTCATTGTTTCGATAACATAAATTGTATTAAATCATATAGTTATGCAGGTGATCTAAACATTGACGTGGAAATAAAGCCACATCTCACAGCTGGAGTCAAGGAAGTTCAGGTTAGACATTTATTGCCTTACTGTGTGTATTGTATGTTGTCTTTACTTTATTTTATAGTAAGAAAAACAAAAGTCTTTACATTCAGTGCTTATAAAAATAATACATACAGTACAAATCAAAAGTTTGAACACATGATTATGCTCTCCATTTTATTAGTGCCATTTACCATACAGATGGACTTTGTAGTTCTACAATTAAAGAATGTAGACCAATCTGTTTGTACATACTGTGTTAGTCCCATTTACTCTGTTCTCTGGACCCTAATGTTAGCATCACAGCAACACATTATTCCTATCCTAGCAATGTCACTGAAGTGTTTAAGTGAAACTGCAGCAGCATTGCTGCACTAAATCACCCTCACCATATCCAGCAATTCCCAGCAATAATCAACTAGTATGGACAGATTCGACTAGCTTAGACTTTTCCATCATGGCTATGTCTTGGTTAATGACATGTTACACTTTAGTGTTTTCTTATCCCAAAATTTTACTAAGCTTTATCTTTTACGTTTTATTTATTGCTTTTACATTGTTTTTTTTTTTTTTTTTTTTTTTTTTTTTTTTTTTTTTTTATAAAAAAAAGATTGTTTCAGAATCTTCTTAATTTGACCTTTTTGACGAATTTTAAATTATTGAATCGATAAAATAAAAGTAAAATGTTTACACTAAACATTCAAATGTTTTTTCGACAATTGTGATTTTCTATTTTCTATTTCACATTGCTCACTTTTTCTTATTACTGTAATGTTATTAGGAAAAAAAATTCTTCTAGATAGTTCTTAAATGTTTATTTTGCCGTATAGCTTCAGGGGATGCTCCGTGTGATTATAGGACCACTGATTGGGCAGTCACCTCTTGTAGGAGGAATCACTATGTTTTTCATTCGTCGTCCTGTAAGTTATAATTTCTTCTTTCTTTCTACATAATAATCATTTGTGTTATGTAAATTACTGTGTGTCAATTATAACATTTTTCTTCAGACATTAAATTTAAACTGGACGGGGATGACCAACCTTCTGGACAGTCCAGCACTACGGTATGCAAGATTATTTTTATTTATCAGTTTATATTTAATGTCACAAATTATCCAAATTCTATGCAAAATAATTCACGATATTATGTATTTTATGTAATATATTGTGCAAAATG
This sequence comes from Corydoras sp. C115, assembly GCA_019802505.1. Lineage (NCBI taxonomy): Eukaryota > Metazoa > Chordata > Actinopteri > Siluriformes > Callichthyidae > Corydoras > Corydoras sp. C115. Next base: position 6,562,249 of record JAFMOC010000001.1, read on the forward strand.
TTTAAATTACACATTCCTAGTGTTTTTTTTTCAGTCAGTTTTCAGCAACAACCATCTTGGACATTATTGCTTCTATCATGGTTCTGCCAAACCGTTTGTGTTTTCCACTAATAGACCAAGTCAAAGTGGAAGATATGAGGTTTCCTTTGCCCCGAGTGAGTGATTATTTTAATTGTGTTTGTTTTAATGTGAATTATGCCACAACTGTTTTCTAACTATTGTTACAAACTTGTTTAGGGTGTTGTTCGTATACGTCTGATAGAAGGTCGAGAATTGGTGGCTATGGACACCGTAATGATGGGACTGGTTAAAGGCAAATCTGATCCATATGCAGTTCTGAGGGTTGGTAACCAGCGATATCAATCAAAGACCATTAAATCTACATTGACTCCCTATTGGAATGAGGTGTATGAGGTAAGGCTTAAATTAGATTTAAATGTATGATTTAACTTAATTTTAAATTGATTCTACATTCATATGTTTAAAAGAATACACCTGCTTACATTTTCTGTGTACATTAAAACATTATGATGTTCAACAATAGAGCTGATAAACTTTTATCTTTTTTTTCTGGAAATGTTTTGATCTATAAGACTGTTACTGTTTAATTTGAATGTAGTTTGTGGTTCATGAGGCTCCTGGACAAGAACTTGAATTAGAGCTTTATGATGAGGACACAGACAAGGATGATTTTATGGGCAGGTACTGGAACTAAACTGTCAGAATATATGATATAGAAAAAATTACAAAAAAGTTACAATAATTTAATAAAATTGTGATTTATTGCACAGGTTAAATCTTGATTTTGGGGATGTGAAGAAGGAGAAAGAAATAAAAAAAGTAAGTGCAAACAATGTTAATAAACATCTTGCTATGCTTTTCAATAAAACTGAAAAAATGGAACATGGATGGATCAATTTGTGCCCTTTAATTAATTTTTAAATAACAAACTTTAAAACATTTGTATTCTCTATAAGAAATGCGATAAAACGTTCAACACATATTTTCAACACATCAATTACATATATAATTATCAATTATGAAACTCCCTAAGTAGTTTTTATTTTATTACCTAAAAAATAATCCATGTTAGTGTATATTTCAGTGTATGTATAACTTTCAGATATTCTACAACAAATTTTAAATGCAGCCTCTAAAGGGCATGGGTAAGTTTTTATGGCTTGTGTTTAAGATGCAAACGTTTTCTGTTTCAAACACAAAGACATTCACCCTCATCTTAATTTTACTTATATATATGGAAATTAACCATGCGTCATTTGGTTTTCAGTGGTTTCCTCTCCAGGAGATTGAAAGTGGAAAATTGCATATGAAATTGCAATGGCTGTCCTTGCAGACTGATCTAGACCTCCTTAAAGAGGCAAGCTTTAATAATTGTGTTTCAACAGAAGAATGTTAAATGGAGATTTGACTGCACATTTAACCTTACAGTGTGGTGCTGTACAATTACTTTGCATTTTTAATTTTCAGGCAGATGATGGTTGTGCCTGTGCTATGCTTGCTGTATACTTAGACAGTGCTTCTAATCTGCCAGTGAGTATGCAAATAAAAAAACAAATGTTTTGGGTCAAGTTAAAATACTGCCACTGTTACATGGTGAAATAGTTAAAGTTACAGTGTGCTCTGAAGGTCAAATAAACAAGTGCTTTGCTTCTGTTAATTATATGTTGGAACTAAAGTACATATGCTGCTATTCCAATTCGATTGCTTGTTCAATTTCTTGTTTCCTCTTTTTGTGTCTGTGTTTAGAAAGACCAGAGTGAATTTAGTCAGTCAGAAAAATCTGGAAAACATGCCAAAGAGTCAAGGGTATGTCCTGTTGGGTTTAGATCATATTTTTTACATATTTTTCCTCTATTTCAATTTTGATATTTCTATTTATTAGAATATATATATATATATATATATATATATATATATATATATATATATATATATATATATATATATGTGTGTGTGTGTGGTGTGTGTGTTTGATATGTGTTTATTTGTGTTTGCACATGTGCACTTGTGTTGCCTGTTATAGCACCTTGTTCCTGGGAACGCTGTCTCGTTCCACATGTATTGCACTATGCTTTGCATTGTGGAATGACAAATAAAAAATACTTGACTTGACTTGACTTGACTAATGAGTAATTTATTAAGCCTACCTTTAGAAGGAAGGTAAATTGTTTTTATAGTTTATTACACACATTATTTTTTACATTTGTACTGATTCTTTCAAACCTATTAAATGTTTTTTGTTTTTGTTTTTTTGTTTTGAGTGTATGTATTCTGTTTTGTAATTAATCTTCAGGCACCTTTCCCCAATCAGTGCTATAGCACTTATAAATCGGGTGTATACAAATGTATGGGTTTAAGAAACACAAAAATATAAACCAGTGCCACATATCTAATTTGAAACCTTCTGGTTCTGTGATGGTTTTTTAGAAACAGGTTTGGTTTGTAAATGACTCATATGACCTGCTGAACTGGTTTCTTTTGCCAAGATATATAGACAAAGCCATACTCAGGTTTCGATTACAAGCTTTATGCAGATGAATGATATTCTAAAACATAAGTTATATGTAAACTTGTTTTTTCATAGTTCGCTGTGACATGTTGCACATTTACTATTTGTATATTTGTATTCCTCCTGTTTTTTGTTCATTGCAGTTTACAAAAAGGCAGAATAATCCCAACTCGTATGTGAAGTTCTCCATTGATCAGCAGAGCCAAAAAAGCAAGGTGCTATTTGCATTCCATTTGAATTGCTATTAAAAACAAATATGGGGAAATGTAGAGATTCAGGGCCCCCTACAGGAAAATGTAGAAAATGGACGTTTAGAGTTATATATATATTTCGTTTTACAAATGGTGTCCCGTTTTTTAATAAAAAAAATAACATGGTCTTTTTTGTGCCTTCTTTAATTTAGATTGTGTATGCTTCAAAAGATCCTGTTTTTGAGGAGAACTTTGCATTCTTTGTACAAAGTGTGGAAAGCCAAGAGCTTAACATCCAGGTAAAAGTTAGTTTAAAGTTACTGTAATCAAGCTTTATGAAAACTTTACGGTTTTACTAGTTTTTTGAAGGTCAGTCTGCTTTCATAAATTGGTTTACAGATTCAGAACTTTGTCATTATATGATTGATCTTGCTTATAATTTACTGACTTGACAAGAGGTCATGTCACGTGCATTAAAAATGTCACAATACTCAATCATTAAATATAATGATATGTGTATCATTTTCATTATGTATTAGTTCAACTGTAGTTCATCACAGTAAGTTTTTGTGTATTGAAATAATAACTTGTACAGCTCAGTTCAAAAGAAAATAAAAATCAAATTGTTTTAAAAATAATTAAATCAAATTTTGTAGAACAATTTATTATTTATTTATTTTTGACAGTGATGCCTTAACAGTAATGATGACTAATTGTTTTTTTTGCCTTGTGTTATGGATTCAGGTAATGGTACCAGATAGAAAAACATCACTGGGCATGGTATCGCTGCCTCTAAACCGTCTGCTTAAAGCCTCCGACTTGACATTAGATCAGGGCTTCCAGCTGGAACGCTCTGGAATAAACAGCCAAATTAAGATGAAAATCGTTTTAAGGGTGAGCTTCAAAACAAAAAAAAATTTAGTTTACCATGGTCTGGCATATTTAATGTGTGTTTACATTTTATGTGAGGACTAACTAGCAGCAATTTAACTAAAACTGAAATATAATGATGATGCATTTATGTATTTAAACAAATATGACCTAAAACCTAAATATGACTTGAAATAAAGAATTGTAACTTTATTTAACAAACATAAATATAAATTGAGCAGTTTATATAGATTGATGGGTACACTTACACTGATGGTTAATTTCAGTCTTTTGAAATACTTGTGAATTACTTTGTAAATAATGCATTTGACACAATAATGTTTTTAATGATATTTTATTTAGGGTATTTACTTTTTACATGTATATAAATTTTATTTCTTTTACATCTCAAGATTTTGAAATTAGAGAAGCCTACACCCCAAGCTGTAAACCCCCCAGTATCCAAACCTCAAGTAGGTTCTCAAGTCAATAACCAACAAATCCAGAAGCCCCAGTCTCCACAAACCTCCTCCCAGACTCCACTTCACTCTTCAAAGCTAGACCTGAATGAGCAGGCTTCCACGCTTTCCCCTGTGCCTGTCTCTGGCAGTTACTCCAGCGGGCTACAGACTGAATATGCACTCAACCGGAGAAGTTCCTTGATGGTTTCAGAGACAAACCTTGCTGGCTCAAACAGATCATCTGGAATGCGGCGTTATGACTCACACAGTCTCCTTTCAGAGAACTCAATTGCTTCATCACGCTTAGACCTGGCTGAGAGTTTGCCTTATCCAGAGTAAGTGACTTTTGGTGTATAATGTGTTATTTGTGTTTTTATCTCAAATAATTCTTTCTTGGGTGGCACGGTGGCATAGTCGTTAGCACGTTCGCCTCTCAGCGCTAGGGATTCCCGGTTCGAATCCCCAACTGGGTGGAGTTTCCATGTTCTCCCCGTGTCCGCGTGGGTTTCCTCCGGGTTCTCCGGTTTCCTCCCACAGTCCAAAAACATGGATCAAGTTAATTGAGTTCTCTAAATTGCCCCATATAGAGTGTGTTTGAGTGTGTGAGTGTGTACCCAGCGATGGATTGGCACACTGTCCTGGGTGTATCTGCCCAGCGCCCGAGATGTTCTCCCCTGGAGGGGCATGGGGAACCCCACCGCGACCCTAATAGAGGATAAAGCAGGAGATAATGAATGAATGAATAATTATTTCTTTTAAGCTTGTTTTACCCTCACAGTGTTGCGAGAGCCTTTAAATAAAATTGTAAAGCTGCAGCATTTAATGGAGTTGTTGATTTTTCCGATAATGGCAATAATTAAACCAAAATATTTACCATTACCACCGACATTTACACAGTTCAAATTCAATAAATAACTTTAAATGGTACAAAATAACCAATTAAATATAAACATGTTGGTCTTTAAAAAGGGTACTTCAAAACCAGTGACTAATTAATTGCGTCAGAGGATGGCACTGTGCTACAATGTTTTTTGTATCTGAAGACAAATAATATTAGCCACAGATTATGTTACAGTTTGGCCCATTGATTTATTCCCTACAAAATTTATTACATGGATCATAACATGGTCTTGTGCTTTTGTAGCATTTTTTTTAAAGGTTTGTCCTGCTGTATATTTCAATGTATGCTTTATTTATCTAAAATTTATTTTAAAGATTTTTTTTTTCTACAACAGTTGAACACAGTGATTATTAGGGTTACTGTACCTTTATGTTGGCTTAAAGCAGTCTGCCTATTCTGTCAAATCATCAAAGTGTTTCCGTCTTCCTAATTGCTGCTCATTATATATGTTTTTCTCTATTGCACAATTAAGAGTAAATGTTTCAAATTGTTGGCATAAAAACACAGATCAGCAGTTCAAATGGAAGTAACAGACTCACTCAAACACCAGTTAAAAAACACTGAGATCACTTTTTTCCTCATTCTGTTAGTTGTTGTTCAATAAAGTATTCTGATTCTGATTCTGATGCAAACATTACATGTATCCGTATATACATTTCAGTTTTTGTTTTCCAAAACAAATACATTTTATCCATTACATAAATTTTCATTTTATTTTATGAACGTGTACAGTATGTACTTAATATTATTGTAATTTTTTTTGTGCTGCAGCGCCATTGTGACTCACCAGGGCACATTTGGGCACATCCAGATGACATTGCGTTATGTTACATTGAGGAGCAAGCTTATGGTGACTGTCATTGGCTGCAGGTGGGATACTGTCTTATTTAGTTAAATATGTATCTCTTTAAGTGGATAAATAGATTTCTGAAATGATGAAATGAAGTAATACTTTAGATCTTAGTAATCCTAATTGACACAATTTTATTGTTGCTTGCCAGAAACCTGTTTCCCTGCAGCGAGAGTGGCTCTGACACATATGTACGCATATACCTTCTTCCTGATCAAAAATGGAAAAACCGTATGCGCACAAAAGTGAAGAAGAAGACAGTGGAGCCTGTCTTTAATGAGAAGTTGGTTTGTTTTGATGAAATTTGTGGATATTACACCACTGCCATTAATAGATTTCTAACAAAACGTGTTTTTTTTAGGTTTGAGATTTCTGTGCCATTGGAAGAGGCCAAGAGCAGAAAGTTAGACGTTTCTGTGAAGAATAATCGTATGTTTCACACAAGAGAACGAAAAGAGATTGGGATGGTGAGGACAAAAGGACAAACATGCTGGGATTTGATTTCTGTTGCGTTGCTCACATGTATAAAATCATCTATCTGCCCTCTGTTTAAAGGTCCTGATTGACCTATCCCAGGTGGATCTGGCAAAAGGTACAACAGAATGGTAAGAAACAATTTTCATTTCACTATTTAGTATTTATATTAATGTTTTTTTCTAATAAAACATTTATTATTGTGTTCCTGAAGAAGGGGTGGGTTACATCTTAAACAGAATTTAAAATATTGGTAATAAAATGCACAACCAAGTTCATTTATGCATTCGTTAATTTAAACATGAATTTCAATCAAAAAATCATCATAAATCATCAAAAAACTTTGTTATAATTGTTTATTACTACCTATAGGCAGTGGTGGCTTAGCGATCAGTTGGAAGGTCGAATAAACGTTAATTCATTGTTTTAAAATGTTAATGTTGAACAAGTTGTCACTACAGGCTTTTAAGCAAGTGTGACTTTTTTGAGGTTGTGAGGTTGTGCAAGAAAAAAAATTGTCATTGTGCTGTACACCTTTGTGTCATCAGAAAAATATAACCAGTTTATTATCAAATTTGAAATTAAAAAGTAAAGAATTATTGCATGTTATCCTTGTGGTCAAAGGATTAATTCCAATCACTGGTGTGGTGCTATTGCAAGACAAGTAGTAAGCACATTAAAACTTTTTTTTTATTTTTTATTTGTTTGTCATTTGTTCTCACAATGAACTAAAACCAGTACTCCTACATGTCCAGTTACATTGCTCTGTTAATGTTTCTTTTGATGAAATGTAGCATAACAGAATGCATCATCCCAAATTTCACCAATATTGGATATATCTAAGCTCTGTACATTTGTTTGTTTAATAATAAGTTACATTTACATATACATTTAGTCATTTAGCAGAAGCTTTTATCCAAAGCGACTTACAAATGAGAACCTTACAAGTCAGAAGTTAAGTTCTGTAAATATTTCATTTGAAGCATTATTTATCCTTTTAATAGCTGCAGTTAGACTGATCTATTTTAGTTACAGTGGAGAAAAAGTGCTGTCTTTGTAAGTTTGCCCACTGAAAAAGATATGAACAGTCTGTAATTTTAAGGGTAGGTTTAGGTTTAAAAGTAAGAGATAGAATATCAAAACGAAAATCCAGGAAATCACATTGTACAAATTATATACATTTATTTGCATTTTACATAGAAAAATAAGTATTTGATCCCTTAACAACCAATAAGAGTTCTGGCTCCTACAGACCAATTACCTGCATTAAAGACACTGTCTTATATTGTTATCTGTATAAAAGATACCTGTCCACAGACTCAATTAATCAGTCAGACTCTAACCTCTCCAAATTTGTGCAAGACCACAGAGCTTTCTAAGGATGTCAGAGACAAGATCATAGACCTGTACAATGCTGGAATGATCTACAAAACCATAAGTAAGATGCAGGGTGAGAAGTAGACAACTTTTGGTGCAATAGAAAAAAAATAAATGGAAGAAATACAAAATGACTGTCAATTGAAAGGGCAAGGTAGCTCAGTGGTTAGGATGTTGGGCTCTCAATCTGAAGGTTGGGGGTTCAAATCCCAGGTCCACTGAAGTTACCAGTGTGGGTCCTTGAGCAAGACCCTTAACCCTCATTGCTCCAGGGATGTTGTGATTAACCCTGTGCTCACCTTGTAAGTCGCTTTGGATAAAAGCGTCTGCGAAATGACCAAATGTAAATTGACTTCAGACTGGGGTGTCATCAAAATCTCACCTTATGGGGTATCCTTCAGGAAGGTGAGAGATTAGCCTAAAACTACAACTTGTTAATGATCTTAAGTCAGTTCACCAAGAAAACCACCAGTAACACATTACGCCATAATGGAGTAAAATTTTGCAGTACCCCCAAGGTCCCCCTCTCAAGAAGGCACATGTGCAGGCTCAATGAACACCTGGATCATTCTGAGAGTGATTGGGAGAAAGTGATTAGGTGAGACAAAGAATGAACTTTTTGGCATTAACTCAACTTGCCGTGTTTGGAGGAAGAGAAATGCTCTTGGAAACACTATATTTTGGGGGTGTTTCTCTGCTAAGTACTTCACCACATCAATGGGAGAATGGATGGAGCCATGTACCATAAAATCCTGAATGACAAACTCCTTCCCTCCGCTAGGACATAAAAAAAGGGTCTTGGCTGAGTCTTCCAGCACAACAATAACCAAAAACAGCCAAAGCAATAAAGGAGTGGCTAAAAAAGGAGCACATTAATGTCAAGGAGTGACCTAGCCAGTCTCCAGACCTTAATCCCATAGAATACTTGTGAAGAGAGCTGAAGCTCCAAATTTCCAAGGGACAGCCTCAAATCTTAATGATTTAAAGATGATTTGCAAGAGGAGTGGGGCAAAATTCCTCTTGACATGTGTGCAAAACTCATCATCAACTACAAAAAAAATCTGCCGTGCTTGCCAACAAGGGTTTTGACACGAAGAATTAAGTCTTGTTTGCTAGAGGGATCAAATACTTATTTCTCTCTGCAAAATTCAAATAAATCTATATAATTTATACAATGTGATTTTCTTTCTGATATTATTTAAATAATAATTATTATTTAAACCATTATTTCCAAATAATTATTTTTCCGCTGTACTATTAAATCACAATTTTAATCTGAGTTTTCTTTTCGAAATTAACTGATGTTTTTGTCCTGTGACAGTTATTCTTTTTTTTAGGTAGTTTTCTAAAATGATATACAGAAGAGTGTCTATGAGCAGATCTAGTGTCCATCTTGCACAAGCTAGTGTTTTAAGTTCTAAGATATATGCAGTGCACTCAGTTCTTGAGTGTGCTGGTAAATTATAACTGATGACAAATAAAACACATATATCTGGAAATAATGAATAATTAATAATTAAATATAGTATATAGTTAATATGTCTTATTTAATCATATATTTTAATCATTTTGTTTTAAACCAGGTATGAACTAACAATCCCTGGAATGAAGAAGACTAACTAGTAAGATAAAGCTGCTGTTCACATTATTATTGAACAAAGTGTTTTATGACATTTGCATTTTCTATTCCTCTGTTTACATCTGTGTAATTAATTGTTTGGTGTCTTACTTGATGTTCTTTATAAATATAAATCAATGGTATTTTACTAATATTTATTTTTGAGGGGTCTGTGGTTGGTAAAATTATATGGTTTTCTATTTGCACTTTCAGCTAAATGACTGGGTTCATTATAGTGAATGTACTACAATTGTTCCAATTTCTTATAATTGTGTAGATTCCATATTGCTATTTCATGTTTTGTGAACTAAGCTTTAATATTGTTTATTTATATAACCAAAACTAAATGTTCTGGAGAAAGACTTTTAGGTCATTTTGAGGATATTTTTTTGTTACATGTTTGTTGTATACTTTAATGCACTGCTCTTATGTTTAATTGTGTGTAGATATTTTGCTATTATACCAGAGCAAGTCTAAGTCAGTAACATAATCATTTTATTTGGTCACTGAACTGACATGCCTTTAAGTACAACAGTAACTGACCAGTTTTAAACAGGATTAAAGCTTATATAGAATGAAAGAATAATTGCCCCAATTTCTAATTCTTAACCATTATCTAACTACAGAAAATATTTAGAACGATGTTACATAAATGGATTTAATGTGTTTTTCAAGGTACATAAAGCTGGCTTTACATTGACAAAAAAGTATTGTTACATTTTTTTTATTTTAATTTCTTTCAGTATTTTAATACATCAAATTAAGCTGTGATTAGTTGTGCAAAAAAGAATATTGTAAAGGAAAATCCATGGACAAACATTAAATAAAATGCGATGTTTAAAGTTTGACTAAGTGCTATTTTTATATTTATTTATTTAACTTTTTAGGTGGTGATGGGGAGTTATCATATTTTAGATTGTCTTTTCTCATTAAAAACAGTTTAATCAAAATCAATTTATTTTATTTATTTTAATATTTAAATTGATTCATCACATCTACTTGCAACATGTGAAAGTGTAAAATTTGATTTATGCTATTCTTCAAAATTAGTTTCCATATTTTCTATGTTCATTGATGGTTTTGTTTGTAATTTGTTGTCTAAATAATTTTTTTCATTTTTAATGTGTTGCACAAGTTTGCTCACATTATCCTTAATGCAACAGTTATATGATATTTCTATATCTCTATTGTAATGTTTATTATTACCTTAATAATTAAAAACATATTTTTAAAAAATTAGTTTTGAATTAAACTGAACCTTTTTACCATAGTATTTATAATAGTCTAAAAATAGCAACTTTCTTGACACATCACTTTGTCAAGTTTGTCACATTCAAATTGTTTTCCTTTGGAAAAGTCATCTGTTCAAAAATACTTTGAAGGAAAAGGACATTTTTAGCTTCATAGTACAAATCCATGATCATTTTGTGTTTTTTTAAACCAACAAATATATTTGGATACATCGCCCATGATGATCAATAATATCAATCAATACTAATTTAAATGTATGTATATATATATATATATATATATATATATATATATATATATATATATATATATATATATATATATATATACACAGAGTATACACTACCGTTCCGTACAATATATTTCCTAATTGTGATTTAGATTAGCATTTCATGTGAAAGTAATTAAATATTCTGGATAAGCCTGGTAATCACGAAAGACCACAAAAATTGATGGAGTATTTGGATTGTCCACTACTGTATCAAAGAATTCTGCAGTGTTGGTGCCTTTGAGAGGAGCTGCAAACATAGATGAATTTCCAGTGGTGTAGTCTCCAGTAAGTACTCTGCACAAATACATGTGCTTTTGATTTTGTGCATTTGGCATTGAATATGTGGGGTTGGCAGAGTAATTTGCATTAAGAGCAAAGTAGGTTCCTTTTCCATAGGCTGTTGCTGCAATGATATTAAAGATGAAAGATATTAGTCGAAGGGCCAATACAGGTCAATAACATGAAAATTAACAAAAGGCCTCCACATTTTTAAACAGTTTTAGTTTTAAATAACCATGAGAATTGTTTCTCAAATAAAAATGTTACCATTCAGCCCTGCATAGCTCCGGTTAAAGCCATCCTTGTTAATGTGAAGTATTGTTTCCTCTCTGGTTCCATGAAATAACCTCTTCTCATTGTTCTGATGTTTGTTCTTTTGTTCCATTACCTGTTTGTTAGTTTGGTAGTTTTTCCACTGGCCAGGGTTCTGGATCCGTACAATCTGCAAAGTGTATAAAAATGACTGTACATTAACCAGGTCAAGATTATGTGTTTTGGGATATTGGTCTAATTAACCTTCATTAACTTAATTTTAATTCCAAAAATACACACCTTAAGAACATTAAGTTGGCAAGTCTTTTTAAAGTGTGTCAAGACATCTTGGTACTCAGTACTGTTCGATTGCAAGGGACACACCTTGTACAAATCAGTAGATGCCATGGAGTCCCAATGTTCTGGAAAATTTTCACCTGGTATGCCAAATATATGAAGTAGAATTAATAAGAAAAAGGTTTAGTCCTTTTGATTTTTTTTATTAGTAAAAATTCTGGTCTCATATTTAGTAGTTTTGTATATGTAGTTATGCATGTATTTATTTGAGGGTCATTCAGAAAATCAAGAAAAGTTTTTTAAGAACACCTTTTGTTCTACAAAGATGGATGTGTCTATTAATATATAAAGTAAATAAATCACACTTTATGGAATATAAATAATCATAAAAGGATCATTATCATCATCTACATAAGAACCATTATAAGCTACTACCTAGGTTTACTAGATAAATTAGCAAACTCTTTTATGATTAATGGCACTCCTGAAATCTTGTTTTTTTCTGAAGTAGCATTGGTAGTCACAAAAAATAGGATTAACTTTTGCAGATGTTCACACTGTAAAGACCATTTCATGGAAATGTTTTCAATACAGATGACCTCAAACCTATACAAAAGAGTAATAATCAAATTTGTTACAGGAAAAACTAAAACTAACAAACATTGTACCTTTCATTTTGTCAATTCGCTTGATAAGTATCTGGCTTCCATCCTGAACAGACACAGCAGGACCCTCTGGCATGGTGACTTTGTGCACTTTGCCCTGAATGGTGATATCCACCTGTGTCTTTTTCTGCTCATGTGCTTCCTCCAAAAACAAGTTAATTTTTTGATCGAAGCTTTGGTACTTCCCACCAAATTGGTATTGCCAGTCAACCCACTCACTTGTTCGCTCCATTTTTTTCTTTAGCTCCACATCCTCTCTCGTTGCTTTTAACATTTTTTGGATTTCACGAACAACTACCAGAATATCCTTGCTAAGTCCATCTACAGTAAGAGATACTTCTTTTTTGTTTGTTTCTGCATTCACATTGGCCGTGTGTTTTAATGTGACACTAACATTGTTGGATTTTTGCAGCTCTTCAATCTGCTGTTTATGATTATCAGACAGGCTAAGAATCATGGGATCAGTGATTGATTCTGTTACTAGTTCGTCTTTAATCATTTTCTCTAGCAACTGCTTGGCTTGGTCCACAGCAACTTGTGAAGGTCCACAGATAGAAAACAAAGCATCTTCCACATTTTCTCCAATTATGAACTCTGTATCTTCTGGCTGCTGGACATGTTTTTCCCTGGATTCAGGAATAGGTGATTTGGGCAATGCTACAAAAAACAATATAAAGGTGGGTATTTAGGGAAACAACAGTACCAACAGCACCACAAAAGTTCAAATTTATATATATAACAATCACACATAGTCTCAGCTCCACTATTATCCCTTAAGGTACAACTTCACTAGTAGGGCTATAAAATGCAATTTTGAATCAGATATGCACGTAGTTCATTCACTGTGCTCTAGTAAGTGATGGATGTCCTTATAAATGTCTTTAAGTTGCCATGTTACAGCCCTGACCTTAAATGTTCTTAAAAGGGGCAGTGCATTGCTGCTCACAACAAAATGTGATTTAAGATAGACAATTCTAGAAGGACAAATAGACAAAAAAAAAGACAATTTTCTATTCAAGTGAAAAAGTTATTGGGGTCATACAATAGACTGATTACCATATTTAAAGTAAAATGTGCCTCCACTCCAATGTTAAATTAGTATACTTCTCAGTTCCCCAATGATGATATTCTGGGTTTTCATTTTTTATATATTTTCTGAATCATTTAAATGATGTAATACAAATTTTGTAAATAAAGCATACACATGTTATTTCTGTATTTTAGACAGTTTGAAAAATGTGCAAATTTGGTCATTTTTGGTCATTTTGCAGACACTTTTATCCAAAGCAACTTATAAATATCCCAACTTGGTTGGGGTCAGAACACAAGCTTGGTTCATCACCCCTGGAGCAATGAGTGTTAGGGCCTTGCTCAAGGACCCACATTGGTAACTTCAGTGGACCAGAACCCACAACCTTATGATTGATAGCCCAACTCCCTAACCACTGAGCAACCACATAAACAATGTTTAATGTGTATGATTTGTTGCAACTGTTTAACATTAAGTCATTCATAACCTGAATTGTAGTGACAATTTATATTTAAACAATTCAAACCTACATGCTATAGTTACAACTGGCCACAGATATTTCCATTATGTACAATTTAAATGATGGAATATTTAAATATATATTATAAAAAATACATACATTTTATGAGTTTTGAAAATAAACTCATCTGTTGTGTGCCTTCTCTTTTTAGCATGCTTTGATGAAAGTCTGACAACATGGGAGCCTGGAAGATCACAACACGGACGAGTTTGATGGATGACTGAGGAGTAGAATTCACAAAGTGAAGTACAGCATCCAGCATGGCATCTGCAACTTGAATTGGATTAACTCCACCTTGGCCTGTATTTAAGATGATTTTGGAAAGGGTTTCAGACAATGTGAAAAAAATACCAAAGAAAACTAATAAAAATTATTTACATTCACTTAAATGTTGAGTAAATAATTACCAAAGTTACATTCATGACCACATACACTCATAACAATAATATTTTGTAAAATTAACATACAGTAATTATACATTGTTTGTAGAGCAGTACACAGTACACAGTATATATATATATATATATATATATATATATATATATATATATATATATATATATATATATATATATATATACATACATACATACATATATATATATATATATATTAGTTTAGGCTAAATCTAATGTTCATTTAAAAATAAAAATGTATAAAATAATACAGATTACACAAAGAGTACGGTTGTTAATAAATGAGATACTTATTATTATGTAATTTAAACAATAAACTCATGTAAAGATTGCAGCTCACCTGTGCCAAAAGCAGGGAAAGCGATGGAGGTAAACTTTTGCTTCTCTGCCATTTGAAGTGCTTGCTCGACCCGTTTTTGAATAATTGGGGGACTACTTTTGGCTGAGACATGAATTATTTTCTTGCATTGCAAATTGCCTGGTTGAGTCATAATGACTCCATCATTTTTCTGTAAACCTGCAGGAAATATATTTAATACATTACTTGCGCTAAAAACATGGAGAATATATATCATATTTATATATATTTCTCACCTAGTTGTTTACATTCATCTTCTACATTTGAGCCAGCTGCATCCAAAATAGCCTTTGAAACACCTCAAATGTGTAATAATAAGAATATCATTATAACAATAATATATTTAAAAGCTTTTAAATACTTTTATAATTTTATTAATTACAGCATATTTTGGTGTAAAGATAATAAACAAACATACAACTAAAATACAAAGTTTTATACAGCAAGGCATACATGTGCGTTCATAAAATATCAGGTTTACCTATTTTAAGTGTAAAGGCCTCATTGGAAGAGTTTACAATGACATCAGTAGACTCTTTAGTGATGTCACTAGAGACAGCCTGAAGCACAACACCTCCCACAGTGGTCTCATAATTCCCAGACTTTGAAACTATTTTTGAAAAGGTGCCTAAAAGGGATCATTCAAAACACACAGTAAACATCTTCAAAAATGTCATTTGTATCTTGTTAAGTACACAATAAGTCTAAATTTATCTGTACTTTGGTTATATCAAAACAATTATTATGGAAACCAAAAATAGATTCTACATCATGAGTGCAGATTATTTAAAAATCACTGTGTACTAAGACTACTGGAAAAATAGTATGGGATAAATAAGACACTACCTTTGCTGGTAATACTTGCAGAAGTTGATTGTACATTTAGCTTTTTGTTGAACTCATCTGTGAAGGCCTAAAAAAGTTTTTGAGTTTATATTATATTTTCATAATAATAAAATATTTTTACACTGTCTGTTCTTACCCACCTGGATGGTTTGATGGTCATTGGGAAAAAGAGCAATCATCACTTCCTTTACATGACTGGAAGTCCTGTTTTTGCTGAAGTTAATAACTGAGTCAAGCATTAATGATGCCACCAGTTGTTTTGGAAAACCCAACTGCCCGGTACCAATGGCAGGAAATACAATAGACCCTTGCTTCTGCTTTTCTGCTTCTCCTAAGCATTTTTCCAAAACACCCTCCAGCTGCAGATACCACAATGTATTAGAATGGTATTAAATCAAAAAAGCGAAATGGTAAATTTTTAACTAAATTAATATTATATAGTTCTTACCATTTTTTCAGAGCCCTGTCCCTGCTTATAGTGCGTGACCACTGCATGAAACACTAGTTTGTTTTTAAGATTGCATCCACTAGTTACAAAGACTGCTCCAGTGTTTGCTGGAGCTGTAGCCTGTTGGTTGAGAAGTGTTTGAAGTTGTGACCCTGCTGCACTAAAGATGGCATTTGGAATTGCTCCATGGGTAAGGGACAGATCTGATTGAATTGAGTTTACAACCACATCAGCCTAAGGATAATGACAGAGAAAATTATGTTTTGAGTCCAATTAAGCTTCCAGATAATTTCTGTGCATAAAATCAATATAAAAACAATAAAATCTACTTACAGCTGTGTCTTGTATGTTGCATTTTAAAATATTAATTTTCAGTCCTTCATTTGTGTTAATGCTCTGAGATGAGGCTTGTGTAGTAGAATTAGACAGGTTTTGCTTTGGATTGTTTAGAAGTTTGAAAGTCTCCTTTAAAGTCTTTCCTTTAGGACTACAACTATAAATTTTCTGCACTGCAGCTTCAAATGCTTTAATGGTTTTATTGTTTATGTCAATGAGATGAATTTCCTTTATAGATGTTTTACCAATCGAGGTTTCACAGAAGTCTTTAAGTGCCAAAACAATACAATCTGCACAAAGATCTAATGGAAATCCAAGGCTGCCAGAACTAATGGCTGGAATTGCAATAGACAGGCATTTCTTTTCATTTGCAAGCTCCATGCTCTGTTTCACTGCTTTCTTTAAAAGATCAATTGATGTTTGAGAGTTAGTATGATCATACTGAGGTCCTACAGCATGAATGACATATTTGCAATTCAATTGCCCTGCTTCAGTAAGAACAGCATCCCCTGAGTTTAGCTGTGTTTTCTTTTTGATGATGTTGTTACAGGCATCCTGCAGCTGTGGGCCAGCAGCATCAGCCAGTGCTTTTGATAATCCTCCACTGAACTGAAGCTTGTCATTAGCTGCATTGACTACAGCATCTACTGCATAGTTACACATATCTCCTTTATTGACTATGATCTCCAGTCCATCTGGTGTGATAACTGTTTTTTTTCCTGCAATGCTTCTAGTCTGGGAAAGATCAGGTGTATCTGTTAACTCAACAATGCAGCCTGTATTGCTCATTACTGTTGCAACAAACATAGCTTCCTTACTCCTAAAATGCTTTTTTGCTCCAGGCATAATTACTTTGAAGTTGCAGCTGTTAATAGTCAATAGTAAATGCTCAAAAACAGGCTTGCACTCATTCACATACTTTCTTGGGCCACTTAAAGAGATTGTACCATCTTTAAAGTCAACATTTGCTTTATTTTTTATCTTTTCAATCCATTCCTGCTCATTATCTTTGATAAAATTAACTTCGATTTTCTTAGCTTGCAGGACATCGACAGCATGAGAATTATCACAGACAAAGTCAAATAGCTGTTTCTGAACTGTGCTGACTGAACTAATCAATCCAGAAATCTCAACAAGCTTGTCTGATGTGTTTATAATGCAACTCTTAGCTGATGAATTAAACTGGTTATTAACAGTATTTAATAGATCATGCCATTCTGCTTTCTTTGACACATTTGGATCCTCAATGGCAAATGATTCATAACATAACTGATTTTTAAGTTGATCTTCACTCTCCTGAAGGGTCTTCTCTAATTTGCCAACAATGAATACAGTGTTTTCTTTAATCTCCAGTGATGCTTTGATGTTTTTGGATAAAAATAAGAGCCTTGTTAATTCTTCTTGGTCTTTTTTGGATATAAACTTGAAAATAGTTGGGTGCAGATTCACCATTCTCTGTTTAAGACTAATGACATCTTGCAGAATCATATTTTTTGACTCTAATACTTCTTGTTTTAGACCAGTAAGCTTTACCTTGGAGCTAATATTGTCGTATTCCAAACAAAGCTCAGGAAAAAGGTTGCATATTTTCTGATTTAAGCCACTCAGTAGTGTTATCTCATAAATGGATGGGAACAAGGAAATCTCATCTGTCATGCTTCCTTTTACTCTCTGGATACTTTGAGTAATTCTGGTAATGATATTATTTGCAGCAGACCCCACTCGTTCTACATCTTTTGCAAGGCCTGCAATGACAAAGGTTTTTACATTTTCAGGAAAGGTTAGAACCACAGGTTCAGTTGACAAGGCTCTGTGGACTTCCACTTTTACTTCATCCCATGCCTCTTCTTCAATAGGAATTGACATTGATCTGTATTTGGACACTAGTGTGGTGAAGGCATCAGAGGCATTTTCCCTCCAGGTCTGGATGAGTTTTCTTGTGTTCACACCCTGTTGAAGAATGAGTGATACAGGGCTGATTTTTACAACCTGATCTTGAGGATCCAGCTCACTGAAATGTTCCAACATAGCTTGTTTGATTTGGTTCAGTTCATATTGTTGTTGCTGAAGATAATTCCAGACAAACTGATCAATAGTTTCTTCAAAAGCCTCAGGAAGTTTTAAAGCACGTCTCTCTTTGCCATAAAGTGCTGTTTCCAATGAGTCATAATACGGGAATACCTTGATTATGTGATTTTTAACCTGATGTTCCTGTTTAAGAACTTTCTCCACATCTGAAAAACAAATTTTATTTTGTTTGCATTAATTTGGCCTACAAAAATACAGCTACCTATTGTCTGCTGGAAATTACATTAAAAATGTGAGGTAATACCTGTGACATCTTCAAATGTGATTATTGCAGAATGTTCTTCAAGCATTTCAATCTGGCCATTTGTTTCACCGTACTTGTCAAAATACAGTAATACATGATCAGAATTAAAATTTGGAGGTAGATTTTCAGCTTGCACTTTTTTAGTCTTCTCAAGAGCTCTGATATCAAGGTTCTTTCTTTTGAAAATGTGGTTATTTGGGCAGCACATGATGAAGTTCACTGCATCTAAAGTATGACAAACAAAATTAATTTCAGACAAACAATCTACACAATATTTTCACCTACTTGATAGAATGCTGTTCGAAAGATAATCTGTCATTCATTCATTTTCTAATCTGTTTACACTTACAGGAGGGTTGATACACTTACATAAGTGTTGTAAAAATCACTTTACTTTAAATAAATCAGGGCAACCACTCACATTTGATCATCAAATTAATTGACTCTAATTTCACTTTCAAATTATCTGATAATCCTAAGTATTTATGTTATGTGTTATAAAAAAAAGTAAAAGTTTTAAGGGTTCACAACCATTTAAGCATCACTCTGGGTATAGAATATATCAATTGAGTACCTTGTGTATTAGCAAATGTGATTACAGCACACTTGGACTCGGGGATTACTTCTATGCTGAATTCTTTTGATTCAGGATCTTCTTTAAGGACATTCTCGACCAGCATAGCCAAAAAGTCCTTAGTCATGTCCTGGATGTTTTCAAGAACAACCAATTTTTGACTTGTGCTTATATTATCACTAGCTAACTCATATTTTTCCTCCTCCTCCTCACTTTCAGATGAACATATTTTCTTGTTTTTTTTTAATGGTGATTCATCTGTGGAAAAAAAAAAAAATACTTTTATGAATGTATATATCTGCTGGTCAGTAGTACATTGGTGTACTTTACAGTGTAAGGAATATGTGGGCAAATATTTTGCTATTAATGGCAAAGGTTCAGATTTAGATGAGTTATTAGATGATTAGGGAAACCTAAAATAAATGGTGTAAGAAGCATGGATTTATGTTTTATGTTGTGGTAGGATATAGTTTTGGCAATCTTAGTTTCTTTTCACTAAACATAAATAACCAAATGCCAAGTTTTCAGGCTTTTTTCTTAATAGTAAATTTATATTTACAATCAATCCATCTCTAATTGTGTTTTTGATGGCCAAGAAATGCTGATCAATGAGACCTTTTTTAACTCTTTAACTCTTTTTTTTTTTTTTTTAGCTCTGGCACACCTTTATTTGAACCACTTTCCACATAAGTTGATGGCACACTCACACGTTTTAGATAAAAGTGACTCTCCATAATGTTTTCATTATGTTAGGTTCATCATAAGGTTCACCTTTGACAGTTTTCCAGAATAAGAATGATCCAGTTAAAGACATTGTTCAGGTGGACAAGCAGGGTATTTAGTATTTTTATAATTATATTTTTAACAAAGAGCAATATGTAGCAATATAGCAAAGTGTGAATTTTATGTTTACCAATAAATATTAAATTGCATTTTTTATTCTGATCTGACTAAATATAGAAAAACTGCATGTCTTAAGAACATCGGTTATAAATGTGGTTTCACCTCTAGAGGGTAGCAAATGCACGTGAACGAAAATCACCTTATATTCACGTATTTATTTGTTTGTTTGTTTGTTTATTTATTTATGTATTTAAAACAAACTTTTTCAAGGTAATTCGTAACTGTGTATATTATTTTCAGAATAAGACATTTTTAATGTTATGTCATGCTCACCTGTTTTATCCGTGACAACCAGAGGATCAGTTTCCTAAAACCAAATATAAGATTAATCAGATATATAATCAAAAGCAATGTTGGAAGAGTTAGTGTATGCAGGGATAGGCATTCATCAAAGTACGTACCTGACTGGTTTTGGCATCAGGAGGGAGGTAAACAGAAACAGTCAGAAGGTCTCTTCCCAACTTGATCTCATGGTTTTGCTTCTCAAGAACACGGTTTCTCACTAAAAAATATTAAAAAATAGCAATAGTTCATTCATTATCTTCTAATTCTCTACTAGGGTCATGGGGGGCTTCCCCATGCCCATCCAGGGCAGAATGTTTCGCGCGAATGACAGGTACATCCAGGACAGGGCAGGTCTATGACTGGGCACCAATAATTGAACCTCACTTACACAAACACACTCTATAGGGGCAATTTAGAGCATTCAATTTACATTGAATCCATGTTTTGTACTGTGTGATGAAACCAGAGAACCTGGAGGAGGCCCATGTCGACAAGGGGGAACATGGGATTCAAACGCTAAGAGGCGAACGTGCTAAACACTAATCCACCGTGCCGCCAAAAATAACAGTATAATAACAGTACATTCATTAATTATTAATAATTATTCATTACAGTTTGAAGAAAAATGAGAGTATTGTAGTATATTATCAGTTTTAAACTAGAGAATCAATACTGCAGACTGAATGCCTTTAAAACATTTTACATATGTTCAAAAGTAGGCGGCACGGTGGCTTAGTGGTTAGCACGTTCGCCTCTCAGCGCTAGGGATTCCCGGTTCGAATCCCCATCTGGGTGGAGTTTCCATGTTCTCCCCGTGTCTGCGTGGGTTTCCTCCGGGTTCTCCGGTTTCCTCCCTCAGTCCAAAAACATGGATCAAGTCAACTGAATTCTCAAAATTGCCCCATATAGAGTGTGTCTGTGTGAGTGAGTGTGTGCTCAGCGATGGATTGGCGCCCTGTCCTAGGTCTATCTGCCCAGCGCCCGAGACGTTCTCCCCTGGATGGGCATGGGGAACATCACCGCGACCCTAATAGAGGATAAAGCGGGAGATAATGAATGAATAAATGAATGAATGTTCAAAAGTACTTTGTGAAAAATAAATCAAAACTAAAAATAATTTAGGGAACCCCACCGCGACCCTAATAGAGGATAAAGCGGGAGATAATGAATGAATAAATGAATGAATGTTCAAAAGTACTTTGTGAAAAATAAATCAAAACTCAAAATAATTTAGCCTACGTCAACTTTTATTTTCGTCGGCTTCCTGGTTGTCTGACAAATGCTGTAGGCTACTTCCATGAATGCTTTTGGTTTTGAGTTATTTATTATTTTATCTAGGTTTTTGAACGTATAATATCATGTTTCAACAAATGATTTAACATAACCTTTGTTATCGAAATAAAATAACAACATTTGTTTGTTACCTTGCTCCGTTTTAAAGTGCACTGTAGCTCTCTGTCCGTCGGAGGTCGTGTATAGTACCTCACAGTCTCCTCCATTTGATTTTTTGCTCTGAAAATAAATATTTAGCTTGTTTTTGAGTTTGGGAGTCTTGGGGTCCCATTTTCCCTCTACACACAGAGCATATGGAAACTCCGCGGACATAGTTAAACACTATCTGCTGGTCTGAAACGAGACCGAACAGATTTCAATTCTAATCTTTCGCTTTCGGTTCTTCATACAAGGCAGTGGGAGGATAACTCCGAGACACAAAGAAACAAGTTGCCGTCCATATTCTTTATTTGCAACTTGCCTGAACTGTATTCGTGTCGACTAAGAAACCGTAAGTGGATCTGTTGTGATATCAAGGAATAATTGGAGTTGTTCTGAACAGAGGCGTGGGGTTTGCGGAATTCGACCTGATATCTTGTAAACAAATTAGATTCGCTTGTTAATAATACTTTCACTTTCGGCATCTTTTCGTCTCGCAGAATCCTCGTTCGTCGTTACACGAGCAGGTCTATAATTGCTTGGAAAACCAGGTAAGATATACAATATTCGGTGTTGTGTAATTTTAAGTCGTCATCAGGACATCACAAAACTTGTTATCTCGTGATCACGACTTATTTTTGAACGACCGAAGCAGCAGCAGGACGCTCCTGTTGATACTCCTGACACAGGGACTTTTTAATGGCAGGTAGTTTTATGTACTTCTACACATTAAATAAATTGCATCGTGGCCTGAGGTCACAACGTCGGAAGAGTTTGTAATATGTACGTGACAATTAAATAATATTGAACCATGAAAAAACAGTTATTACAAAAATGAAGATTCAAAAGCATAATAAACAAATAAAAATTACATTTTTGTGTGAACAAAATAAATCATAATTTCATGTGCATGAACATTTCAATACATGTGAAAGTATAAAAAGAAATAAGTATTGATTTGTGTTTTATAGCATGTGATTTAAAGAAATTATTTATATCCATTCATCCATTATCTCCGGCTTTTATCCTCTATTAGGGTTGCGGTGGGGTTCCCCATGCCCATCCAGGCAGATAGACCCAGGACAGGGCGCCAATCCATCGCTGGGCACACACTCACTCACACAGACACACTCTATATGGGGCAATTTTGAGAATTCAATTGACTTGATCCATGTTTTTGGACTGTGGGAGGAAACCGGAGAACCCGGAGGAAACCCACGCAGACACGGGGAGAACATGGAAACTCCACCCAGATGGGGAATCCCTAGCGCTGAGAGGCAGCATTACAGTATATTGCACTGAAATTTAGAAGATTTTTTTTTTATTTTTATGAACTAACCTTCAAAAATTCAAATGACTTTTTTTACAAGGGAAAGCTCTTTTTTTTTTTTACTTTTTCATGGTTCTGTATGGAATAATGATATGTAATATGATATATAATGATATATCCATCCATTATCTTCCGCTTTATACTATATTAGGGTCGCGGGGGGTTCCCCATGCCCATATATAATGATATAATAATAATAATAATAATAATAATACATTTTTTTCAAATAATAACTTTACTACCAAAAAAGAATAATGTATAATATGGGGAAAATATATAAAGCATATATTATAAATAGCATAATAACCTAAAGTAAATATTTTAAATTTTTTTAATATTTTAAAGTAAAATATTTTAACATTAATGTTTCTTTTTTTTTTTTTTTTTTTCAATTTTAAGATTAAATTAAAATAACAGCATTTGCTTTATTATCTTTATCAAATTATAAGTTATAAGTCTGTATTTTGATACATGGGAACACTGTATATGTCCAA
This sequence comes from Corydoras sp. C115, assembly GCA_019802505.1. Classification (NCBI taxonomy): domain Eukaryota; kingdom Metazoa; phylum Chordata; class Actinopteri; order Siluriformes; family Callichthyidae; genus Corydoras; species Corydoras sp. C115. The sequence goes on from JAFMOC010000001.1 coordinate 6,585,839, forward strand.
CATTTGTTAAAAGGTTTTAATGACTGTAAAGCTTATATTTCCCATATGTTGAACTAATGTGTGCATTTGTTTTTGTATCTTTTATAATTGCTTTAAAACAGGTTATCCATGGCAGATCTTTCATTTTCAGTCAGCCCTGTGGGGATGCAATTTCTGAAACACAATAGGCTTCAAAAGACATTATCAGATGCAGTAAAAGGAAAATTTGATTGCCATACTGTTTACAATGGAGAACTTTTTGATATATCACTTGGTCACGACAGGGCAATTATTAAAACTGAAGTTAAGTACACCAAACAGCTAGACAACAACCTAAAGATAACTGTCTGGAAGGATGACCTTACAAGACATAAGGTTGATGCTGTGGTAAATGCAGCCAATGAGGATTTACGTCATATAGGAGGATTAGCACTGGCCTTAAGCAAAGTTGGTGGCCCTACAATTCAATCAAAAAGTTCTGAATTGGTAACAATAAAAGGAAAGGTTGAAACAGGGTCTGTTGTTGTGACCTCTGCTGGAAATCTTCCATGTAAAATGATTATACATGCTGTTGGACCCAACGTATCACATAATCCATCACCAAATGAAATTAAGAAAGCTACAAATTTACTAAACAAAGCTGTTGTTGAAATCCTAAAAATGACTGAGTTGCAAAATCTGAAGTCCGTTGCCATTCCAGCAATTAGCTCTGGCATTTTTAAATTTCCAAGAGATCAGTGTGCTAAAATTATTGTTGATAATGTCATAGCATTCAGCAAACAAAAGAGACAAGGAAGTAGGACACTGGAGGTGCGTCTAGTCAATAATGATGATCTCACAGTAAATGAGATGGAAAAAGCATGCCATCATTTTCTCGGGCCGTCTGACTCATTAAATAATATTATACAAAACCAGAGTCAGACAATTAGCCAGTATGAGGTTCGAAGCCAAGATCTTGGAAATGTGACACTACACCTCAAAACGGGAGCCATTGAGGATGAAAAAGTAAGTAAATTAAATTATTATTGACTTTGATAGCACAAAAAGTATACATTGCACACTACATTGTTTAATATCCATGCATTTAATTAGTCAGCGGTTGTATTTTGTTTGTTTATTCGTATGTTCAATGTTCTTTAGAAATATTATGTTGCACTTTAATGTCTGAATTTAATGTAATAAGGCTGTGGAGATGTCCATATTAATAAACTATTTCATGTTTTTGTTGTTAATTTAACAGATATGCGTCACATGTTGCACTTAATTAAATATAAATTCATTCATTCATTATCACCCGCTTTATCCTCTATCAGGGTCGCGGTGGGGTTCCCCATGCCCATCCAGGGGAGAACGTCTCGGGCGCTGGGCAGATACACCCAGGACAGGGCGCCAATCCATCGCTGGGCACACACTCACTCACTCAAACACACTCTATATGGGGCAATTTGGAGAACTCAATTAACTTGATCCATGTTTTTGGACTGTGGGAGGAAACCGGAAAACCCGGAGGAAACCCACACGGACACGGGGAGAACATGGAAACTCCTAATTAAATATAAATGTATATTAGAAATGTATAAAGAGATCCGTTAGAGATTACAGTGCCAATTTATCATTTTGATGAAGTTGGATGCCACCAACCCTATTAACCTGTCATGAGACAGCTCACCTTATTCTAATTCATCCCAAAACAATTTCATAATAAATATAAAATCTAACATAAGCTTCATTACCAGTAGTTATTATCCAGTTCATACACAGCTGTTGTTCTTAGGCCCAATTAATACACAAGTTCTTTAGATGCAACATCATGTGGACAGCTTGAAGTACACACATTCACAACTGGCATTAGATCTGCTTCACGAGTGACTGTTGGTTTTCAGATCACACTTTCAGGATTTATATAATAAATAACAAGGACATTTACACATGCTGAGACACATGCAATGTCCTCGTTATTAATATTGCATTACATTTTTGTTTATAGACCGATGTCATTGTGAACTCAACTGGAACGGATCTTCTGCTGTCAAGAGGGATGGTTTCCAAAGCTTTGCAGAATAAAGCTGGTTCAATGATGCAAATAGAACTTCAAAAGTATAGAAAGGTTCATTTAGGAGATATTTTCAAAACACAATCCCACAATCTACAGTGTAAGGCAGTGTACCACACTGTTTGTGCAAGTAAAGACCAAGATCCCAAATCCAAGGTATAATTCCTACTTTTTTTTTTTTTACAAGTATGTGATTCATATTTTGCTTTTGTTTTTAAAGTATTTTTGTTTATTATTTGTTTAGATTCTTTCCACAGTGGTACATGACTGTCTTCTAATGGCAGTTAAGGAGAACTATTCATCTATATCTTTTCCTGCTATTGGCACTGCCAACCTAGGCTTTAATAAACACGAGGTTTCTTCTATAATGATAAATGCAGTAATATCATTTGCAAACTCTTATCAGAAGAGTAAACTTGATGTATATTTTGTCATATTTCCTTTGGATTCTAAGACACTGGAGGTAAAGCTTTTACATTCTTAAACAGGCTTGCTTACATTATATTTATGATACTGGCATTATGTATATAGTAAATAGAGTGTATAATGTACTTGAGAGCTTATTGAATAACATATCATTTCAGGCTTTTCAAATGGATATGGATTCTAAATTCTATAAGAGCACAAGTAGCAAAGGTGAGAAAATACTGAAGCTTTTACAGTTTATATATTGTCTGTGTATTGCTGCATAAACATACAGATTCCACTTAACAAAATAATGCCAAATCATTAATAATGTAGCCTTTTGTTACATTTTTTCTTTCTAAAAGGCATAAACTTCCAGAAAAGTGTAGAGTACAGTAAAGCATCACCTTCCATCACTTTGTATGGAAACACTGTTGAGGCTATATCTGAAGCTGAGACATGGATTAAAGCCATTCTGAGCTGCTCCTCTACAACCATGACAATAAGCAATGAGCATGTTATGCACTTTGGCCAAGATGATCATGACAAGCTGAGTAAACTTCAGAGTGATTTTAACGTAGACATCACAGAGGTCTTCAGCAATGGAAACTGCAGCATAATCATCAAAGGTGACGATGTAGGAGTCAGCTGTGCAGCGGTGGAGGTGGAAAACATGCTGTGCAAAGTCCAGGAAGAAATAGCTTCAAGTGAAAAAAAAGAACTAATGTACTGGAATGTTTCAGATTCCACAGAAAAATCAGTTTATGAGAGAATATCAATACAACCTGGGAGCTCAGAATGGATAAGAAAGGAGAAAGCATATAAAAACGAGGGCCTTAATGTACAGAAGGTAAGCTGTGAATAGTTTTGCATTGCTTTTATTGTTATAAAAATATGATATTGCCAATTATATTTACATTTCTAAATGTAAACATTCCAAATAAAAACATAGATATGAAAATATGTGCACATTATAGCATTACTGTAAATATCTATTTAACATTTTATTTAACATTAACTCCATTTTACTTTGAACAAAAAAAAACTTAGTTTTATTCTATTTTATTCCTTGAGATTGTAAAATGATTTTAAATTGGCTTGATATGGGATATGATTATTACATATTACTATATGCTTTTTTTCTAGATAGAGAAAATTAACAACTTTGCTTTAAAAAGGATTTTTGAATTAACCCAAAAGCGAGTGACATCACCCCAGCGCATGTACCAGCGTGTGAATGCACAGTTTTGTAATCTGATTTGCACCGTAGGATTTCAGAAGGAGTATGCACCACCACAAGGTAAGAATTCTCACATTTAGACCAAAATGTAGTACAATAATTAACAACAATTGGTTCAAATTAGGGCGGCACGGTGGCTTAGTGGTTAGCACGTTCGACTCTCAGCACTAGGGATTCCCGGTTCGAATCCCCAATTGGGTGGAGTTTTCATGTTCTCCCTGTATCCATGTGGGTTTCCTCCGGGTTCTCCGGTTTCCTCCCAAAGTCCAAAAATATGGATCAAGGTCAATTGAATTCTCCAAATTGCCCCCATGTGGAGTGTGTTTGTGTGTGTGTCTGTGTGAGTGAGTGTGTGCCCAGCGATAGATTGGCGCCCTATCCTGGGTGTATCTGCTCAGCACCCGAAACGTTCTCCCCTGGATGGGCATGGGGAACGCCCCCGCAACCCTAATATAGGATGAAGTGAAAGATAGTGGATGGATGGGTTCAAATTAGGCGGCACAGTGGCTTAGTAGTTAGCACAAACGCCTCTCAGGACTAGGGATTCCCTGTTCAAATGCCAATCTGGGTGGAGTTTCCATGTTCTCCCCGTGTCCGTGTGGGTTTCCTCCGGGTTCTCCGGTTTCCTCCCACAGTCCATAAACATGGATCAAGTCAATTGAGTTCTCCAAATTGCCCCATATAGAGTGTGTCTGTGTGAGTGTGTGCCCAGTGATAGATTGGCGCCCTGTCCTGGGTGTATCTGCCCAGGGCCTGAAACGTTCTCCCCTGGATGGGCATGGAGAACCCCCCGCGACCCTAGTAGAGGATAAAGCGAAAGATAATGGATGGATCGATGGTTCAAATTAATTAAAAGTTCAACAAAACTGTACACTGGTTTATAGATATGTCTGATTAAACATGCTGTAAAAAGAACCTGAACAGCGAGAATAACTAATGCTTTCCTTTATGTTTCAGATCTGAAATCTGTATCAGGAATATATTTTACTAACAAAATTAAAAATGCTGTTACGCTCTGGCCAGACAATAATGAAAAATTCATGTACTTCTTTGAAGCTCAAGTGCTTACCGGGAATTCTGTGCAGGATTCGCCAGGATTGACTGTGCCTCCTGCAATTGGTAATGACCCACTTGTCCGTTATGACAGTGTGAGAAATGATAGCAGTGATATATATGTCATCTTTAATGGCCAACAGGCCCTTCCAGAATACTTAATCACATGCAAAACAGGATTTACGGCTGTGTAAAAATAGGTGCTGTAACTAAACAAATTTTTTGCTGTAGAATAAGACAGTATGCATTCTCTTCATTACTTAATGATCTAATATATTTAGATATATAGATAATATGTTTACTGTAATAATTGTTAGATGCTGAGAATTTTATGCATTTAGAGGATTTAAGCTTTAGGTGAAAGTTGTTTTTTGTGAATGTGTGTAGACAGTGACAAGACTTTGATAGTAAAATATTACGCAATGAAGAATATAAACAAAGAAGCTTAATTTTTAAAGTAAAATTCTTCTGTGTGGTGTCATAACTGTTATATTATGATGAAACATTCATCTTTATTTTAAGGTTCTTTACCTTATTTTGGGGGGCTTGTAATTAGATTGTTCACTATTCGTTTACTTTATAGATTAAACTTTGTTGAAAAATTAACCTCAGGCAAAATAACTTTTAATACAAATCATAAAATTATTGTGCAGTTGAAAATGCATTGTCAGCTGTGTTTAACAGAAATAAAAAATGCAAATTAAACTGGATCTGACACAGAAATTTATTTAAGTTAAAAGGTAGTCAACATTTAACATTTAATTACCTAATAGTACATTTGTAACTTAAACAGTGTAAAGGTTACGTACAGAAATGCAGTGTCAACAGGGTTTTGTACTGGTACAATGCAGATGATTTGTAAATGAAGCAGGTGTACTTAGGTGTAATTGCAGCCATGTTGTGCTAATTCAGAAACAAGTAACAAAAGGATTTACATCATGGTTAAACTAAAATTGTTTGGTATTCACAGGCACCACTGGGTTGGGTGAAAGCTATTTACAATTTTTCATGTAGTTATACAATAATTCATACACTGATTTTGATGTCACATAAATGGCTAAAAAAGTAGTATAAACACTGAACTTATACAGTTTGTAAATTCTTATACAGTTACAAACAGTAACTTATACAGTTTGTAAACTCAAGTATTTTCAAACTCTGGTACACCTCACCTAGTGCACTTTTACTGAAGTGCTAAAACCAATTTTTACAAAATTTACAACCAAAGAATGTTGTATATTTGGTAAAAACCTGTTTCATGTTTAATTCATAGTCACATTTACCTTTGCATTTAGCCAATTTAATCCACATTTAATATTCAGTAAATTATAGAGCTTAAAGATGAACTGCATTATTATCAAATCCTGACCTTTGCCAATCTGGCTTAATGACTAAATATCCCTACCCCAACTATTCAGCATCATTATTTTAGACCTTAATAAATATTTATATGATTTGAGTGGAGACCATTTGTTTTACAATCCAACACAGAGGTTTAAAATGTTTTCTTCTTTATATTTTTGTTAACATTTCCAGTAAATGCTAAACAGCAATTGTTCTTGTAAGTATAAAACATACCCAATCTGTGGCACTTTAGCCACTTTTGCCAATCCATGACTCTATCTTAAGATGCAATACTGGCATTGTAATTTGACTGTAAACTATTAGAGACACAGCTTAATACTTGTTTTTTTTAGTGTTATGGTCAGCATTTGGTCAGGTTTAATCTTAGTAATATTATGTAACAAAATGCTGAGTACTTCACAGTGTTAAACAACTGGGTCATCAATATATTTGCTGTTCCCTGATGGCACATACAAATTTCAGGAGAAAAAAATTGAAGATTTAAAAATCATAAAAATTACTTTAGGGAACATACGACACCTCTGAGCCCTGTCCTTTTAAAAATCTTTCAGATATGCTGGAACAGTTAATGACATTGTGCCATTGTAGTACCTTCAATACAAAACCTTGGCCAAAAACCAATACAACTATATATTTTTTCTGAAAAAAAGAAAAAACTGTTGTTGTGATGTTGCACAAGTTTATCAAGATGATTTTACAGCAGATATAAATAAAGCCAGTTCATGGCTATGATTTGGTGTGGTGTAATCATACGATTGTTAAAGTGTTCATTTAAACAATTGGAAAGTTGAACAACGTCACAAAATACTGTTCCTACATGAAACTAGCTTGATTGTGTTTTCTGTTACAATGACCATGAATAGGAAGCTCATTTAGCTCGACAGTAATGGTTTGAGCATGAGTGCTGTCTGCTAAATTTAAACAAAAACATCTTACAAGTAAGCCAGTCCTCACCTTTCTTACTTGTCACAGTAAATAATAAGATCTGAAATACATACAATGTACTTGGTAGTAATCACAGCCTACAACTGTGCTGTGTTATAACCACAGCTTACTTGCTGTAAAATATTAACAGATGACCTGAGACTAAAGGATCCATTTCAGTAGTAAACAGAATATGGAATTTAAATTCCACCAATTTTACGGCTCAGAGACTTTCATTCGTTTGCCTCAGCCATTTCGTTGCCATCCACCAGGAGAGTATGGATGATCCCATCTCTTCTCTTGCCGCTGCTGATGGCTTTGATGCAGCAGTCATGGTCACCCAGAGTAAAGTGGGTCTCTGTGCCATCGTCCACAAACTCCCCCTGGATTTGGATTGATGAAAGTAATGTTTTTGTTTTGCTGCCTAAAGTATGTATTACTATTGCATATAACACAGGCAAAAAGGTCATAACTGCAAAATAAAACCTGACAGAAGAATGCAGGAACCTGTCACAAAGCACAAGCTTCTAAAAGTGTTTATTGGAACACAGAAAATAAATCTCTAGGTGTTTTATTATACTGCTTATTAACTTATAAAGAATTTAAACATTTGACACAAAATCCTGAATTTGGAATATGAATTATTTATCGTTATTTTTATGTATGACTGATTTATAAAGGACAATACCTATACAGTACATGATTTATTTATTGCAATGGTCAATAGTGTGATGGTTAGAGAGAAACATAGAAAGTTGTAATTAACTATTCAAAATCAAGTTTTTAAGAAAGCTGTGTAAAATGTTAATACAAACAACATTAAAATATAAAAATTCATAAAAATATTTTTGACTGGCTAAAGCTTTGCTCAGTTTAGGAATTAATTTCTGATTGAAGTTAGTTATATTAAACCCAACCTGAAAGTCATAATACAACAATACATCTGGATACTTACTGCAGTTTCCATTTTCTGTCCATTGCACCAAATGTCCATGGTGTCTTTTTCTGTTTAGAGAAAGAACACATTTTATTGGCCTTTGTAAAGTTTTTTTAATGCCTTGGATCATAGAACATAAGACACATGAATACATTCATAGTGTTATGTATTTACATTCTTATCTTCATCAAGGCTTTACAGGAAATTTCAGACTTTTCAGATATTTTGTTTTGTGTTCTTATTATTCCAAGATATATTATAGTTCTTCAGATCAAAGCTTAAAAACTGATTCACTGTTAAAGCCACCTGTCCAAAAAGGACATTCAAAAAATTGATACTATGGGGTTGGTTTACTTCTTGAAGTTGAGGCAAAGAAGTTATGTGGCAAAAAAATAGATCAGCTTTATATACTGGATTGTTTATCCCATCAAATCGTGTTACTGGGATATTCAAGACAAACAATGTCAAGATCTATAAAGCCAGAGAATAGACTTCCTTTGATTTAGAGTTTGCAGCTTCAGGTTCCCACCATTGCAGAATGGTACTGATATAATTATATACACTAAAACCAATTTGGCAATTATTTTATTCACACCTCTCATCACAAATCTAATTCCTAATGCATAACTGCTGCTCACAATAACACAAAAGTTATTTTTTCTTGTTACTGGAAACCACCTTATTATTAAGATGAAAATATTCTGGCCATTCCTGCTAAGCAAGTAAATGTAGTTTTCAAACAGCCAACCCCTAAAGGGACATACAGCACAGACCTGCCTTTTTACAGAATGGCAGGAACGTCAATTCCTACTTGACAGGTTAATGCATCACAAAATGGTTAAAGAGATTGACTGTTCTTAATTTAATCTAGCACAACACAGCTTCTCGGAAAGAGAAAGACGTATCTATCATAATATCGCTCTACATTTTACATGAAAAAAGATACAGGGTATTAAGAGCATATTTGCTCATGTCATTCTTGCAATTTAACTGAAAAATGATTTGTAGTTATGATCATTAAAAGTAAAATATGATAAACTGAGTTCAGACAATATTTTTTTTTAACAAAAGTGTATAAGAAAATTGTAAGAACATGCAGTGCATTGATTTTTCAAAAAGTTTAGGTAAAATATGCAAAGCTGTCAAAGTGGAACATAAGCAATGATGTCACAAATACTAGATTACATAGAAGTTACTTACCCAGGACTACTCTGCAGTCCACCCCATCCAGGTTGAGCAGCCAAGTACTTGTTACCTTGGAGCGGTTCTCCAGATATTTTTTCAGACTCTTGCCATTGATCTCAAGTGTGTATTCATATGCAAAACCACTCACTGCATCGATGTTGATGGTGGCCTTGGTGTCTGCACTGCCCACATTAAAAGTTTCCTTCCCCACAAGTTTGAACATCCAGTCTCTCCTCAGAACTTCCTGACAAGCAAATTTGTAGATTCATACAACTTAATTCTTTCAAACTCTCATATTCCTTCCTTTTTTTTACCAAAGCAGCCACACAAATAATGTGATGGCAGTGCAAAATTGGGTTATAAATAAGTGTTTATATCAAATTTTAAAATAAAGAATCGAATAAAGTGGCATGTTGGTTGGTAAAAATACAATACAATATGTGAATTAAGTATTTTTTAAACAGATTTAGCATTATTAAGAGGTATACTATTTAACACTTCTAACTAAACCAGTGCCTTATTAATTAATTAATAAACCTTAAAATAATGAAAAAGAATGTTTTAATAGAGTATATAGAGTATAAAGTGAATTCAGTATTTGGGGATATTAAGTTGCTGATTGACTGCTGAATGAAGATATAAGAATAAATGCCTTAATTGTCATCATGCAGACAGACTGGTGGACTGTATATTAAAATTATATTTGTCATAAATCCCATAATATCAGATTTGGTGCAGATGCCCCAAAGTAAAGTGAGGTTTTCGTTTGTAGGTTAAAACAAAGTTTAAACTTACAAACACATTTTCAAGTTGTCCAAATGCCTAAGAACAGCTATGAAGTGAGGTTACAGTTTACATTAAATAGTTTGGTTCGCATTTGTTTAAGTGGATATTTATCTTCTCTCCAGCCTTTGATGTCTGCATTCATTAAGGAGTCTGATTTTTGATTAACAGTGCATTTGTTGACGGTGTCAGCGTTTAAAAGCCAGATAAAATAGCTGCTAATGCCATGTGCCCACCTTGCCATCAACACAAATCACGCGTTTTCCAGTGGTGGTGCCGTGTTCGAATTCAATCCTGTGAACTCCGTCACTTAGGGCCACGTCCCAAACCCCGACCAGATCCCCCGACATGTTCCCTCCGCGAGCCGAACTCTTCCAGCACTGTTGAGTTACATTTAGAAGCAAGTCTAAAATGTTTGAGCAACAGAAACATGTTTAAAATAGAACTTCAAAATGTTTCCAAAAATGTTTATATACTTTTCAACATATGGTAGACTCCATTAAAGAGGGTAGACTGACGCCAAAAATACTTTTTCGGTAAAATGAACTATTCTGCACTCACTGTATAGCAGATACACTGATACGTTGACGTTGACTAAGTGAAATAAAACATTGTTGTATTTTAATGTGCGCAGCTTTGAATTCTGTGATACACCACATTCTCATAGTTCTGGGTTTAGAGTAAGCGGAGGGCTGAATCCAGAAGATGACCCATAGCTGGACGTGACATGCACTACATCTAACCTGGAAACCGCTATGTCTTACCCTACGTAGTGCTCCTACACAGGGCGTAAGTAGTCGAATGTAATTCAGCCGCAGTCATTTTAAGCAGCTAAAGCTAAACTTTCTATTATTTCTATAACGTAGCTTATATCAAATAACACCAACCCTTTAAGTATATAACTTAAAAAAATATTACCTGTGATGTAGTGCGATAACTACACAAGATAAGTTATTGCAGTGAGGCTGTTTTCACTTTATCTAGGAATCGATGTTTTCTCAGTAGCTTCGATGCTAGCACGCTAATGGGAAATCAGTATTCTGCATAACAACAGTTGTCAAGGAAACTGTTCCCGAGTGTGCCTAAAATTTGTTTGTCGCCTCCTGCCGGCCGAACAGATTTGGTGTACTGTGTTGAATTAACAAACTATATTAAACTATATATTCTATATTGTACCAGCATAAACTTTTTTCTTAACTGCACCAATATTTATTATTTATTACGTTTTATTACTATTATTTATTCTGTCATTAAAGCCATGAGGGCTGCATAATAGTGGTATTAATTTAACAAATAGTGTTTTATTTCATGTTAACTACTTAGAAAGTGTAATTTAATGTATCATATCAGTAAGATTGATCTGGTCTTATTTCTACAACTTGACATAAGTGGATTGTTATATTTGACTGCACTTAAAAATCCTGATGCTGTTCATTCACTGAGCACTAAAGTCTGCTAGAATGCTCTTTGCTGACTGACTCCACTTGTTAACAGAGCAATGGGTGAAGCCTCAAATACCCCCAAATCCATTCATATACATATGTCACATGAGTATAGTTAGTAACATTGCTTCATGTAAGCTATTTGTATTTTAGTAGTATTTTCCTACTCTAATAAATTAGCATGTGCAATTTTGGCATTCCAACTATCCATTCATCCATCCATTATCTTCTGCTTCATCCTCTGCTAGGGTCGCAAGGGGGGGGGGGTTCCCAATGCCCATCCAGGGGACAACATTTTGGGCGCTGGGCAGATACACCCAGGACAGGGCACCAATCTATCGCTGGGCACACACTCACTCACACAGACCCACACACAAACACACTATATGGGGTAATTTGGAGAATTTAACTGACCTTGATCCATGTTTTTTGGACTGTGGGAGGAAGCTGGAGAACCCGGAGGACACCAACACGGACACGAGGAGAACTCCCCATGGAAACTCCACCCAGATTGGGATTTGAACCGGGAATCCCTACTGCTGAGAGACGAACTTGCTAACCATTAACCATTAACTTGCACCCCCATTCCGACTAATAAACTCTAATTCAACTTTTCCAAGAGCAAAATGCACAAATGTCTAAATATTTTACTTACTAAAACGTAACAAACACTTTATAGAAGACACCATTTATTTTTGCCAAATATGGGCATAAGAAGGACGACGAAAGTGGTCTATTAAACAGTGATGACCTTTTTGACCACTCTCACTTCAGCTGTAAATTGATTCTGATCTTTTATTCAGTATGCATACTACCAATAGAACACAATAACATGTTTCCATCTGGGTAACATTGTCAAACAAAGGGATATGCATTTGTTTGTAGATACTGACAGATCAATTAATGTTTTTTTTCTGTATATTCCTAGGGTAATTAACTGTTCTGCCCTTCTGATTAGACGTTTTATTATGTTATTGCATATATTCCAAATAGTTCAAAAAACAGCGTCTTAAGTTTTTTGGCAAAGTTTGCCAGCAGGTCGTAAAAACCTTCACTATAAATCTCTCTCTCTCTCTCTCTCTCTCTCTCTCTGTCTGTATATATATATATATATATATATATATATATATATATATATATATATATATATATATATATATGTGTATATATATATATATATATGTATATGTATGTGTATATTCATTCATTCATTATCATCCGCTTGATCCTCTATTAGGGTCGCGGAGGGGGTTCCCCATGCCCATCCAGGGGAGAACGTCTCGGGCGCTGGGCAGATAGACCCAGGACAGGGCGCCAATCCATCGCTGGGCACACACTCACTCACTCATACACACTCTATATGGGGCAATTTGGAGAACTCAATTGACTTCATCCATGTTTTTGGACTGTGGGAGGAAACCGGAGAACCCGGAGGAAACCCACACGGACACGGGGGGAACATGGGGAACACCGTGCATACATACACACATACAGCGTATATATATATATATATATATATATATATATATATATATATATATATATATATATATATATATATATATATATATGTGTGTGTGTGTGTGTGTGTGTGTGTGTGTGTGTGTGTGTGTGTGTGTGTGTGTGTGTGTTTATATGTATACCTGCAGCATGCCACCAGATGGCGCTAGAGACATTTTTACGTACGGTTTACAGAGCCGCACGCACACACTCACTTATCACCTGGTAACATAGTGCGTGTGTGTGTGTGTGTGTGTGTGTGTGTGTGTGTGTGTGTGTGTGTGTGTGTGTGTGTGTGTGTGTGTGTGTGTGTGTGTGTGTGTGTGTGTGTGTGTGTTTATGTGAGATGAAGGCAGCAGACTCCTGACGGCGTAGTCACTTCACTCGACTTTTCTCAGGTTTCATCGCGTCTAATTGTGGAACAAGTACTTTTTTGTCCATGGCAACATAAAACCAAAGGCGACAAAACAAGTTTTCTTTAGTTTGGTTTATAAAATCGTTAAAGTCGCGAGAGAAGCAAAAAAAACACCGATGGTCGGGGATTTCTTCGTTCTTCTGGAGTTTGATCCACATCTGGAGTTTACACCTCACCGAACGCAGAGTTCTTGCTGAACAAAAGTGCCAAACTCTACAGAAAGACACCAGCAAACAACATGTTGGATACTGACCGATATGCCGGCAAGAAACGGAAGAAGCCTGCTCAAAAACAGTAAGTTTTGTCAGGTGTAATTATGGACATTTTCTGTGCATGTGAGGCACAACGGACAGAACGTCAAATTACATAAATGTTTAAACTAGGAAGTGTGAAAAACGTCGCCGTCATTATTCATTTAGGTCATTACATTTGTCCCAACATATTATTTATAATACTAATAATACACGTTGTTAGAATGTTTTTCAAAGTGTATCGTTTTTCCAAACAGAGTGCACTAGATAGTGGGTTATATTTCGTTAATTCTTGTGGTCTAGTGCACTTGAACTGTAGGGCGAAAGCAAAGAATTGGGCAGGACCTGAGCTGAAACGCAGAGCGCTCTGCTCGCACGCGATGCTCGGGAGAGGGAGGGGAAGCTCTCGCAGCTGATATGTTAGTGTAATCTGATACACACGACGCCCCCTCCCTTTTAACCTTTTATGTGGGAAATTTATTTTTTTCCCTCATACACTACCCTTCTGTTGACATATTTCAGGATCCGACCCCTGATTTTTGTAAAAAAAAAAAAAAAAAAAAAAAAGCAAGAAAAGAAAACGATTCACACGAATTGCACTGGATAACCTCCAGAGTTAAATAGTAGAACGCTTTCCAAACTGTTGCTGCGTCTGCGCAGAAGTGTCACAATGTCACAATAATCAGTGAAGCTAGAATAGATATAAAAATTGTAAAAACCCAAACACGTTCCATCAATCCATCCATTATCTTCTGCCTCATCCTATATTAGCGTCGCGGGGGGGGGGGGGTTCCAATGCCAATCCATCGCTGGGCACACAATCACTCACACAGACACGCACACATACACACTCTATATGGGGCAATTTGGAGTACTCAATTGACTTGATCCATGTTTTTGGACTGTGGGAGTAAACCGGAGAACCCGGAGGAAGCCCACGTGGACACGGGAAGAACATGGAACTCCACCCAGATGGGGATTCAAACCGGGAATCCCAATGCTGAGAGGCCAACATGATAACCACTAAACCACCGTGCCCCAAACACGTTCCAAATGACAAAAATGATTTAAAAAAATGTCTAAATTCTAATTAAAAGAGGCTGACTTATTTATCTGGACAATGAAAATGACATCACAGACTAAGGATTTCAGCATGATGCTTAATGATAAGATATAATTATAATAATCATTTTTATTTCTGAAAGATCAAATGTCAATGTAAAATATTGGGCATTATAAAAAAAAAACCTTAATAAATATTTATGTCATTATTAAGTCAGCAGTGTTATTGTCTTTATACGTTAAAATAATCATAATTTTAAAAACAATTATTGTTTAGTGAGAGCTTGTAAGTGCACAGTAAGACATTTATTCTATAAACGTGGCTTTATCGGTTATGCATTTATTGTCTGGCTTTATCGGTTATGCATTTATTGTCTGTTCTAATCAACACACACTGTTTGCAGGATATTGTACTTATGATTGCATAATTAAGGAAATGTGCAGAGAGTTCTAATAAAGTGGTCAGTATGTGAATATAATAGAGCAGATTTATAGGACAGCAGAAATTAGAGCAATGGAATTGCAAGAACCCACATCTAATTAAATGCAAACCATAATTTCAACTATTTGTTATCTTCTTTGTCCACAATCAGATCAGGTGAAATGTTTGCATACACATGCATATTTTTTTAACTTAATTTTCACAACTCACAACACATTTTACATCACATGTTATGTTTCATAAAAAACTTGATCAGTTTTTTAGTGGATTGAAAGTTTCCATATACTTTGTTTGTATTTAGGGATATTGCCTATTCATTATTCAACTTAAATAAAATTCATAGGAAAGCCTTACATGTGGTTTACTCATCACTTTTTAGAAATTGTTGCCTTTTCTTTTGGGATTTTTTTTTTAATTCAGTCAAGATTGTTTAACTCTTTGCTCCAACATTTTATTTTACTTTAGATCACAATAGTTTATTTAGTTCTAGACTTTCCTATGACTACTTCACTACATTCACTACAATTGTAAACTTACCCATATTTAGTTTCCTTCACAGGGAAATGCAAGGTCTTACAAGTATTTTCTTTGCTTTTAATTACACAAACCTGTTTTGTGTGGAAAAGTGGCAGAAACATTATTTTCCTTTTTTTTTTGAAAGAGTGACACACAGTCTTGTTTGAAAATTTTGAATAAACAAAGACTAGAACAATTTAGATTCCAATGGTTTTATGGTCATATGAAATGGGTTTAATGTCAGTGCTAAGGCAGAGCATATTGCCCAATAATAGGCAAATTGCAAAATACAAGAATACTGCTGTAAAGCATTGTGTTGCAATGTTCCCTTTTTTTACAATAACTGGTTAGTTGGTTAAAATACAAATAATAATAGGTCCAGCCAAGTACACACAATTTCTTTGAGGACAGAGTGCATGCACGAACCATGCATTCCACCTATAGCATTTGCTCCTGATTGTGTTTTGTGCTTATTATTACTAATAATAGTACTTTGTCCTTTATTCTTCTTCTCAATATTATAACACTAGAAATGGGGCATCTTTGATTTGAATTTCTAAGTATTCCCCTGGGATGAATAAAATATACTTATTCCAATTCTAAAACATGCTTGTGTTTTAATACTTTTCACATTATATTTAGTGTATTTATAATATTTGTAATTGGTGCAACTCTGATACCTTAATTTTCCCATATATATTAATAAAGTATTTCTGATTCCAAATTTATTCCTACTGATACATGGTTGAAAATAGGTGGAAAGGTAAATGGCATCTAGTGGCCAAGTCTGATACACCAGATCAGTAATTTGTGGATAAGAGCATTCAAGTAAATAGGAAAAGGTCAAGTAAAAGTGAAGCCAAAAAACAAATTGTTTACAGTTACATGGATGATTGTTTCCTGGGATCACATTACACAGTTGTTTTGCAGTTTTTTATGTTCTGTTGTTTCACTTACTTTTGTCATTACTAACATGTGGATCAATTTAATCAGACAATAAGGCATATTAAAAAAAAAACAATACCAAAATGACAAGAAATATGCAATATTATCTTTTTCAGTGAATATTGTGTTGAGCACACTGGTACATCATGTAGCCATTTAATAGAAACTGTGAACTGCTACAATGCCCAGCGATAGATTGGCGCCCTGTCCTGGGTGTATCTGCCCAGCGCCCAAAACGTTCTCCCCTGGATGGGCATGGGGAACCCCACCGCGACCCTAATAGAGGATAAAGCGGAAGATAATGGATGAATGAATGAATGAACTGCAACTATGACCAGATTAAAGATCTAAAAAAACCTAAAATTATGTATAGATTAGTTTGTTTACTGTCATGTTTAATTTAATTAAAAAAAATTACCCAAAACCTGTTGTCTTAAGGCAGTTCTTTTGCTGTATTAGGGAGTGTCCTTTATTCAGATGTGTGCTAACTGCTTAAACTCAATAGACAGTCTGTAAATAATTAACTTTAACCTCATCATTAAGTGTAGATACAACACTAAAGATATGATTATAATTGTTTAACATGTTTGTGTCTAAAGGTTGGTTGCATACTGCAAGCACAATATAAATGCAAACATTTAAAATTACTATGTATTGGATGGTTTGCTTTGAAAAGCCAGAAGTTTGTTTATTTAGAATTTATCTTAGTATGGGAGTAAAATTCAACATCAGAGGGTCATTCCTGATTTTTAACATACGTTCTGTTTTGCATGTAGCCATTTTTAATGGTTTAATGTTCTTCTGACAGCAAATCCTCTATGGATGCCTCTAAATCCAACCCTTCCAAGAGGCATCGGGATCGGTTGAACGGTGAACTGGACAGACTGACAAACATGCTGCCATTTCCTGAAAATGTGCGATCTCGTTTGGACAAACTGTCAGTGTTGCGTCTGAGTGTGGGCTACCTGAAAGTGAAGAGCTTCTTCAATGGTTAGTCTGATCAATATCGCATTAAACCCAACTTTGGAAATGTCTAAAGAGTTGTAAATGCAGCTTCTAATGTGTATCAGATATAATACATTTAACACTATGAACAACTTTGTTTTCTTTCACATATTCTTTAGTATATGCTGTATGCTGCATGGACTAAATTCCAACACTTTTTTGGTGGATTATGATTATTGTTTATTGCATTTTTACATGAATGGCATTATCAGGTTCTATTTTCTACAGTAAATCACATCTTTATAATCAAAAATAAAACATCCAAGACTATTATAAGACATTTTACAGTTGAATCTATGTTGAATCTACGTTCTAAATATGGCATCACATTGTATGTATTGCAGTGGACTAATGTGTAACTCCTTAAAATGTCTCCTTAAAATGGCAAAATGTTTGAAATTGCATACTCTGAGCTTTATCTTGCAGTGTATCATGATTATATCACTGCCCACTGTGCTAAAATAGTTGCAGGGAGTAGGGTGGCTTTTAGGCAGTCCAGATGTTGCTCGTGTACTGCATTGGTTGGTGAATACTAATTCGTGACACTGGATGGATGTACATTGGTAATGCATTCATGGATACAAATCATGGAATAGATAACTAAAAAGTGTATTAAAAGGTGTCTTTGTATGACCACTTGATATGATATGATATGATATGATATGATGCAGACACCAGTGCACAAGTACAAATGCTCATAATGGTACAGGCCACTTGTGAATGCGACAGTACAGGTTCTGTAGTGTGCCAAAGGAGAAATCAGGCAGTTTCTAGAGTTAAGGACCCAGAGTGGGTCACTTAGTCAATAATGCCTTTGCTAGCATAATATTAACATTGTTATATTTTTAAAAATATAAAAACTTTTATTCTTTTCTTTATAAAGAATCTAAAACAGCATAAAAACTGGTTATTTGGAACAACATTAAATATTTGTATTTCTTATGATAGTGTTACAAATCTGTGGTCTGAGATCTAATGATGGGAATAATTGCTCTTTTGCTCTTAGGAGGACCAGTAAGTGAATAAACTTTTTATATTCACGTGAATGTTAAACAAAAATAAAGTCTATTTGCTTTACAGTGTATTAAAATGTGTCTTTATATGACCACATGGTATGATATGATGCACAAAAAAAGTACAAATGCTCACAATGGTACAGGCCACTTGTGAATGCGACAGTACAGGTTCTGTAGTGTGCCAAAGCAGAAATCTAAGGCAGTCTCTACAGTTAAGGACCCAGAGTGGGTCAGATGTTGCTCGTGCACTGCATTGGTTGGCGAATACTAATTTGTGACACTGGATGTATGTACATTGGAAATGCATTCATGGAGAAATATTTTTTGTTTAACATTCACGTGAAAATAAAAAGTTCATTTATTTAAAATGAATTATATAGTATGTAAAAATTAAATCAGTCTTTGTATTATATTCTGAGTTGTAACAGGGGTGGCACAGTGGTTAGTATGTCCACCTCTCTGCGCTGTGGATTCCTGATCTGGGTAGAGAGCCATGTTCTCCCCCTGTCAGCGTGGCTTTTCTCCCACAGTCCAAAAACATGGATTCAAGGTAAATTGGCTGCTAAATTGCTTCTTTTAAAATTGCCCCATATGGTGTGTGTCTCGGTGAGTGTGTGCCCAGCAATTGATTGGTGCCCTGTCCTGGATGTATCTGTGGATAGGATTAAGTGGAAGATGATGAGATAAGATGTGACTTGTATCAGTAACACCAAGCTTTACAAGCTTTACACTTTACAAAATACCTTTTAAAATTCAAGTTATAATTGCATTCATATGAAAATGTACACATGCATCAATTACCACAGTATTCCCATTAAATATTTTCATTAATATTTTTGTTAGTCTTCACTAGTTGGACTTGTCAATATTGTTATTAATATAATTATTTACTAAATTGCTTAATCTAATCCAGGGTCACATAGGTGCTAGGATTTATCCCAGCAATCATTGGGTAAAAGGTGAAAAAACATTTCAGACAGGTCAACGGCCCATGCGGGTCAGACACTCCAACAAACACGTTCATGCACATATTCACACCTAGGGACAAGCTGGTGTTTTCAAATTGCCTACTCAAATTTCTTTTGAACTGTGGGAGAAAACCAGAGCTCCCAGAAAAGAAACTCACGTATGCATGGAAATAAAATGCAAACTCCACATAGAAAGGACCTTTTCAACCCTGCATGGGGATTAAACATAGAACTTTTTTTGCTTTAAGCTGAAAGCAGTAACCGCTGGGACATGGTGCTGCCCTATGCAGGGTCATGTTGCTGTCATATAAGTTCTGATGTTTAGTTTATTTTTGTTCTTCATTTGTTCCCCTTTGTGGTCAAATGAAATACAGATACTATGTCTAAGTGTTGTTGTATTTGTATTAACCATTTGCTATCATTTTATTAAAACCTTTCTCTATAGGGATTTAGAGCCAAGACATTAGTAAAGGATAAGGGTGTCATTTTTAAAATAAGGCAAATGCCAGACCCATCAGTGAGGTACAAAAATGTCTTTATTTGAATAAATAAAATGTGTAAAAAAGATGTTATTGTGAAGAAGAATGTCTCAAATGATATAAACAGTTCCACTGTTTACATGATTTTATGTTTAATTATGTTACTATATTATGTGTTGTAGAATTGACCCAATGAAAAGAAATGTGCAGATACATTATCGAGTGGTGCTGGAAAGTTTATGAACCCTTTTAGAAAAAACAATCCAGTTTTTATATTACAGTTTATGGTTTGGTGATAATTGTGGGCATCCACATGAGAAACAAAACCACAAGAAACAAATGATAGATTAAAAACTTTACTTAAATAAACTTAATACTGAAAATCTTAAAATGATAGACCTCATGGTATGTTTACATCCTACATACCATGCAAAGTGTTAAAGGAAGCCTCAGTTAAACTAAAGCTTATACTACCGTGCATTTTTTACAGTTGTTTACCTCAGTATAAAAAACAAACTAAAAGCAAAAGAGGGCGTGCTTACTGACCTAGACAGGAGCAACCATAGCTACAGTACACAGAACGAGCATGCTCAAAATAAAACAGATAAAATATATGATAAGTATTATCTCTGTTGTGTTTGTTTGTTTAATTCCATATTTAATCTATGTTTAAGGCTAGTGTGAAAATCTGTTGATGTTTAAGACCAGGGAAATTTTAGTGGGCTTATAAAATATGAAGTACCATTGTATATAGTTTTAGTATCACCAGGAATAATAAATGATTGTTAGCTGGCCCTTAGCTTTTTCTTTTAAATGTTTAAAACCTCTTATAACTTTAAGAGTTTTTAATAAGAATACTGCGAACTAACTGATTATATTATTTACAATTTATAAACAATACGAATGACAGTGGAAGTGTTCTAATGCAAGTCTGCTTTTTTATTTGTTTGACTATAGCCATGGAGGAACCAAAGTTCATTCTTCCCAGTTTTATCTTTTATTATCACAGCAAATCATTTGCTTCAACATGGGTAGTATGTGGTAGATGTAGTTCAAAGACTACTGATATTAAAGGTACTTTGCTAAGAAAGGATTAACATAATAAGGAACTTTTTTTTTATTAAAATGTGCTAATGTTAAAATTTAGTTCAGTTGTTATTCATGCTAATTTTATTAATTGTATCATACATAAGTACATCAAATATAAGCCAACTCCAATATATTCGCTTTTATTAAATGTCTACTTAAATGCATTACAATTAAAATTAAACAATAAATTGCCACAGTAATGTGTTTATATGAAGTCACATAATACAATGTGTACAATTAGTTGTTTTAACCAGAATTTTTTAAAGACACTTCATTCCTTCTCAAATGTTCCTCTTATTAAGGGTAATTTAAAATCCAAATCCATTCATTTTACTGTAATGTGAAGAGCCAATGCAGTTATAGGTTAACAGCAAAATAACATGTTTAGGTTTTTTTTCTGTGTAGATGACCTCACCAAAATTCTTAAACGATTATTTTCTTTTAAATAGATTTCGAATTGCTAATAAAAATTCCAGTATTGTTAATATTGCAATATATTTTGTAGACAAAATTGCAGTGTCATGCGGCCCTGTTAAAAAGCATTTAAGTTTGTTTTTTATTTAGATAAATTGTATTTTATGTGGTATTTGCATATTTAAATGAAAATTTATGAACATGAACATGAACACGTGAGAAGCTAAAATTTAGGAGCGGCTTTTATCTTGCATCATAATGATTACTCATTCCAAGATGCCACTGAGTCTGTCATGTGGCTTTATTCATTCAAGAAGCATTCACAAAAGACTAGCATGTCTTACTGCTTTCAGTCTTAACCACACCCTTTAGAGCTTGTCTCATAAAAATAGCTGATTCATTACCACAGTAATTGATTAAAATAATTGGCTCATTGTATGTTTTATTGTGCTTTAAGCCTTAAGAGATTATTGACAGTCATCATTTTTTATCTTAGCCTATCCTAGACTCCCAATAAACATACATTATTCTAATTTTATGCTGTTATGCAATCGAATGGTTTATGCAAGAGGTTTATGCAAGAGGTTTCTCTTGTTTCCTGCACCTGAGACGCTGACATTCCTTTAGTGGAAGCTCCACCCTCTCTTCCTGACACTTGTAGGGCTCTCTTTCCAAATTCCTCTAATACATCACATTACTCAGAAGCTTGACATGCACACCTTCCTGCATTAGCACACTGACCAAGTTCAGTTTACATGTAAGGTCATTGAATCATGTAATAAATCTCCAGGCTCTGAAAAAACTGTTTTCAAGTTTTTAGTCTTCACAGATGTGTGCTTAATCTCAATGTAGCCCATAAAACAAGATCCAGTACTCCTTTTTACAAAAAAAAAAAAAAAATGCAGCTTCTTTATCATTGGGGCTGTGTCAGGACTGTTAAGTGCGAATTACCTGACATAAAGCATTATATATAGTCTACACCACATTGTAAAAGTATATCCATCCATCCATTATCTTCCACTTTGTCCTCTACTAGGGCCGCGTGGGGGTTCCCCATTCCCATCCAGGGGAGAACGTTTCGGGCGCTGGGCAGATACACCCAAGAAAGCCCGCCAATCTATCGCTGGGCACACACTCACTCACACAAACACACTCTATATGGGGCAATATGGAGAATTCAATTGACTTCATCCATGTTTTTGGACTGTGGGAGGAAACGGGAGAACCCGGAGGAAACCCACGTGGACAACATGAAAAGTCCACACAGATTGGGATTCGAACCAGGAATCCCCTGCGCTGAGAGGCGAACGTGCTAACCACTAAGCCATTGTGCTTAGGAACAATTATTGTAGATGTGTGTACCACAGGTGTCCAAATTTTTGCAAATTCTGGCTATAAGATACCAAACAATATTTTCCAAATTTAAGTGACCTAAGGTTAAATATTTGCATCATTAAATACCTTCAGCTTTCTAGGTGCATGAAAAAGTTTGAAATATCACTGTAGGTGAAAGTGGGTTCTGTGTGGAACTGAAATTGCTGGTTGATTTTTATGTTTTTTATTAAGTTTTTGTAATCACATAATTGTTCAACTAAAATATTAAATGAACAAAGGCAAATTGTGTTTATGTAGTCGTCGTGATGTAGTCCAGATCTGTGTAATTCACCACTGCAGCTTATTGTAGATTTAAGAATAAAATCAGTGTTTTTACAAGAGTCAACCAGAAGACCACTGACATTTTAAAACTGCTTTTGCAAAGCATATTAAGATCTCAGTCCAAACTGAATTTGACCATGTGTGCACAAATACATTAGGAGTTTTTCTGGCTTCTACTTGCTCTCAGCAGACATAATAAAATAAATAGATAAATAAGTAGGGCGGCACTGTGGCACGTTCGCCTCTCAGCGCTAGTGATTCCCGGTTCGAATCCCCATCTGGGTGGAGTTTCCATGTTCTCTCCGTGTCCGCGTGGGTTTCCTCCGGGTTCTCCGGTTTCCTCCCACAGTCCAAAAAACATGGATCAAGTCAATTGATTTCTCCAAATTGCCCCATATAGAGTGTGATTGTGTGCATGTCTGTGTGAGTGAGTGTGTGCCCAGCGATGGATTGGCGCCCTGTCCTGGGTGTATCTGCCCAGCGCCCAGGATAAAGCGGAAGGTAATGGACGGATAAATAAGTAAAGAACTTATTACAATGGAAACAGAATCAGAATAAATATCTGGCTCGATAGTGCAATCAAGAAATCTTTGTATTGATTGTTCATGTATAATGGAATTATGAAGGTAATCTAAAAAGTTACCAAATTAGATGGCAAATTAATCAGGTCCATTCAGTTCCCGAAGATAATTTAGAACAGCCATGTTTATAATGTAAATGAACCTTACATGTTTTCCATATTCTTCCATATATAATTTGCATAATAACTATAATTGTGCCATTTTATTTTTTAGAGTAATACATTAGTACAGTTTTAATGATTGAATGAGCTTTAAGTCATCTTATAGAAGTCAAATGATCTTGTATTATCACAGGCATTTTAGTGAACAATGACTGATATTCTGTAAACTGTTTAATACCGGACCAGTTGCTTACAGTGCTTTGTAATTTTATGCAATTCATTGTGGTTCCGCAAATTGTCTGAAGTTTAATTGCATGTGATTATGTGTTTTTAATAATGTACAATGAAAGAAAGCTTGGCCAAGATCCATCTAGAGCCTTACTTGGACAGCACTCAAAGACGCTGTCTTGCAACTTTTCATTCAGTTTCACAATGACACAATAACATTCCAAAACAAATATTTCCCTCCTTAAGCGATGAAGGAAATGCTTAGCACGCAAACTTAGACTGTGTAGGGGGAAAAGCATTTAACTCTTACACTGGGGAGGAGCTAGGCTTACATATTGTATACACGGCCAGGATTAGGAGAGTAGGAAACAATGTTTGAACTTAGTTTGTGATATTTTTAATCTATTCCAATATTTATAATATCATTTTTATTAATACAGGATATTTTTCTTCACTAGTCCACTTTATATATAAAAGACATCCACCCAATTTTTTTCCATTTATGACTAGGGTCGCTAGAGACTAGGGACTAGGGTTCCCCGTGCCCATCCAGGGGAGGTTTTGGGTGATGGGCAGATACACCTAGTTCAGGGAGGCAATCTATTACTTGGCACACATTCACTCACACACACCCACACACTATATAGGGAAACTTTTAGAGCAACCAATTTACCTTTAATCCATATTTTTAGACTGTGGGAGGAAACCGGAGAGTCCGGAAGAAACCCAATAGGTCTTGGGGACAACATGGAAACTCCATCCTGATTGGGATTTGAACCTGGATCCTTAGTGCTAGCTCTCTGCTCTTTGCTCTCTGCCTTACTTTTTTTTGCATATTTAATTTATAATACCATTGTTTTGCTGATATATCTACTGTGGTATGTGTACTATATCGATTTTAAATTGTGGCAGGCAAAATGAGTGATACACTGCGAAGCATTATACTGTACTTGTATTTTGTGCCATCTTCTGCTGAAAAGTATGTGCTAAAAATAATAAAAAGCCATGTTTTTTTTTTTAGATTTTATGTGCTACATAAAAATGAGACGCAACTAATGTTTTGCTCAAGCATAATAGACAGAAACCCCACTTACTAATTAGTATATTCTGTTCCAAAGTCATTGATTATAAAGTGCAAGTAAAAAACAGTAATGTAAAGTAGTAAATTCCCTTGTGTTTTTTGAGTGTCACAGTTTTACAATTTGTAAAATACTTGTAAAATATTTGTAATGTTTGTCACCCAGGAACGCATACAAAAATAACAGTAGCAAACAATCAGTTAATAGTGCTTTAATATGCACACACGACAAAGACATTTTTAGGACGTGTGAACTTATTTAAAACAGCTTTTCAATACCATACCAACCATTGGTTTATCAGATCATGAGGTCTAAATTTACACAGATGAAGAGTTAAGCATTTTTTTTTTTAAATCAATTAGATAGCAGCGCATTGGCTCTTTTTTTGAGACTTTGATTATCATCTTGGAAAAATGATAAAGATCAGATGTACAAAATCCTTAATGAAGACAAATGGGCCTCCAGTGAATCCAGATAACAAGCAACATCAGGGCCTATTTGGAGCACAGGTAGTGGCATGATCATTTTGGTTTGTTATTTTAAAACCTCTATAAAGATATGTACGCCACATAACTCACAGTACATGGCTTATTTTTACATTTCATGTGTGCAATTTTGTTATAAACCCAGATAAATTTAAAATTTGTGTAAGTAATGAACCTTTTAAAATAATTATTTTATGGCTTTGTTTTGCTTAGAAAAAGATTATTTTGAGCTATTTTGTTATATTTGTCAATAACTCCTTAGTTAGCTGTATGCAGCTTTGTCACTAAATCACTTTACCAAAAATATCTTTAGGTGAAATAACCTTAAGGCTCAAAGAAGTTGGATAGCTTCATGAAATCAACACACACATCTCCTGCAAGGGTCCCTTGGGTCTCTGTAAGCAGAGCTAACAAGAATGCTTTCTTATCTGAACAGCTGCCGCAGGAAAACGCCAGGATATGGCCTCTCCCTACTCCGACCGTCTACTCTAGTCACGCAACCACTTGGCTGCTTCCCATTAGCTCGCTATTGTCTTATTTGTTGTCTAAACATGCTCACATACTGTAAGCATTATTTGATTTAGTAAACCAAGTTTGCAGATTCATTTTAGTGCTTTCTCCTGAGCTTTGTATTTTTGTTTGTGTTTATTCTTTTATTTTTTTTTAGTCACTTGATATGTTACTTCCTTGAAATTATTTAATGCATTTTTTCTCATCTTACTTTTTTAACATATGGTTTCACTGTTGATGTAGGCATTAAAATAAGAATATTTCCTCCTTGCCCGCTCCTTCAGTCAGCAAGGCCAACTTCTACAGGTCTTAACATGTCTTTCAGGTTTCTTTAACAAGACACTAAAGCTTAGGTTATTACAAGCTCACAGTGTGTCGTGAATGATTGGTCAAAGTGAAAGGTTTTTTTTTCGTTCTATTGAAGCAGCTTTTCTAAAATTAGCTTGTTTATAGCTCTGTTATATTAGATGTTTATCTTGTTACTATTAATTGCTCATTAAGTCATTTGTTCAAGTGTGTCAATTACGTCTAGGGTCAAGATTTTGTTCCTTAATATGGTAGAAGACGGCATAATAAAAGTGTAATTTCAGTAGCTCTTGAATTGACTTCCAAAATTATGCAAAAAAAAGTCTTTCTATAAGTTTATTGTCAAAACTGTCAGAACTATGAAAAGCATGGGAAAAGCTTAAGATGGGTAAGATGATTGTCTGTAGTAATCACTGTATATAAAGATACAGCAGTGAACAAAAGCACCTGGTGGACTCAATCAAGTATGATGTTTTAAGTTTTTTGGCAGTGGTGTAAATGCTAAACCAAAAAATGTCTACCAGCTTAAAATATCCAGTCAACATAGTACTGGGTTAATAATCAACACTGATAAAGGGGTAGAGGAGATTAACATAAATTCTGCATGCAACTGATAAAGGCAATCTGCTCCAACTGTAAACATGTAAACTCTATCAAAAAGAATCACATGTTCAGAAGCTTGTAAATGACAGGAACAGTATTGCTTTTGCGAAAAAAACAACAGGCTATTAAATTCCAGTTGGTTGGTTTTCTGTTTTATTTTAACAATTCTAGTGTCACACAGAACATACATGGATTGTGCATCTAGACAGCTTTATGGTTCCTATTTCTAACTTTATTATATGGTTAGGGTTAGGGTTAACCCTAACCCTAACCTTTATTATATAAACATTATATGATTATTTCAAATTTATAAACAGTTACCATGGCTAAACAAAATAATTTACATCATAATGTTTCATAGCTAGAATATGGTCTTCTTCCTCCTAAACATGGTCCCATGAAATGTTTCAGTAATAACATAAATAAATCCAAATAAATTCAAAACATATTATTTGATGTAATCCTAAATCACTGACAAAATTAAAAGTACATATGGAAGAAATTACATGTAAGTTTATTCAGGCTGACAAGCTACAACTTATGTTTTAATGTACTGTAGGAAAACAGTCAGTCATTTTGTCAGAGATGAAACCAAAAGATTTACCCTTTAGTTACAAAATTCAAATAGAACATTTGTACATATTCTGCCTAAAAGGTTTTGCACTAGTATAATTAACTTAAATATAAAATGTAATCAATTAACTTTTCTTTAATGTTGGCTTGTTTAACTGATGATATATGATTCATAGCTCTTGGCAGAGTAAAAGTAATCTAATCCACTTAAAGATTCTTAAGGCAATTCTTTGTTGTGTCCTTGAGTATTTTTTATCATTCTGTAGTGGTTATGATTTTTAAAAAATATTTTATATTACTTTAACCTACAGCCACTGTGAAAAAGAACAGATTGGAGTTTAATGCAATAAATGGCTCAGAGAACACCGGCGTGAGTGCCATAGGATTCTCAGAAGGGGACCTGCTTCTTCAGGTGAGTGCTCACAGACAGCCTACATTGTATAGCCTAGATGGTAGACAAAGTTAGTTTGGTGGATGGGGGTAATCCAGGTCATTTATTAAGAGCAAGGAAGTTATGACAACAGAGACAGGTTGGTCTGGTCTTGTTTGTTCTGGTCACGCTCAGCAACAGCAAACAAAAGTAATGTGTTCTTTCATCCTCTACTTTTCTTTACTTATAAGTGAAAGGTTTCTCTGTTAACCATCAGTGTTGTACCAAAGCAAATGATAAGGCACAAATGTACTTAGACACAACAAAACAGCCAGGAATAAACATATAAATGCTCAGATTGAAAGCATGTGGAAAATATCAATACCAGCTTGAATAATATCCCAACACTATTTTACATTAACACAAGACACAACAGGAGACAATAAACCTGCCCCACAACAGTTCAAATATAGTCCAGATGCCACAAAACATATTACATGCTCCTGTTTTAATGCATCCTTTATTTGAAGAGCATTAAAAGTTCAAGCAAATGCCCCAAAATGCTTACAATGGCCCAACAGGAAGGCTTTATGGCTAGATATTTTACATTACCTTTGGCCACAGATAATAATAAGTTGTTAAAAACAAACATTTGCTTTTTTTACCTGCGCTATGACACTGCATGTGTAAATGTGTTTTTTTGTTTTTTTGGTACAAGGTGTATTTAGATTTTTTAGTGTTTTAAATTCCTTTATTCCTGTTACACTCTTTTGTAAACATTTCAGATCTTTAACATTAAAATAAATCCACATGATTAAAAAGAAATCTTGAAACAAACATGCTATGAGGTTTTCTTGCTATGAAGTTCTGAAATTGGCTTGTGCCTTGAACTAAGGGTTTTTCTGAAACAGACACTTCAGAGCTTGTTCTGTGTGCTGCTTGATAACTACTTGTATGCTTTGCACTGATTTTGCTAGGCTCTCAATGGATTCATATTGGTGGTTACTGCAGAAGGGTATGTTTTCTATGCCTCGCCTACCATTCAAGACTATCTTGGATTTCATCAGGTGAGTGGCACTGTAGATTTATAAGGTTTGATAGCATGGTTTGGCCTGTCAAGGTGTATTTAATTTTAATTTGTATTTTACTTAAATTAATTTAAGTAAAAATATTGCTTTTAAAGTTTGTGTACAAAGATGATCCCTGCCATGTAATTACATCTTATACTTGTTCCTTGTTTTTTTCACTCCTATTTTGTAGTCAGACATGGTTCATCAGAGTGTGTTCGAGTTCATCCACATCGACGACAGAGCCATGTTCCGTCGCCAACTTCATTTTGCTCTCAACCCTAAATTATTAGACGTGGACAATGATTGTGATGGTAAGATTTAAGCTATAAACTAAGTTGTGTAATCTTGTATTATGTTTTAAGACAAATATTCGTTGTTTTCTATTCTTGATTTTAATAATCAAAATTATCCTTTAAAATTGATATTTTCTGGTAATTTTTTGTAAAAACTTTACACTTTTGGTGCTGATGCACAAAGTTGAATACATGTTAGAAAGCATTTATTAGTTAAAATTTGTTTAAATTCTTCAAAATAATGAACAAACAATGTACATATTAAATAATGTATGAGAATAAATATAGGAATAACTTATCCACAAGGTACCCAGCGCAGCAGTGACATCACAAGAAACATTGTAACCTATGACCCGCAGCATGTCCCACCTGAAAATTCATCATTTCTTGAACGAAGCTTTGAATGTCGTTTCCGATGTCTCCTGGACAACTCCTCTGGCTTTTTGGTAATGCTATTTTACAACTGACAAATTTAAGAGCTTCTTAAATCTTCGACTAATAAAATGTTTGCCTTGTTCCTTCTAGAAATTAAATTTTCAGGGAAGGTTAAAGTTCCTTCATGGGCAACAGATTAAATCTGAGGATGGTACCCTGGTCCAGCCTCAGCTTGCCCTTTTTGCTATTGCCACACCTGTCCAGCCACCAGCTATTCTGGAAATCCGAACAAAGACACTAATTTTTCAAACCAAGCATAAGCTAGACTTTACTCCTGTTGGAATTGATTCCAGGTAGATTGAAGTTCTATAGTTTATATTGTTCCCATTTTCAATTCACAATACTGAGCTGTTCTGTTTTCTTCTATTTTAGAGGCAAAATTGTATTGGGCTACACAGAAATGGAGCTGTGCATGAGAGGATCTGGATATCAGTTTATTCATGCAGCTGATATGATGCATTGTGCTGACAATCATATCAAAAGTATGTTAAAGCAGATAATGTTTACACATTTTGAAACAATGTATGCTGCATTGTCAAGAAGCACTTAATATTTCTGACTTCCAATTGTTCTAGTGATAAAGACTGGGGAGAGTGGAATGACAGTTTTCCGACTCCTGACCAAGAGTGGAGGATGGGTGTGGGTGCAGGCAAATGCTAGACTTATCTATAAAGGAGGACGTCCTGACTTCATCATTGCTCGTCAACGAGCTCTAGTGTAAGTATTAGCAATTTTTTGGGTTTTCGTGTCACACGCACAGAAATCCACACATTTGTTGTTATTTATGATTCTTCTTTCACACGTTCCTAGTTTTTGGCAGTGGGGTTTAAATCCCAGGTTCAATGAAGTTACCATTGTGGGTCCATGAGCAAGGCCCTTAGCTCCTAACCCAGGGGTGCCCACACTTTTATGGCCCGAGATCTATTTTTTCCATTGGCCAGGTCATCGAGATCTACGAGGGTTAATAATTTTTTAGGCTTTTATATTGAAACCTGTTTACACACATCATGTTAGTATTGGGGGGGCACGTTGGCTTAGTGGTTAGCACGTTCTCCTCTCAGCTCTAGGGATTCCAGGTTTGAATCCCAATCGAATCCCAATCTGGGTGGAGTTTCCAGACCGCTCGCTTGCAGAGATCGCGATTCGGAATGAATCATATTGTTTGTTAAAATGCGTGCGCGCGTGTGTAAGAGTGCTTCCGATATTATGCTGTAAAAAAAAGCGCTGATACGTGATTTTTTTTTTCCTCACACCTCCAACACGTTCGACCGGACACCCCACGCGATCGACGTATTGAGCACCCCTGCCCTAACCCATTGCTCCAGGGATGCAATGATGGAAGATAATGGATGGATGGATCATGCCAAGGGGCAGAATCTTCAAGTCATAATATGCCAAAAATGGAAACACATTGTATTTGAGAATTGCAGTGCATAATATGAAAAAAGTCAATGCAAAAGTACAACAAGATGATATATAATTTAAAATTTTAAGTATTACTGCCTAATGTAGCTCATCACAATACTGCAAAAAAAACACATTTTTGTCTTTCAATATCCAGTTTGCAGTTGAATTTATAATTGACATTCTTGTGTTTTAATGTTGTAACAATCAGAAAACAGAGTCTTTGGATACGAAAATTAGCATTTTATTTTGTGTATTTCAGCAATGCTGAAGGAGAGGAACACTTGCGACAGAGAAAAATGCAGCTTCCCTTTAACTTTGCTACAGGAGAGGCTGTCCTCTATGACACTTGGCCATCGATTGACACTAAAAATCATCATTGTAACAAAGACTCTTCTGTTCAGAATGCAGTTGAGCAAGGGGCTTTGCATCCAAGTTCACTTCTTGCAGTAATGCAAAGTCAGGACAAGTCAATCTATATGAAGCATACTCAGTTTAAAGTAGACGAGGCCTTCAAAGATAGTTGGGCACTTTTTAATGTGCCCAGTCATGCTGTGCAAGATGAAGCCACAAAGGATAAAGACACCATTGTGTCTATGATTGAGACCTTGGAGCAGCTTACTCATGATGGAGACCTTTCTTTGGCTGTTCAACAAATGGAAGTGGACAGAACTGAGCTAAACGAGTGGGAAAACGCTCTTTTGAGACTGACCAAAGATAGCAATGGCAATGACAAAGC
Source organism: Corydoras sp. C115 (assembly GCA_019802505.1). Taxonomy (NCBI): domain Eukaryota; kingdom Metazoa; phylum Chordata; class Actinopteri; order Siluriformes; family Callichthyidae; genus Corydoras; species Corydoras sp. C115. Next base: position 6,617,740 of record JAFMOC010000001.1, read on the forward strand.
CATCAGTCTTGATGAAATTTTGACAAATGACATCCTTTCTTATGTTGAGGATGCCCTGCAGAAGGAGAGCAATAATTCTCCTTTATTTCAACCACACATTACAATGTCAGACAAACCAGAATCATTTGAAGAACCCACAGGGATATTTTCTTCAGTGTCAGCACTCTCTGGATGTGCTGTCAGAGATCATGTCCTTGACAGCTCAGGAGCAGCTAAAATAAATGCTGAGAGAAAACTAAACTTAAGGCCTCCAAGTGACTTTGCAATTACACAAGAAATTACAAATGTTGGCAGAGGAATCCAATCCTTTGTACCAAGTGGCACTGAGGATGCAACTCACATAAATAACTTTGCACCTTCAGATCAGACTAATCAGTTTACAGGGGGTAGCACAGAATTTATCTTTCAGACTATAAATGCTACATCAAGTAAACCCACTTTTAATAGCTGGGGACCTCAAAAAGTGTATGTGAGTGGAAAAAATAGATCAGAGCTACAGAATTCTACAGTGCCCTCAGATGAATTCTGGCCAGTTCAGTCGTCTTCTGTGCAACACAAACATTTTCACAAGCCAAGGCAACCAGCTGCCAACCCCTGGAACAAAATGGTTTCAAGTACAGAGAATCAAAATCCCTCTGTGTCTTCACCAGAGATCATTTCTTGTAGGCCGAAATTTCCTCAGCAAAACCAATGGCATGACAGTGAGAAAAGCAATAATTTGGCCAACAGCGTGTACCATTCACCACTGAATGGTCTGACACCTGACCAGTGTTCACCGCTCAGCAACTTTGTGTTTGAGAACCACTCTCCGGGCAGTACCAACACAATTCAACAGCATTCTCAAAATCATCAGATACTTTCACCAGAAAGACATCTACACACCAACCTTATTTACCAAAACAGTCCACCAGAAGCATCCTGCTATTTTCAGTGGATGCCGAACGAGCCTATGACAGGCACATCTTTGGTTCCACAAGGGAGTGCTTGCATCAGTCCTTCCTGCCAGATAACGCCTAAAATGGACAGTCACAGGTTGCTTCAGAGATACATTAGCTGCAATGGACATATACAGGTAAGAAAATCTTGTTTTACTGTAACACATCTGTTTGTTGCCCAGTGGGTGGAAATTTACAAAGTCAATGTGTACAAATATACAAAATGGCATTTTCCTTAGAATTTGCAGGTATAAATCAGAATTCATGGTTCCTTTAACGATGGAAAACCATGTTTTATGCTGAAATACAATTTTCATTTTCAAAATTGAAATTGAAACCAACCAAATCTATTTTGGTCTTATCTCGTAACAAATGTCTGGCCTAGTCAATGGGCAGTAAGTGGTTTCTCCTTTCAACTGTGCAATTGTCTCTTACAGATGTTTTCGTTTCACTTTATTTTACCCTGTATATTTTATTTGTTTTCTCATTAAGCTTTTTCTTTTTTCATTAGTTGATGTATATTATGTTTAAATAGTTGGAAATTGTAAGAACCAAAAGCTAATACTCATTAATTTTATCATATACAATTTTGATTTTGAACACAAATGTCTTTATTGTACAAGAACTAAAGTATTTACCTGGGAATTGTAATACTGTGTACACACACACACACACACACACACAAATATGTGTATACTCAATCTGTGTATATGTGTGTGTTTCACTGCACGGATGGGTTAAATGTGAAGGACAAATTCCTCTGCGTGTAAGCACTGTATACAAAATAGATCACTTTATAAAATATGTGCTTTCATAACTTTATGGCAGTTATTAAATATGAATCTGTTTTTATTGCCTCATAGGTTGAAGCCCATTCTGTTGAAGAAGGTACCACTTTTTCCTGTCCTCCCCTTGTTAATGAACTTTACATATCCGAGAACTGCAAAGCCAGCTGTTACAGCCTTCCTATTCACGTGTCTAACGTTGGGCATCAGGGTCTGGACTAAAGCCATAAACTCTAAAATGGACATTCACATAAAAGGGCACAAAAATTGCACTTGTGCCCTCTGATCTGTTCAAGCAAAATATGCTAGAGTTGTATAGTAAATTACATGTGAAAATAAGTGGTCAACTGTGTAATAGAAGGAAATAAGCTTGGTCCAAATTGGAACCGTATTATTAATTGATAATTAGTAACATTAGCAATATGGAAGGAATATGTAAATTTAAAGATATAAATTAATGTCATACCTAGTAAAGATTTGTAGAGTGATGTGGAGGAATTTGCTATCTGTTTTAATAACAATAAAATTTAGCATGAAATTGTAAAGCCCATTCAACAATTTATCGTTTTTTGTGTTTATTGCATAAGTAATTTCAAAAAGCCATTGTATACTACCGACATTGTGGTATGCTTTAGTGATGCACTGCAGATTGAACTGACCTTCATATTCTACATAGACAGACAGGATTTCCTTTTTCACTAAAATATTTACTGTTGATTTGTGCACTTAGATATAAACATCTGTCCAAAAATGTATTGTTAGTAAAGCATTTAAAATTTTGTCCTTTTTTTCTTCTGTTGCTATTATTTCTTACAGACATGTATGTGAAATATGAACATTTTTTTTAAATAATTTTGAAAATAATCTTTATAAATATTCAATTTATAACACTTCAGAAGTCTTGTTTCCTTTTTTTGTAGGAGTTGTTTGGAAAAACCCTGAAACTTGTGTGTTACCAGTAGGGGTGCGAATCTCTCAGTGTCTGGCGATTCGATTTGATTCGATTCCGATTTTTGAGGTCACGATTCGATTCAGAATTGATTTTTGATTCAGAAACGAGTTTTCAGTTCAAATGGTCTTTAAATTGTGTTTAAATGATGTGATTGACAAGATGAAACGACAAAGTAAACAAATAGAACATTTATTTAAAACAATACTTTCAGGTTCCGTCCTGTATCAAATCTTTTTGCATCATTTTATATTTATACAAAAAATAAGATTGCGCTAAATTAATATGAGCAGTATTAGGTTAGCTTAACTGCCTGGCTACTTACATAAAAAAACATCTATCAATGAACAAATAATTTAAAATATATTAATACAAAAGTTTACCACAGTGCATTAGCCTTTAATCGAAACTAAAATACAGACTTAAAACTTAACATTAAAAAATAATATACATACTTCAGTCTTTTTATATACTATACTTTATATATGCTATATATTTTTACCGTTGTGATCAAATTTATTCAACCCCCAATGCTGCGAAGGGTTTTATGGAATTCAGTGCACATTTGTAATTGTGTTCATAATGAAATCTTACAAGGACTTGTTAAAGAACTAAATGCAACTAAGATAGCATCAATTGTTTTTGTCATAAAGTATTAAATGGCCTTTTTGTGATTTCTTCATTGACACAATTATTCAACCCCTTTACAACTACCACTCATAAGAACAGAGGTTCATTCCAGTGTTTTCAATCAGGTATTGAAAACACCTGTGGATGTCAACGAGCAGCAATCAAGCATGATAAGCACCAATTAGGCAGATTTAAAAGGACTGTGATACTCAGCTCCTTCTAGACATCTACTGGTGTGTTTACAAGCATGGTGAAGGCAAGAGAATGGTCCCAGAAGACAAGAGAAGAGGTTATTGCTCTTCACAAGAATGGCAATGGATATAAAAAGATTGCGAAGTTGTTAAATATTCCAAGAGACACTATCGGAAGTATCATTCGCAAGTTCAAGTTAAAGGGCACAGTGGAAACGTTACCTGGTCGTGGCAGAAAGAAGATCCTGACCGCGACTGCTGTGCGCTACCTGAAGCGTAATGTGGAGAAAAATCCCCACGTGACTGCTAAGGAACTGAAAAAAGACCTGTCAGATGTGGGCACTGAAGTTTCAGCTCAGACAATAAGGCGCGCACTGCATAACGAAGACCTCCATGCCAGAACTCCCAGGCGCACCCCCTTGCTGACTCCAAAGAACAAGAAAAGTCGACTGCAGTATGCCAAAAGTCATGTGGACAAGCCACAAAGGTTTTGGGACAGTGTACTGTGGTCAGATGAAACTAAATTAGAACTGTTTGGGACAATGGACCAGCGCTATGTTTGGAGGAGGAAGAACCAGGCTTATGAACAAAAGAACACCTTGCCTACTGTGAAGCATGGCGGGGGGTCAATTATGCTTTGGGGCTGTTTTGCTTCTAATGGTACAGGAAAGCTTCAACGTGTGCAGGGTACCATGAATTCCCTTCAGTACCAGGAGATCTTGGAGGAAAATGTGATGGAGTCAGTCACAAACCTGCGGCTTGGGAGACGTTGGACCTTCCAACAGGACAATGATCCGAAGCACACATCCAAGTCCACTAGAGCATGGTTGAACATGAAAGGCTGGAACATTCTAGAGTGGCCATCGCAATCACCAGACTTAAATCCAATTGAGAACCTCTGGTGGGACCTAAAGAAGGCAGTTGCAGTGCGCAAGCCTAAGAATGTGACTGAACTGGAGGCTTTTGCCCATGAAGAATGGGCTAAGATACCCATAGGTCGCTGCAAGACACTTGTGTCAAGCTATGCTTCACGCTTGAAAGCTGTCATAACTGGAAAAGGATGTTGTACTAAGTACTGAAAAATAATGTCACTAGGGGGTTGAATAAAACTGATAATGATGTGAGCACAGTAAAGACATTTGTGGTTATTCCATCATAAATATTATGTTATATTTGTCTAATTTATAAGTGCCTCTTTGATATAATTGTAAATAAGATGACTGAAATGATCCAAATCAATGTCAAACTGGCCAAAACACTTTATTTCAGTGGGGGTTGAATAAATTTGATCACAACTGTATATACTATATTTTATAAACGGTGGCTTAGTGGTTAGCACGTTCGCCTCTTAGCGCTAGGGATTCCCGGTTCGAATCCCCATCTGGGTGGAGTTTCCATGTTCTCCCCGTGTCTGCGTGGGTTTCCTCCGGGTTCTCCGGTTTCCCACAGTCCAAAAACATGGATCAAGTCAATTGAATTCTCAAAAATTGCCCCATATAGAGTGTGTTTGAGTGAGTGAGTGTGTGCCCAGCGATGGATTGGCGCCCTGTCCTGGGTCTATCTGCCCAGCGCCCGAGACGTTCTCCCCTCGATGGGCATGGGGAACCCCACCGCGACCCTAATAGAGGATAAAGCGGAAGATAATGAATGAATGAATATATTTTATAAACTATATTGCAACAAATATACATTTTGCTACATTTTTAAAACTTAACTTTAAATATTAAATATTTTTTTTTAAATCAACTTCTTTTATCTCAGGCTGATGTCATGACAAACGGACTCGAACATTTGTCTATTTCCAAAGTATCTCAATTTCATTTTACACTTGTAAACAGCTGTGCTCATGTCAAGCTCTCTCTCTCTCTCTCTCTCTCTTCTGGCTTTAAAACCAAAACCCTGGCTTTTAACGCCCACGGTGGGGGGATGGGGGGGTCGAATCACGCTCCCCCTGCTCCATGCTTCCCTCCAGCATGAACTAGCATGCTACTGAACTACAACAGGAGCTGCTTAACAAGCTTGCTGTACGGTGGGCGAGTGGATACATAATGCAATATACAGTACGCTCAGGAGGGGGCGCCAAAAAATAAAACACATTTTTTAAAAATCGATTCTTGAACATTTTGAATCGATTCCATTTCATTTTCTAATTACCACTTAATTATGCTATTGTATACATGGTCATAATTATAAGAATTTAGGTTGGTGCTGCATATGTTGTTTTACAACAAATGTTTATTTTCATTTGTATATAATAATAATAATAATAATAATAATAATAATAATAATAATAATAATAGCGGCGGCACGGTGGCTTAGTGGTTAGCACGTTCGTCTCTGAGCACTAGGGATTCCCGGTTGGAATCCCCATCTGGGTGGACTTTCCATGTTCTCCCCGTGTCCGTGTGGGTTTTCTCCGGGTTCTCCGGTTTCCTCCCACAGTCCAAAAACATGGATCAAGTTAATTGAGTTCTCTAAATTGCCCCATATAGAGTGTGTTTGAGTGTGTGAGTGTGTACCCAGCGATGGATTGGCGCCCTGTCCTGGGTCTATCTGCCCAGCGCCTGAGACGTTCTCCCCTGGATGGGCATGGGGAACCCCACCGCAACCCTAATAGAGGATAAAACGGGAGATAATGAATGAATTAATAATAATAATAATAATAATAATAATAATAATAATAATATGATTATTATTATAAGCAGTAGTAGTAGTTATACCATTATGTACATATTAACTTCAGTGGTTGTACAGTAGTACAACAAATTCCAATACAGAGTTTTTTTTCTTTTTGGATATACCGTATGCTAATATATGATATTTGATAAAAAAAAAAAAAAAAAAAAAAAAAAAAAAATATATATATATATATATATATATATATATATATATATATATATATATATATATATATATATATATATATATAAATATATGACATTTGGGGTTCTATTTACTTGATCAGTTTTATGGTAAAATGTTCTAATAAATATCACGGCTCAGCCAATCAGATGTAATGACCGGTACTACCGGTTTTAGCATTTTTAGTTAGTGTAGCAAAACAAAACAAATTTATCCTTATATTTTAATAAACTATTTTTAACAATAAACGACCCCCACTGTTTCCATGCGAGATTATAATTGTGATGTCACCGAGGTTAAATTATCGGTTAATATTTGATTAACCATTAAACTACTTTTATGCCGTAAAAGTTCATTTCAGTTTCAAAGTAACAAAGACCAGTTTCCAGTGAACCTTTGAACGGCGTAACATTTATATCAATGCAGTCGTTAAATGGTTTTTAATCTCGAGTTAAGCATGAACTTTGTTTCTTAGTGTTTAAAACAGACGATTTAAAATTAGAAAACAAATGCCTTTATTATGAAGGCCAGACTTGATGACGGCAAACCTGCGCGACGTGGAGGACTGTTCGGTCAGACGGTCACCATTGGTCGCTTAGGTGAAGGCGACTTATATCAGAAAGTTGTTTTTAAAGGCTTTTCTTCGCGGACATGGCTTTACAGCTCAGTCGGCTGTTCGTGTCTGCAGGCGCGACGGCGCTTAAAGCGGGGCTGAGCTCCCAGACGGTAAGCAGCTCAGACGATAGCTGAGGCCTTTCATCAGCAAAGTGAGCAGAGGGCAGTCTGTCAGAGCGCGAGCGCAGGGGATTTACTACACACACACACACACACACACACACACACACACATATATATATATATATATATATATATATATATATATGTATATATGTCCATTCATTATCTCCCGCTTTATCCTCTATTAGGGTCGCGGTGGGGTTCCCCATGCCCATCCAGGGGAGAACGTCTCGAGCGCTGGGCAGACACACCCAGGACAGGGCGCCAATCCATCGCTGGGCACACACTCACTCAGACACGCACACATACACACTCTATATGGGGCAATTTAGAGAACTCAATTGACTTGATCCATGTTTTTGGACTGTGGGAGGAAACCGGAGAACCCGGAGGAAACTCATGCTTACACGGGGAGAACATGGCAACTCCGCCCAGATGGGGATTCGAACCCTAGCACTGAGTGGCGAACGTGCTAACCACCAAGCCACCGTGCCGCCCATATATATATAATGTGTGTGTGTGTGTGTGTGTGTGTTTTCTTATGTTCCTGTTACAGGAAAGGCTCACACTCACACTGACTGTGATTTTAGACTAATTCTACCTGATCCACTGTTGTAAAAAAACAAAAAAAAACAAAAAAAAAAACTAACAAGGACATGCTTTGAAAATAATTTTTTTGGGTGATTATTATTAAAGTTCATTGTTAAGATGTTGTAATCATCTAATGCTGAGTGTTTCTTAGCTTTTTTGATAAGCCACTAGTTAGTATTACTGTCTTATGTGCAACATGTGTGAACAGATTTGGATAAGATGATATTTAAAGGTTACATGATGTCTGTGTGCAACATTTCGGTTCAGCCACGGATTTCATTTGTTTACCATGAAACTATACCACACAGTTTGTATTAATGAATGAGTTTTCACTCAATGACGTTCCTTTTCTTTTGTTTATTTATTTTTTTAATGATTGCAAAGATTGCCAGATATTATACAGTTCTGTGGCTAATTCAATTTTCCATAGTACATCTCTGTATGCGACAACTGATTTCATTTCTGTATGTGATTATAGATGCTATTACTATAGTATTACTATAGTAATGTGTTTTGAGAAATCACTTCATCAAGCATGGAATAGTTTTCCAATATTATAGTTGTATTATGTTGTATTTAAGTTCTGGAACTATTACCCAAAATAAATGAAAGTTTGAGAAACATCAAGTCATACCCAGATTTAAAGTCTCTCCAAAAATTTTTTGAGGCTGTGATATTTTTTTTCTTAAGGCTGGAATCCACACTTGTCCTGTTAGAAGTTTACGGTATGGTTGGTGGGCATATGTTTTGGGTGAGAGAACATCCTCAAAGCTAAAGGAGAACAGCAAAATTTTCTGTGTAGAAGGAAACCTGGCATCTGGAAAGGGTGCACTCGCACAAAAACTAGCTGAAAGACTGGGTAAGTTGTTATTTCTTTCTTTCTTTTTTCTTTTTTTTTCTTCCCCTCAGAGTTTTATAATTCATGTACTATTGTGCATCTGGCTTACTTGGTTTCATATTAATATTGACACTAATAAAGTGTAAATAAAAATAGTTTTAAATATTTAATGTATTTTCTGTTCTGTTAGACTTTTATTTTACAAAATATTAACAAAAGTTTAATTTAATCGAGTTTAACCATACAACCCAATATGATGTTTATATACCAAATTTAAATGTGTGTTCATCTTACACCAATGCCCACTTTTAGAAAAACAGGAAAACCCTCTTGTAATGTAATATGTTTTTTTAACCATTAACTGACAAAATAATCAAAAGAGAAGTGGTTTTAAAAATTGATGCCTGTGATGCACTCAAGAAAATAAAATAAAATTCAACTGGATCTATCCTGCAATTTAGCTGCACTGGGCACAAGTAAGAACATCAAAAGTGTAAAAGGGGCATCCACCAAGTGTTGGTCTTCAAGCACAGATTAATCATAGTTCACTACTTTGTGTCAAACTTTATAAAAGATGGTGATATTGCTAATATATAATTATACTAATGTTAATGATAGTAATATTGGTGATAAATTGTTGTTCTGCTTGTCATTATCTTTGTTAATTTAAATAAAATACTGTATTGTACTGTGTAAACAAGATTGTTAAAATTAGTTTTAATTTCAAGTTTAATTTTTTTGAGAATACACTTGTCAACCCTTTAGGGAAACCATTCCATCACCCTATTCACATTCAGAAAAAACACTAACCCAAATCAGAAAGAAACAAGTCCAGAGAAATTACAATGTTTACACACCTGGACAACATTGTTGGTACCTCTCTGTTAATAAGAGAGAAAAACCCATAATGCTTACAGAATCTGACAAAAGTAATAATAAATAAAAATTCTATGAAAATAAACAAATGAAAATCCGACATTAATTTTGCTTCAACAGAGTAATTTAAAACTGTAAACTTATTGAACAGGCATGGCCAAAAATTATGCTACCCCTGAAAATAATTTAACCAAAGGGACATATTAAATAGGGGTGCGAATCTCTGTGTCTGGCGATTCGATTCCGATTTTTGAGGTCACGATTCGATTCAGAAACGATTTTCGGTTCAGAAACGATTTTCGGTTCAGAAACGATTTTCGATTCAGAAACGATTTTTTTCAGTTCAAATGGTCTTTAAATTTTGTTTGAGTCATGTGATTGACAAGATGAAACGAAGATGTAAACAAATAGAACATTTATTTAAAACAATATTTTCAGGTTCCTTCCTGTATAAAATCTTTTTTCATCATTTTATATTTATACAAAAAATAGGATTGTGCTAAACTAAAATGTAATATTAGGTTAGCTTAGCTGCCTGGCTTTTTCTTACATAAACATCAATGAACAAATAATTCTAAATATATTAATACAAAAGTTTACAATGGTGCATTTGCCTTTAATCGAAACTGAAATACAGACTTTACAGTCATAGTGCATTTATATTTTGCAAATCTTAAAATTTTAACCTTAAAAAATAAAATACATACTTCAGTCTTTTTAACTATATTGCAACAACATTTGCTACATTTATAAAACTTGAAAAAAAAATCCCCCCCCCCCATATTGGGATACACATAGTCACTGTCCTGTTTGGTGACGTGGTATTTACCATTCAACATGGATCAAAGGAAGTAAAGGAAAGAGTTGTCTCTGGAGATTAGAAAAAGAAGAATGTTAAAGGTAAAGGTTGTAAGACCATCTCCAAGCAGCTTCTTGTGTCTACAGTTGCTTATATTCAGAAATCTAAGATCCATGGGACTGTAGGCAACCTGCCTGGACATGGCTGCAGGAGGAAAATTGATGATAAATCAAAGAGACAGATAATAGGAATGGTAACAAAAGAGCCCAGAAAAAAAGAGATTGAAGGTGAACTTCAAGCTCAAGGAACCATCAGTCATTGTTTGAGCCAAAGTGGACTTCATGGGAGATGACCAAGGGGGACAGCATTGTTGAGAACGAATCATATAAAAGCAAAGTTTCTATGAGCCCTGACCTAAATCCCATGGAGCATCTTTGGAAGGGGCTGAAACATGCCGCCTGGAAAAGCCTTCAAACCTGAGACAACTAGAGCAGTTTGCTCATGAGAAGTGGGCTAAAATACGTTTTGAGAGGTGTGGAAGTCTCATTAACAGTTACAAGAATTGTTTGATTGCAGTGATTGCCTCAAAAGGTTGTGCAACAAAATATTAAGTTACAAGTACCATCATTTCTGTTCAGGCATGTTTCAAGAGTTTCTTTTTTAAAATGATCCTGTTGAAGCATGGTTATAAAGCAATGACTGACTTTCAGTGGTTAATTTTCATAGCTTTTTCATTTATTATTACTTTTTTCATATTAAAGTTATTTCTGTGACCATTTGTGAGATTTATTTTTTCTTTCTTTCTTTCTTCTTCTTTTCTTTTTCTTTCTTTATTAACCTAGGGTTACCAACAACTTTGTCTATGTGTGTATGTGGCTAGAAAGGTATTTTACCAATAAATAACTTTTAGTCTGTTGTCCTTTAAATAAATATAAAATTTGATTTTGTAAAGTTCACAAAACAATACCACCCATATTTGCTGCAAAAGACACATTTGTACCAAGCACAACAACATTTTTTCTAATGAACTATTTGAAAAACATTTAAATCCACACAACCCAAGTGGTTTGAAATGTTGAGGTTTGTCTCATTTGTATTTAGGAATGCTGTATATGCCAGAGCCTGATGTGCACTACCTGGACAAGATGACCAATGAGAAAGTCCCTTTGGATTCAGCCTTTAATGGTAACTGCAGCTTGGAGAAGTTTTACACAAATCCCAAAGCTGGTGACGGCAACTCGTATCGTTTGCAGTCTTGGATGTACCTAATGAGACTTCTGCAGTACTCCAATGCTGTTGAACATCTCCTTACCACAGGTTTGTTTTATTTAACATTTCTTAGGCATCAACATTAAAATGTGTTATTACTGAAACAGTTTTTACATAATCAAGTTTGAATTGTGCTTTGTCCAGGCCAGGGGGTCATCCTTGAGCGCTCTCCATTCAGTGATATGGTGTTTTTGGAAGCCATGTTTAATCAAGGCTACATCAGAAAGCAGTGTGAGTTATTTAGATTTTTTCCACCCATTTTTAACATGCATGTGGAATAGAAGATTTACTGTATTATCTGTAAAATTCTGTTAAAAGTTAAAGAACTTTTCGCAAATGCACTTCCTACAGCAAAAACCTCCTTACCGCATTCCACTTCATTGATATTTTTTCTAAATCATCATAGATGAGGTTTCAGTGTAGGAGAACCAGGAGCAACTAATAAGTTATTAGTACAGACATATCAGTTTTTAGAATCAACCAAGACAGCCTGGTATAAAATGTGTTAAAATGGCACTGCTACTAAAACCTGATGTACATTTCTGCTTTCTTTTAATTATGGGGCAGTTATAGGCTTGTGGTTAAGGAAACAGTTTTGCGACCTAAAGATCCCTATTTTGATTCCCGGTCCCACCAAGTGCTATGGCTGTAGTCCTCTAACCAGATTTGCAATAGAAAATAGTATTTGTGGGCGGAAAAAATAGTACTTCAATAGTATTTGTGGGCAGAAAGGTGGCTTAGTCGTTAGCACGTTCGCCTCTCAGCGATTCCAGATTCAAATCCCAATTTGGGATCATGTTCTCCTCTTGTCCACGTTAGTTTCCTCTAGGTCCTCTGGTTTCCTATCACAGTCCAAAAACATGGATTCAAGGTCAATTGAATGCTTCAAATTGCCCCATATTGTGTGTGTGTCTGTGTCTGTATCTGTGTGAGTGTGTGTGTGCCCAGTGATAGATTGGCACCCCGTCCTGGGTGTATCTGTCCAGTGCCTGAAACGTTCTCCCTGGATGGGCATGGTTAACCCACCCCCTCGACCCTAGTAGAGGCTTAAGCGGAAGATGATGAATAGTAGTTACAAAGTTAGTAGATGAATAGTAGTTACAAATTACTGTGTCAGCATTAAATTATTTCTATACAGTGAGTGTCCAATTAGGAGCAAAATATGTCATTTATGGACTGTATCATTACTCTAATGGATTTAAAATAAATTAAAGCAGCAAATTACTATTTGTTCTCTTTGGCAGGTGTGGATCATTACAACGAGATCAAGTCCATCACTATCTGCGATCATTGGGCTCCTCACCTGGTCATCTATGTGGACTGTCCTGCTGAGGAAGTGCAACAGAAGCTAAATGCATCTGGAAAGGTATTAAATAGTACATATAGGTGTGAAATATATTAACTTATTGACACTTAAAAAACAATTAAGCATATCGTTTAAGAAAAGGGTTTTTGACAGCTCATATTTGAAAATGTTTTATAATGGATATGTAATGTATTTTTATGTTTAAAAAATAAATCAATGAATAAAATATGGTTTTACAACAAATCAAATCTTACATCAGCTTTTGAATTACTGGAATGTTGGTATTTTCACATGGGTTGCAATTAATTCACTGTGTTGAGTAAAAATAAAAATGTATTAAAAACTCTCTAACGCCATTAAGTCCATAATGTTTAAGTAGAGAAGGTGGTAGTAATGTAGCATAGTCATTTTGCTGACCCTGATTTATTTATTTATTATGATAAAATCCTGTTAATATGTATAATGACAATTAAGACAGCTTGAACTGAAATACGGGTGGCACGGTCACCTCTCAGCGCTAGGGATTCCTGGTTCGAATCCCCATCTGGGTGGAGTTTCCATGTTCTCCCCGTGTCTGTGTGGGTTTCCTCTGGGTTCTCCGGTTTCCTCCCACAGTCCAAAAACGTGGATCAAGTGAATTGAGTTCTCTAAAATTGCCCCATATAGAGTGTGTATGAGTGCGTGTCTGTGTGAGTGAGTGTGTGCTCAGCGATGGATTGGCACCCTGTCCTGGGTGTATCTGCCCAGCGCCCGAGACATTCTCCCCTGGATGGGCATGGGGAACCCCCCCCCCACGACCCTAATATAGGATAAAGTGGAAGAAAATGGATGGATGGCTGATCTGAAATGCTCCAAAAGTGATGCCTTGGTGATTTGGAACATTAATCAAAATGTCAATGGTTTAAATCACAGTCTGCCTATGCAGTCTGATCTTATTTGTATAAGAAAAAAAAGAAAACATTTTGTTTCTTGCATCTCTTATTACGTTACTGTATTTGGAATGCTATCTGGCATTTATAATCAAAGTTGCTATATTTAAATGTACATAATATTGCATTATTTTTCCTCTTTTTTTATAGCCATATCTCCAGAATGTATCTCTTCCCTACCTGCAAGACATTGAATCTGCATACAAGAAAATATTCCTGCCTAAAATCAGGTAAAGCCCCATGGTTTATTTTTTTACTCACCCAGACGTATCTCGGGCAAACCATTATGTAATGTGTTAGATGCAACGCTAGTAAATTGAATTTAATTCAGTAGATTACTTTCTCTTTTTTTTCATTGACAATAACTCCAGTTTCTTTACATTTGTTTTTCATATTCATTGTAAACAGGCATCTTTTTTATATATTCGATTTCACTCTGAATTGCTGTCAAACCGTTTTTCTTTGTCTTTATTTTCATAATTATTTTTTATTATATTTGATGCACATTTTAAGCATACATGACTAGAAAAAACCCAACAAGTATTCTTTTTTTAGATAAAGTTATAATTCATATATTGTTTTAATATTTTTTATATTATTGTTGGAACAAAGCCACACATTTTTATGATGCAATGCTTGAGAGATTGTCGAAGTTGGCTTTGGCTTATTGGTAGCTCCCTTAATCAATATATTGCTGAGCAAGTTTATAGTTTCTTTGTTAAGCTGGGTACTTTTTCATATCAGGTATTTTGATAATAAATTTTTAATAATTTATCTGAATTTTAAAGCAACGTAAAATAATGATGAGGCTTATAATTTGTGGGTCTTGCTGTAATGTTACAGAAACTAAGTATTTAAACAGGATATGACAATTTATTATTGGTATATAAGTTCATTGTTTACTCAGTTACTTATTGCTGAATCTAGAGTAATCTGAAATTTTTAATATACATTTATGTGATTATCTCATTTAATGTTTTGTTTTTTTTCTAAAGTTTTAATCTTGTGACTGTATAATGTCTGAAACTTTGAGTTATACATACAGTATGTTAATCATAGGTCTTTGTGTTTTTGGCTTTAGTGAGGAAGCAGAGGTACTAGTTTATGACTCAACGAAATCCCAGGATATTGAAAAGGTAAGATTTGAATCCACAGTAATTCCTCACTTATCACTGTGGCCACATTCCAGAGATGACCTCAATATGTGAAAATCCAAAATGTCAGAGTTATATTAATTTTTTTATTTATATGTTTTAAGCAATTTTTTTAAACTATATTTTTAACCCTTAACCTACAGTATAAAATTTAAGCATTATAATATAATGCAAAGACGGCACGGTGGCTTAATGGTTAGCACGTTCGCCTCTCAGCACTAGGGATTCCCGGTTCGAATCCCCATCTGGGTGGAGTTTCCATGTTCTCCCCGTGTCCGCGTGGGTATCCTCCGGGTTCTCCGGTTTACCTCCACAGTCCAAAAACATGGATCAAGTCAATTGAGTTCTCCAAATTTCCCCATATAGAGTGTGTTTGTGTGCGTGTCTGTGTGAGAGTGTTTGTCCTGGGTGTATCTGCCCAACGCCCGAAACGTTCTCCCCTGGATGGGCATGGGGAACCCCACCGCGACCCTAATATAGGATAAAGCGGAAGATGATGAATGAATGAATATAGTGCAAAATCCCTGAATATAGTGTGTGTGTGTGTGTGTATATATATATATATATATATATATATATATATATATATATATATATATATATATATATATATATATATAAATAAAAAACCTGCGGTACTGCTAAAGACACAATAAGTGAACTGCGATATAGCAATGCAATGGATGAATATATAGTTTTAATTAATGACAAAGCCTTACAACAACTTATTTAAAAAATTGCTTGTTTAACAATCATAAAACATGTTTTAAGAAAAATTTCAATGGTTATTTATGATGAATTTTTGACAGTAAATAGTTCTTCATTTCACATCAGACAGATTAGAGAATACACAAATTAAATTATACAAAAATATGTACAGCATGTCTGTTTTTGATCTATATAGGTCTTTTAGATATTCTTTTTAAGCATCGTATGCTA
Organism: Corydoras sp. C115; assembly: GCA_019802505.1. NCBI lineage: Eukaryota > Metazoa > Chordata > Actinopteri > Siluriformes > Callichthyidae > Corydoras > Corydoras sp. C115. Next base: position 6,633,531 of record JAFMOC010000001.1, read on the forward strand.
TATATATATATATATATATATATATATATATATATATATATATATATATATATATATATATATATTATTCTTACTAATTAAATGAGACTTTTAGAATTGCATTTATAGATTTATATGTATTTTCAAGATTGCAGAGGATATCGAGTATCTGAAGTTTGAAAAGGGTCCGTGGTTGGAGCAAGATGATGTGACATATCATCACATGAGAATATTGTGAGTATGTTTACACTGATATTAAAATTTGGTGAAATGCACACAAACATTTTGTATAAAGTTATTTAAAGTTCAGTAATGTCTTACTTGGGTTTTGGAATTTAAAACCTTCTGCATTTAAATGCTTAAAATATGATGGTTCTATTGTGTGCAAAGTTTTATATTCCTCCCATAGACAGTCAGTATGGGCAACACGGTATGGGTTAAACAGTGTTACCTTACCCACCTTACAGTCTATTTACACGTGTGCACAAAAAGCACAGAAATAATGTAAAAAAAAAAATAAAATTATATATATATTTATGTTTGCAATTTAAGTGTTTAAGATTGTGACACATACTTTTTAAATTTATTATCTATATATGTTTAGAAAAAAGGGTCTGATTTGGCTCAAACTCTCCTCACCAAATGTGAGTGAGTGAATGATAAAGATGCACACTGTACTCACTCACTTAAAAGAACACTTTTTAAAAAAATATATATAATTTTCCTTTAGAAAAAAAAAAGTTATTTTACATTAATAAACAGCATTATTTTTTTTCCTGACCTCTTTTGACTGACCTCTTCCTTGAGTTTGATTTTATTCCTTTTTTTTAGTGTGGAAGATAAACAGAATGTGGTGAATATGGCCTGTATACCAAGATACCTCCCAGAGATTACCATCGGTGCCCACGAGTTCGATCAAAACTACTATGCCTTCAAATCGGTACATGCCGTAAAAATACCTACAGTATGATTTGTTACAGCAATGTGTCAGCAATGTGTTTGTGTCAGCAATGCAGTGAATACTTCAATTAATATTTTTTATTATTCTATCTAAGCCAGGCTGTCAGCTTCTGTTAATATAGTGGTGCTTAAGCAATTATAAAACTTTAGAACTTTCATTGAAATCAAAACCTTGATTTGAAAGCACCTAGCTGTGATGTAACATATACAGTGAAGGAAATCATTATTTGATCCCTTGCTGGTTTTGTTAGTTTACTCACTAACAAATGAATGAACAGTGTATAATTTTAAGGGTAGGTTTATTTTAACAGTGAGAGATAGAAAATCAAAAGAAAACCACATTGCATAAATTATCTACATTCATTTTCATTTTGCAGAGAGGAATGAGTATTTTACCCCCTACCAACTATTAAGAGTTCTGGCTCCTACAGACCAGTTAGATACTCCTAATCAACTCATTACCTGCTTTAAAGACAGCTGTGAATTGTAAACTGTCCTCTGTATAAAAGATACCTGTCCACAAATTCAATTAATTAGTCAGACTCTAACCTCCCCAATATGGGCAAGACCAAAGAGCTTTATAAAGATGTCAGAGACAAGATCATATACTTGCACAAGCTTGGAATGAGCTCCAAAACCATAAGTAGGATGCTGGGTAAGAAGGGAGACATCTGTTAGTGCAATAGTAAGTAAATTCAAAAGGAGTGTCAATCTACCTCGATCTGGGACTCCATGCAAAATCTCACCTCGTGGGGCATCATTGATCATGAGGAAGGTGAGAGATCAGCCTAAAACTACGCAGGGAAAACCATTGTAACACATTACGCAGTAATGAATTAAAATCCTGCAGCATCCACAAGGTCCCCCTGCTCAAGAAGCACACGTGCAGGCCCGTCTGCAGTTTACCAATGGACACCTGATTGATTTTGAGAGTAATTGTCAGAAGGTGCTGTGGTCAAGAGACACAAATTAATAATAATTGCTGTTCACAGGATGCATGTTTTTGAATAGTCTGATCCAACACCCACAGCAACTCCAAATAGATTCCACAAATAGATTCCACACATTTAGACCTCTTAAACCTAAAAGATTTAAAGCTGGTCCCTATAAAAATGATTTAGATTAAGTGTAAAACGTACTTTAGACATTATAGGTGAAGACTTTTTATTCGACTTGTTCTGTTATCAGGCATTGATGGTTTTCTGTGCATTAAACAAAGTGAGTCACTTCATGTGACATTTACATGTATGTATATTTGTGTGTGTGTGTATATTTGTATTCTGTGAGTATTTTTAAATATATAATTATACTGGATAGAATTAAGATATTCTAAACCTTTAAACTATGATGCCTGACATTTGAGCTCAAATTTTTTTTTTTTAAATGGTGTTGTGCATTACTGGGTGTTTCACACATGCTAATATTTAATAGGACCGCCTTAAGCTTTGATTACAGCATGTAGTCACTGTGCATCATTTTCACAAGTTTCTACAATGTCTTATCATTCTTTACTGTCCAGAGTTGCATATTTTTTTCACCCAAGATCTAGTATTGATGACGGCAGATTTGGACCACTGCACATTTTCTTTCTGAACATCCCAAAGGTTCAGGGTTCAAGACTGGACTATGTGATGGCCAATCCAAGTGTGAAAATGATATCTCCTGCTCCCTGAACCATTCTTTCACAGTTTGAGCCCATGACAGCAGGAAAGAAAAAAAAAAACCTTTGATGGAATAACCTGGTGCTTCAGTATATTCAGGTCATCAGCTGACCTCATTCTTTAAAGATACTGAATCCACACCTGACCAACTTTAAGTAACCCCAGGTCATAGCACTGCCCCCACAGTATGAGTGTATCATACAGGTGCCTCTCTTCATACCCTGATATGCCCAATATCCCTCTAGACCAGGGTAACTCCGGACTCATCAGATCACATCTTTGTGCTCGTTAGACGCCAGCAAATGGAATCCATTTTTGCCTCATTGACCAGTGTTTTTAAGTAATCATTGTAAAATAAGCTCTTCTGGCTACAACACATTTTCACAAACCTATTTACGCCAACTACTTGATGTATAATTTAAATGATTCTGTTTGTTCTAACAATAAACAGAACTTGCTTAACAATACTGTCTTTTTTCAGCTTCCTGGAAAGAAATATGCCGAGGGGTACAATGAAGATGTTGGCGACAAAGGCATCTGGCTAAAGTGAGGACATAAACCTGAAGCATAACTGTTAGAGGGATCTCTTCCTGATTTGTGCATCTCTCACAGGAAATACCACAAAAAATATGTTGTTCTGCAATTTAAACTGTACATTCTCATTAAATAAATGCAATTATTTAAATTTCAATGAATTGTTTCATTAATTAAATTCAATTATTAAGTTAGGCTGTCCAGGGTGACATGGTAGCTAAGTGGTTAGCTCATTCGCCTAAGTGGTTAGCTCATTCGATTTCACGATCTCCCCGTGACCATGTGGGTTTCCTCCGGTATACTCCCACAGTCCAATAACATGGATTTAAGGTAAATGGAATGCTCTAAATTAGCATGTGTGTGTCTGTGTGAATGAGTGTGTGCCCAACGATAGATTGGCACCCTGTCCTGGGTGTATGTGCCCAAAAAATTCTCACCTGGATGGGCATGGGACTTCTGCACTCCCTCTCCCCCCCCCCCCCCCCCCCCCCCCCCCACACACACACACACACACTCCCCTAGTAGAGGATTAAGCAGAAGATAATGGGTGGATGGAAAAAATAAAAAGTTAGGCAGCCCACCAAAGGTGTAAAATAAGATGCCTTATATGAAGTCCAGCATATCTACAACTGTTGGGAAGAAGGACAATTCAGTTTCCTTCTGTCAAGATGATGACTAATCATACCAATTAAAAGTAATTTTTGGGATATGCGAGGAGTGTAGCACTCTCCTCAACTCATTAGCTACTCTAAACGACACATTTCTCATTTGCACCCCCACCATCACAATAGAGATGCTATCTGGGCAGGACTGTGGTGTTTTATCTTGTTGCCAGGAAGAATGCTGTTCTAAAAATAGCTGGGTGCCACTGGTGATTAATTCCTGTCTTTTGTTCACAAAAGGCTTCAGATTACCATAATCAGCCCATGATTGCAAGTGCTGATATTTTCTATCATAGAAAATGAAAAGGAAATTTGCTGATTATTTATGAAGCTCTCCACTTATGTGGCTGAAGGTGATATAAGGGTAGCAAGTAAGTTGGGGGAAGTGTTCTTATTGGGTGACAAGAAATCAAATTGCTTTTAAATGGACATGCCAAAATATTGTTCACTTTGATGTGCTAAAGAGAAGAAGTATGGTTTTATTAGGAGTGATTGCATCGAGGATAGAATACTCAGTATTATACTCAGTATAATCAGTACTCAGTAGAATACTTTATTCCGTGTTCTTCAACAAGCACTATTGTCCTGCACTACGTAACAATGTATGAAATTAAAACATGTATGTTTTTTAGTTTAAATTTGATGATACCTTGAAGAAAGTGTTTGCAGTTTTAAAAAGTTGATTGCTTTAAGACTATACAGCCATCATTCACCTTCACATATAGATTTCTATGAGTTTGGTGGTATTAAAACCTCCATACTGCATAACAAATGAGAGCAGGTATGTCTGGTTAAATTCTTTGACTTCAGTTATTTACAAATCTGTTAATATAAATCAGTTTAAAAGTTGACTTGTCTGAAGCAATTGTTAATTCCTATTTATAGTATTACTATAGTTTTGCATCAGCAATAAGAAACTGTTTTATTTTTTAGCTGTTCTAGCATCAGCTGTACTTCATCCATCGATTATCTTCCGCTTTATCCACTACTAGGGTCGCAGTTGGGTTCCCCATGCCTATCCAGGGAGAACATTTCGGGCGCTGGGCAGATACACCCAGGACAGGGCGCCAATCTATTGCTGGGCTAACAGAAACACTGTATACTGTATATGGGGCAGTTTGGAGGATTCAATTGACCTTAATCCATGTTTTGGGACTGTGGTAGGAAACCGGAGAGCCCGGAGGAAACCCACACGGACATTGGGGAGAACATAGAAACTCCACCCAGATTGGGATTCAAACCTGGAATCCCTAGCGCTGAGAGGTGAATGTACTAACCACTAATCAGCTGAACTATCCATCCATCCGTCCATTATCTTCCGCTTTATCCTATATTAGGGTCGCGGTGGGGTTCCCCATGCCCATCCAGGGGAGAACGTTTCGGGCGCTGGGCAGATACACCCAGGACTGGACGCCAATCTATCGCTGGGCACACACTCACACACAGACACGCACACAAACACACTCTATATGGGGCAATTTGGAGAACTCAATTGACTTGATCCACGTTTTTGGACTATGGGAGGAAACCGGAGAATGCGGAGGAAACCCATGCAGACATGGAGAGAACATGGAAACTCCACCCAGATGGGGATTCGAACTGGGAATCCCTACCGCTGAGAGGCAAACGTGCTAACCACTAAGCCACCATGCTGAACTCGCTGAACTAAAAAAATTTAATTTGCCCACAAAAACTTACTTTTACTGAATAATTGGGGTCCAGCCACAGAGTAACCCAGTTTGTGTATTAAAGTATTTTCCTACAAACATCTCTTTTATCAATATTTAACGATAAAACGAAACCCTGGAGTCTCAGCACCCCATACCTCGCTAAGAATATATATATATATATATATATATATATATATATATATATATATATATATATATATATATATATATATATATATATATATATATATAAAGAAAATGAGTTTACTCTGAATAATAATGAGACATTTGAATTGTAAGTGTAATGTTAAGTAATTAAATGCTTTTAAACCTTAAAGCAGATAATCTTGAATTACTACAAACCAAAAAGAACTTTAGTTTCAGTGACATTGACCACAAACAGTGAAGTATGGACAAATCTTTTCCAGGTTTGTGTGCAAAGATGTAATTGCAACTTGAAATGACTCTAAGGAGATTGTATGGGGGACTTGCTAGTTTTGTAAGCATTATAACTGTAAAAAGACCCTGTTATCATATAAGTTATAAGAAGCCAAACCTAATGTGTTTATACTTTGAGATAAAAAATTTAAATTTGCCCACAAAAACTTTTACTGAATAATTGGGGTCCAGCCACAGAGTAACCCAGCTTGTGTATTAAAGTATTTTCCTACAAACATCTCTTTTATCAATATTTAACGATGAAATATATATATATATATGTTGTTGAAAGTTAGAAGCCTGGTGAAAAATTGTGATACACAAAGTACTGACTTTTATTGATTCAGCTCAAACTATGACTACAGTCTGGGAACAGATTTAAAAATTCATTCATTCATTCATTCATTGTCTCCCGCTTTATCCTCTATTAGGGTCGCGGTGGGGTTCCCCATGCCCATCCAGGGGAGAACGTCTCGGGCGCTGGGCAGATAGACCCAGGACAGGGCACCAATCCATCGCTGGGTACACACTCAAACACTCAAACACACTCTATATGGGGCAATTTAGAGAATTCAATTAACTTGATCCATGTTTTTGGACTGTGGGAGGAAACCGGAGAACCCGGAGGAAACCCACGCAGACACGGGGAGAACATGGAAACTCCACCCAGATGGGGATTCGAACCGGGAATCCCTAGCGCTGAGAGGCGAACGTGCTAACCACTAAGCCACCATGCCGCCGATTTAAAAATTCATTTGTAAAATGTAATCTGATCTTTAAAGCCATGCTGTTTTTTTTTTTTTTTTTTTTTTTTTTTTTTTTTTTTTTTTTGAAGACAAACAAAATAGAAATATGGTGAAAATGCAACCATAAGTTAAAAACCGCTAGGTGTCAGCCTTTACACAGTCGTCTTGAGGACTTGTGCATCGTTGTAGTAATTGCAAACTCATCTGCTCGTCGGCTGAGGGCTCCGTTGTGGCTTCACTGATTGTGAGAAGAATTTCTTGTCCCCAATTCTTTTTATTACATCTCTCTGTGCCTTGAGTGTAGCAGCCATTGTAGCAGCTTTTATTTTGACAGCATTGCTTTAAATATTTTTTTATGCATGGCAATCCTTTTTAGTATTTAAGAGGCACTTCTCACATCTTCATCGGTTCTGTAATGAAACTGAACAAATACTTAAAGAAAATGATGAGTTTACTCTGAATAATAATGAGACATTTGAATTGTAAGTGTAATGTTAAGTAATTAAATGCTTTTAAACCTTAAAGCAGATAATCTTATATTACTACAAACCAAAAAGAACTTTAGTTTCAGTGACATCGACCACAAACAGTGAAGTATGGACAAATCTTTTCCAGGTTTGTGTGCAAAGATGTAATTGCAACTTGAAATGACTCTAAGAAGATTGTATGGGGGACTTGCTAGTTTTGTAAGCATTATAACTGTAAAAAGACCCTGTTATCATATAAGTTATAAGAAGCCAAACCTAATGTGTTTATACTTTGAGATATTCACTGGAATATATGATCAAAGGAAACATGGTGCTTTAAACCTAAAAGCTAGATTTTAAAAATCATAACTGACTAGGACAGTTAGCCAAGTGCCCGAGACGTTCTCCCCTGGATGGACATGGGGAACCCCACTGCGACCCTAATATAGGATAAAGCGGAAGATAATGGATGGACTAGGGCAGTTAGGGTGTATGTAATTGTATGTTTATTAAATTTGCATTAGGCCTGTGTACCTTTAAATCTAGTATGACATCTGAAATGTGGACTTTGTTTAAAAATAAGGCATGAATAAACACACTGAAAAAAACTTGCAGTATCAACACAAAATAGACCAGAGAAGTGTGACATGCCCCATGAACAGCTGTCACTACAGCATATGGTATTATAAAGGATTATGAAGTAAAAACTGTTATCTCTGATCCTTTTAGAAATTAGGTGGGACTAAATACCATATGTGCTGACTTATTAGTTGCAAAGGGCTGAGCCCACAGTGTGTTCTTGCTCTAAAGTGTTGTAAAATTTATGAAAAAAAATTGATTTATGAGGCATTTAAAGCCAAAAACCACATCAGGATAAGAAAGCTATTGAATGGGCACCACTGAGGTTTATAACATTGCTTTGGCTTCATGTGTGCAATGCATTCAAATCGTACCTTTCCTAGCCTAATAGATACTCTGGCAATTTTCTTTAAGTGCCAGGCTTCTACTGTTGCCTGTTAATGCAATAGGAATTAATGACGCCTTGCAAATTCACTGGCACTAAGCACACCTCTAGGTTGATGCATGCTGAAAGTTGTAATGGCCATAGATCTGAAAACAAGTGATCTGCAAATATTGTTTGATTAATATTTTTGATATTTCTAAATGTTTATAACAGCTTGTCATGGTATCTGCATCTCATCTTAGTATCTGATGTAACATTTATGTAGTCACCTTTTATGTAAATTTGTAACTATCCAAACAATAGATCAAATAAAAAAAATATATATATATATATAAGATATATAGGATTTTGGCTTAACTCTACAGATTTTAAATGAATTGTAAGAATCATTATAAATTCATGTTTTAAGCTGCTTATTCACTTATTGTGTGCAAAAGCTTAACCCAGTGGTCCTCTGGTGAAAAGCAGCGAAACACTGGATAGGCCACCAGTTACTGCAGACATTGGCAATTTAGCAGTTCCAATTTTGTGACAAAATACTTATGTTTTTTCTTCTTCAATGCAACATACAAAAAGCCATTTAAGTGTCACTTCTTTGGACAAAAGGAAGAAAAAGGAGCACCTGACATTCATCTCGTCATCTTCTGCGCTTACTCCTAAATATATTTGGTCAAAAAAACAATATGGTAAAAAAATTGGACATGTAATGTAGTCTTAGTGACAGTGCATTTGAAATGCTTGACCCAGTTTAACCCAAATCACAGTTTATATAAATGCGAAAAAACAATAAAGGCTACAAACTTCATAAACTATTAATGGCCATGGTTTTACTATAAGCATATATACTGTAGGTGTAATGAGGTAACAACCTCATTTCAATCTTGTTTCAAGAGTCAGGTACTTTTACTGGACTTTTATTTTTGCAATCACTTTAATTAGATATAAATCTTGGCATTAAATGAGACATTAACATGCAAACTTAGCACACAATTTATGACCCATTATATACTCTTTACCTCCATCAGCATAATTTTTGCGAAACTTTTTTAAAATTTATGTCTTTATGCCCTAAATGAGGTCCACTGGCAATATATCCTAATGGTAGAACGAGGTTGTCGTGTCGGCCAGTCAAGTTCTTCGACATTAAACTCACTGAACCAAGCCTTTATAAACTTTCATGCTGAAACATGTTGAAACAAAAAAGATATTTCCCAAATTGTTCCTATAAAGTTGCAAGCATATAATTGTTCAAATGCACAGTAATGTGATTACATGTATACATCTAAGACAACCATAATAAATTAATATGGTGTGCTGTAATAATTTATAATTTATACAATATAGTGCATGTCTAACAACATCCAGAAAATTTTAAAACCATGGAATTCATCATAAATTATATTTATGCATTGTAAAAAACTACCTATTAAAAAAGCCAGCTTGGATATTGATCAGGTTTTATTATACTACAGTGTAGCTGGATTTTCCTTAACTATTGACTTGTGCAGTTCTCTAATTTGTATGTCACTTTGGATAAAAGCGTCTGCTAAATGTCTAAATGTAAATGAAACAATTACTTAGTTTTATTTGCTTCTTTAAAAAAAACCCAGTAATTATAATAAGCTTATAGTTCTATAAAACTTTATGTGTAGAATTTTATAGATCCATCAAAATAGCTTAATATGTCAATAGGTTTTGTGGACTTTAATTTAAATTGTGCTGTAGATTTATTAAGTTTGCTTACCTTTCATTTTATTAGGGACACTTATAAAATTATAAAATTATTAGTGACTAATAATAATTCTAAAACATGGAGATATAAAATTTGGGAAATCATATACATTACCCATCTGGTTTTTAAATGTTGATTTACTTTTATGGTGGAAATAACTATTAATATCTGGTTTACTAACTGTTGTCATCAGATGTGCAACTTTTAGGAACTGTTGTGGCCCACACATTCTTATTTAAACTTATTAATCATTCTTTAATATTTGAGCTGTATTAGTTCTTAGTACAAACTATAAAACAACAGAATAAAATCTGACAAATTTGAAAGTGTGATTTGTCAGATTGTTAAGGTGAACTGCAGGACCCCTGCTATAAATTGATTGGTTATGTTGATGTCTGTGATTTTTTAATTAATTTAAAGTATGTCAGTGTTGAAGCAACATCTATTAACATGGTTGTGTTGTATTAGATTGGTTTGTGCCTTGTGCCATGTGTTGGAAGGATATTTACCCTAAAGTTTTCCATTATAACCTTAAGGATAAACTACTGAAGTCACAGATTTAAAGGACAGTGCACAGTAAAATAGAATAATTTTTTATTCATTTTTGCTGAACATACGTTTATACCATAAGCTACACCCTTTGGGCTTACCACTTTAAAGTTACCATCTTACCATTCAATTTGCAACCTTGCCTAAACTATAAAAAATATTTTAAGCAGATGCTTGGCAGTTGGAGAAATTACACAGACTGTCTCCTTAAGCTGTGTTAATACTTCAATATGTCACATCCAACAGTTTCAGGAAAAGGATAGATGCAATTTCCATACATGTAAAAATCTATTTCAGAAACACCATAACTACACTGAAAAGAGGTTCCAAACCATAGTCCACAGATTAAACACTCATTATCAGACTTACAGCTGTTGAGTTTCAACGTTAGATTAGTTCTGGGTGCAAAATCATAAATGCTTGTAATTATTTTATCATTGTTTCTACCAGATTGAATAAAATCTCTACTGCAACAATTCAATTGCTGCCAGGTATTTTCTTCCCTGGTTAACAAAATTTGCACTGCTTTTCTCTACTGTAAAAACCAACATAATCTTGCTATTGCAGAATGCACAAAGACATTATTTCACAAACCCTTTGGTGATCTAAGCCTTAAATAGAAGTTTTAATCATGTTTCCATATGTTAAACACCAAAAGCTATGAAGAGATGAAATTACTTTTGGGAATCCATGGAAATCCAGTTAATTTGCTCCCTGGCCAGAATTAAGCCCTAAGCTCTCATAAATTACCATTTCATTAAGATTCAGAAGGCAAGCAGATTTGAATATTCATGATTTACCTCCCCTCTTTGATTAGATTTTAATTACATGACTTTGTCTTAAACAAATGCAGGGGGGGCTTTGGAATATAAGAGCTATTTGTATGAAGATTATGAGCACACCTTGAAAGATATACTAAAGAGGAATCATTTAGTGGAAACTAAAGAAACCTAGGGGACATCATCAGTTTTGACAAAAGTACTTAAAAAACACAAATAGAGATAAATTCAGATTCAGAAATCTTGACTCACAGCCTCTAGGATCTTTTCATGCCTTGTCAGAGAGAATCAGACTTCTCTTACTGTTGTGATCTAATGTATTCTTAGCTTTGCTGACATCTCCACTGTTCCCTGCCCTACAGAAAATGTTATGACCTCTTAACAAATATTAAAACATGACACATGAGTCATTCATATAAACAGGGTTAGACTCATCAGCCATGCCAGCTTCTTCCTATCAAAAATTTAAGTATGCATGTAAATCAAGCAAATATGAAATATGCTACCCATAATGTGCTAGATAAAATAGAATAAAATAATATATATTTATAAAAAGTTTTTTTTTTGATTGGATCTCTATCAGTCAGAATCCACTGTCCTTATTTTTTGTGTTTTTAAATTGGTTTCCTTTAGATATATTTAAAATCTCTTATTATTTAATCTTTAATTACTCCAGATGGGAATGATCCCTAACCTGCACATGTTTAACTAGTCTTTCTCTTAGCTCAAAACATCTGTTCCCTATACATGAAGTATGACCTCCATAATTTTAAGTTTCCACATGGGAACACTGTGCTTTGGACGGCACTTTTACAGAAACTAGGACGATGCTTATTAATTCATATATACTTGATAAATTCTGATATGACTTCCCAGATTGTCCATATCCTAACTGTAAATATTTCAAGATTCAAAGATTAAAAGCTTTTATTGTCATATGCACATATAGAAACAGAAGTTTCCCTGGCCGATTACATTTTTACTTTGCCGTCCAGCCTGGAGAAAAAGTAAATATAGTAATAATAATGAAAATATAAATATATAAAAACCAAAAAATAAAAAAACACACACACACTCTATATAGATATTGTAAGGTTGTTTACATTGTGTAAAGCTACATTATATTTCAACAGTCCGATGGGGAGTGTAGAATTTAGTGCAAAAATGCAAAAAAGTCTATGAGGTGGTCATCAGCTCAGCTGTTCAAGAGTCTAATGTCCGTGGAGAAAAAGGAGTTCTTTAATCTGCTGGCTTTGCATTTCACACGTCTATACCTCTGACCTGATGGTAGAAGTGTGAGTACTCCATGTTGAGGGTGTGTTGGATCTTTGATGATGGAGGCAGCTTTCCTGCAAACTCTGCATTGGTAAACGCTCTGCAGAGAGGTTTGCTTAGTCCCAGTTATTTTTGTGGCAGCTTTGACCACACTCTGCAGTCGTTTACGGTTCTTTACAGTCGTGCTCTCATACCACACAATGATGCAGTTGGTAAGGACGGAATCAATAATGCAGCTGTAGAAGTTACTAAGGATTTCGGGCAACTTGCCAAATTTCCTCAGTCTCCTTAGAAAGTACAGCCACTGTTGAGCCCTGTTTAACACCTGTGAGGTATGCAGTGTCCTGCCCAGGTCATCACTGATGTGGACTCCCAGGTATTTAAAGCTATTGACCTTCTCTTCAAGGTCCTGAATAAATAGTGGCTGATGAGGTCTCCTTTGTTTCCTCATGTCCACTATCATTTCTTTGGTCTTGTCTGTATTGAGGGCGAGGTTGTTGTCCGTACACTGTGATACCAGACTGTTTACCTCCTTCCTGTAGTCTGCTTCGTCTCTGGCAAGCAAGAACGATCTATCACAACAGTGTCAGCAAATTTTAGTATGATGTTTTTGGGGTGGGAGGTAACACAGTCATAGGTGAACAGGGTGTAGAGAATGGGACTGAGGACACAGCCCTGCGGGGTACCGATGCTGGTGGTGATGCTGGCTGAGGTCTTATTACCAATCCTGACAGACTGAGGCCTGCCAGTCAAGAATTTCAAGAACCATTCACAGAGGGTGGGATGTTGTCCGAGAGATATCAGTTTGTGAGTGAGGTTGTGGGGGGTGAATGTGTTGAAGGTGGAGCTGTAATCAATAAAAAGGATCCTGATGTAGGAGTCCTTATTTTCCAGGTGGGAAAGGGAGACATTAAGGGCAGCGGCAATGACGTCTGAGGTGGACCTGTTGCCTCGGTAGGCGTATTGTAAGGGGTCTGTGGTGTTTGGTATACTGCTCTGAATGTAGGGCAGCAACACCCTCTCAAAGCACTTCATAATGATTGGAGTGAGTGCTATTGGCCTGTTGTCATTCAGGCATGATGGTGAATTTTTTTTTGGGAAGGGGAGCAATGGTGGTCTTATAGCAGGTGGGTACTGTGCTTTGTCTGAGGGAAAGGTTGAAGATGGACGTAAACACCTCAGCCAGCTCGTTGGCACACACTCTGATGGCCTGCCCTGGAATGTTATCAGAACCAGCTGCTTTGCGGGTTTTAATTCCTCTCAGGGCTTTAAGTACCTGAGCTGTTGAGATGATTGTTGGTGGAGGGAGGAGCGGTTCTGTGATGTATGTGTGTGTGTGATTTGTGGTGATAGTAGTGGCAGTTGAGGACTCAAAATGGGTGTAAAACACATTGAGTTCATCTGGAAGACTGTCTGAAGAGCTGATGGTATTGTTGGGCCTGGACCTAAAGTCCTAAAGTGGTTTGGTCCAGACATTGCCACATGTGCCTGGGGTCAGTAGTAGAGTAGAATACCTCCGTCTTCTCTCTGTACTTTGTTTTGGCTGATCTTATGGCCTCCTTCAGTCTGAACTGTGCAGCTTTGAGCTCGACATCATCACCGAGTCTATAGGCAGCAGAGCATTTATTTGGAACAAGGGTGAACTTATTCTAAATCTATTGCATTTTCTAAATTAAATCAATCAGAATTTGGCCCTACTAAACCTTTTTTATTTTATATTAATACAGAACTCATTAATAAACAATTTATTTTAAAGCACCATGACATTTGCTTTTTAATTAGAACAATTATTATTTTATCCCAAGTTAAACCATGTAAAATTATTAAAAATCTGATTGTTTTTGCCAAATTATAAGTAAGATAAAATTCTTGCATATATAAGTCTCATGTACTTCATTAATTGTACAGTCTTGATCTTTCTCCTCATAGGTTTTTATTTATAATTTAAGTTGGAAACTAATAATTAACATTAAATTAAAAATGGGTAGTTCTGGTCCATGAATCTGATTGGCTGAGCTGTTTGTCTAGCCGTGATATTGTTGTCTAGCCGTGACATCATTAATGCACACCTCTGACAGCTTCACACTAATATCAATAGGCCATGTTATTTTTTTTAAATATTGGCAGCAAGAAAAATAATGTCTGTGACAACCAAATAAAATTATATTTGCATACTGCATCTTAACTTGACTGAACAATGATGCTTGAGCAACACTCTTGTGAGCACCTGAACCAATTCCATCTCAGCAGCAAAGAAACAATCTAATGTGGTAGAGCATTATTCTAAATCATGTACAGTCATGTTTTATGTACAAATTAATATAAACAGCAAGCCCTTCCCCAATGAGCACTAAGTGGGCATCTTGTTACTTAGCAATTAATGTTCAGTTTAAAAAACGGACTAGATTAACGGACTAGATTAACGGGCTTGATTTTTTTTAAGCAATAAGGCAGGAAAGAGGTGTCACACCTTTTTCCCATGATTTATTCAGAATAATGCACCCTCTCATGTCGTATTACTTAATGAATATTGTGTTACTAATACATTTTCCTTAATTTAGTAAAGTAATCCAGTAAGAACAAAAAGTTTTTTTTTCAAAAGTCAGTGTAATTGGTTTTCTTTCCAGGTGAAGTTAATTTGTAAATGTTTATATATTTTAAAAGGTATAGTACTCTTGGATTTTCGTTCCTGATTTACAACATGTTTTAAGTTTTAAGAGAACATTATTTCTTGTATTAAATAGTAAAGTCATTCTTAAGGTTTCCATTTATATAAAAATATATTGGTGTTATATTTATTTCTCAAGAACCCAGTCACTGCATTATCTCAACCATGCAGCTGTGTCTGAGGAAATTTATTTTAGTGACGTCCTGTATTTGTAGCTGTGTGTAGCAGCTGTGCTCTTAATAGCCTTTAATACAAGATCCATAAGGCTGCGATAGCTCAAAATGTCTTTCCAGTTATTGTACTGGATTTTTTTTTTGCCAAGGCAGAATCATTTGTGGTCTCCACATTAGAGTTAGCAACATCAAGTTTAAGACTGGGTGTTTGAAGTAGGCTAGAGGGAATAATGAAAGTGTTGGCTCTCTAATTCGTGTTCATGACATGTTCTGCTACCATATTTAAGAAGAATATAAACCTAGGATTAGCAGTTTTATAGTTTTGAATGATTTCTGGTTCTGTATTCTCAACAGATTATTGATATGGGTTTACTGACTAGTATGCATTCTCAACATATTGCTTATTGTTTTATGTATTCGGCAAATTATTAATTTTTTATGGATGTTAAATATAAACCATGAATTGTGTTCATTGTTTTTAAAAAACTGCAAATTGACAGTTTTTACGAAGTTACATTTTTACAAATAATTAATTTGGAGAGATTGTTTTATTAAATTAATCAATTACCAAATATTGATAAAACTAAAGAAATGAGTAAAGAACATTTTTTGAATAAATACAGGTGCTTGTTACTATTTCACCACAGCTATAATAATACAGGCAGTTTAGGCCATAAAAGTATAATATTTTATTTTAATAATTAATTTATTTAAATCATATTTTTAAAATAATAAACATTGTAAATTTGCTAATGCACATTTATAAAATCAGTATTGCTTTTTGCCCTTGATATCTCCATTATAAGGGTCAATAAATCAGCTCCTCTTTGCAGTAATTGAGCCTTTTGGGAATTTATTGTCTCCTTGAGGATTTCCTTTGATGCACACTGATGGCATTGTTTACTGACTTGTCTTGTATGCCCAGATTGCTTTGCAAGAATAATCAACTTTAAATTGCAATCTTCCACGGGAAGTCCTTTGCTATAATGGCTGTGTGGCTCTACAAAATATGAAATGGGCGGAAAGCCTTTAGGATAAATGTGAACAAGTAGTATTTTTGTAAAATCAATTTCTAGATGGATGAATTCATTGATTTGTGCAGCTTGGTTAATCAAGTTATGTGCTATAGTTTGATTAAATATTTAGATTTTATATTTACTAACCCAGTTCACTGGGTTGCTGAAGTCTATTCTATCACTTACAAAGATGGGGTAGCACCCAAAACACGACACCAGTCAATTACAAGACAGACAAAGAGACAAATTCATTTACACTTGGGGCAATCAATACATCTTTAAGCTTGTTTTACCCTTTGGGGTAAAAGACACATTTATAGGAGAACATGCAAACTTTAAACAAAATTTATCTTAAACTCTGGAGCTTAGGTGAGTGTGCAAACCACTGCACAATTTTAAAATACATTCAAATACCTACCTATCTTATACTAACCATTATTTACTTTATCTGTGGAGTGAGAGAGTGAAAACAACTCTATTAAGAAATCCACAACAGGAAAGCATAGCCACAAAGTTATAAATGTTACTGATAAATGTTAATGAACTGTTAATAATAATGTTATATCATCTCAGCTTCACGTTGTCATTTTCTATCAAATTGAGTTTTTGATTCTATAGTTCTGGCAGTAATCAAGCCTGGATGTGACTAATGAATTTGAATACAGTTTCTCAATTTTTTTTTTGTTAATTACAGTTAATTTATTGATAGACATTTTTTACCAGATTGTTTGGGATAGTATAAAAATACTTTTTATATTTCACCCAGGTTAAAAACCAGGATCTAATTAATCAAATGTATTTCATATTCTACAACATTAGATCGAAAACAATAAAAAATCTTTAAAGGACAAATGCTTTTTGTAAATTTTGAATTTTGAAGTTTGAAGAACTATTTAGGACACTCCTGGTTATATTCCTATTCATTTTTAAATTATCCTCTACAAACAATAGATTGTTGCAGATGTTTAGTTATGTAGCTAATTTAATATAATTAATGAAAAAAATGCACAAGTCATTTGCTAAAATGTACTGTTTGATAGTACAGTTTAAGCATTTCATATTTTAATGGTCCATTATGAGGCAATTCATGGAAAATGCATTGTAATCCACCACCTTTTTTCTTGCTTATAGCAACCACACCAACTATCATTATGTGTGAATACAAGAAATTGTTGTAAATGTCTGTCAGTAAATTAAAGAACTGTTTGTTCCTATAATGAATGAAAGTCATTTGAAACTATACAGGTGGCAAAGCTATGAAAAAAAAAAACTAGTATCTGTTTAGGTTTCTATCTAGTTGCTTAATCCAATAATACAGTAAAAACAAAGACCTCCTTCAGAATTATACTGTCCTGTGAAAATAGAGAAGTTCTGGGTCACCCGGTGTCACATTCACCTTAGACCCAACAGCCTAAATATAGCCAGCAGGACATGAATGATGTGGGTTTTAAACCTGGTATGTCCAGATGTTTACCTCTGTGTCGCATGGCTGACCCTCCCAGCTGAAGAAATGAAGGAATGACTGAAAGTAGTTTAGCCTTCTCTCTGAATAAGAAGAGTGAGAAAGAAATTAGAAATGACGGAGAAAAAGTAGGTTAATGAAGATAGCTCTGTTCTTTCTCACCCTGTCTCTCAGGAGATAGCTGCAAATGCTTCCTTTATCATGCATTTCTTTAACTAGATTGGCCTAGTGCAAAATTTCAACACTGAGCATAACCCCACTTCATTGTACTGGCTGGCAGCTGCTTATCCTGTTGTTCTTTTCTTAGAGACTTTTAAGACTTTTAGTTATTATGTAAATGTACTATGATAACACAATGGAGCACACAAAATAGAGTCTCATATTTGGCTGCAATATAATGTCATTCCCTACAGAGATTTTCTGTTTACAGTATGTTGCTCTTTCATTGTACAATGCAACTAATTTTCAATATTAAACACTGTTCTAAATTGCATGTGAATAACATAATAATAATAATAATAATAATAATAATAATAATAATTATTATTATTATTATAATAATAATAACAATGGGTGGCACGGTGACTTAGTGGTTAGCACGTTCACCTGTCAGCACTAGGGACTCCCAGTTAGAATCCCAATCTGGGTGGAGTTTCCATGTTCCCCCTGTGATCGCATGGGTTTCTCCAGTTTCCACCCACAGTCCAAAAACATGGATCAAGGAAAAATGAATTCTCTAAATTACCCTATATAGAGTGTGTCTGTTTGTGTGAGTGTGTGCCCAGCGATAGATTGACGTCCTGTCCTGGGTGTATCTGCCCAGTGACCGAAATTTTCTCCCTGGATGGGCATGGGGAAACCCCCTGCGACCCTAGTGGATAAAGTGGAAGATAATAGATGGATGGATAATAATAATACATGAAATATTTACTTGTGTTTATTTTTGTTCATGTAAATTTTGCACTTGAAATATTAACAAAAATATTAACTTGAAAAGAATGGACTGACCAAACTGACATGCAGGGAAATATTAAGGAAATTAATAATGAAAAATTACTTTTTACAGAATGAATCAAAGCCTAAATTGCAAGAGCCAATTTTAAATTGGGGTCATTAAATAAAAAAAATCACATCACAGTAGAAAAGGATTGTTATTGTAATTTACTGTAATTTGTATTATAATACCTTTTAATATACAATTAAATACATATGAGCATATTTCATTCTCAAAAAATGCCCTAAACAGTGAATGTTTTCAGATGAATTTTTTTGGGCTGCTTGTTGTTGGACTGGACATTAATGGTATTGACAAATAAAATACATAATTTTCATCATGAGGTGAGATAAGTATAAGGAGGAGGATTGATTGAGGAATATAAGGAGAGACTAATAGTACTACCCATCATTAATACTTCTGAATTAAAGGGGTTCTTGTAGCTTTCTATCTAAAATGTCAAAAGAATGCATATACCATGACCATAACACACACTTAGCATCTACATGGAAATACATGCTTTCAACTCTTGGACTCAATTATTTTATAAAACAAATACATATCACATTTACATCAGAAGGAAAACCTGGGCATCTCCAGTGGTATAATTGAAAATCTGAATACACATATATAAGACAAATTATTTTTAAATACAGGGCTGAGAGATAAGATGGGGTTATAGAAAGTAGGATTCTCGACTATATTCTAAAAAAAGAATCTAGCTCTATTAATAATAATAATAATAATAATAATAATAATAATAATAATAATAATACATTCTATATAATGAACACTATAACATTAATTAATTATGACAATTTTTTTTACTTAAACCTAGAAAACATTTATAAAATTACTTGGTTATAAAAATACATAAATCTTTGAAATCCTTAATTGTATAATTTTTTTTTTTTTTTTTTAACAAATATAGAAACCATTCATATAAGGAGAATAAATGAAAAGCCATAACATATTTCAGCACATTCTTTCTGCATTTTTCAGTACTCCGTCAACAAGCACACTGTGACCTTTCATAAGATCAAGTTTTCAGCATCTCTTTTGAAATTTTACAAACGCATAGCTTCACATGTAGAAGACAAATTGCTTTCTTGAAGTTTTTTTCAATGTTTTTGAACCAAAAACACTGGCAGCCACCCCACCCTCTGTACCCAGCCCTGGCAAAAATATTCTCTTTAATGAATGATAAGACTGTGAGGAAATAAAAGATGGCAACATGGTTTTGCCTTAATGATAAAAGCTTGGTATGGCTGTTTGAAAAGCACACAAGCATACAGCAGCACACCATGCTGAATTTTGTTAAATCAAAGAAAGCTTTAATAAAAAGCCTTTAAGCTATCACTCTTCAAATTTAGATTTGAACCAAATGGTCAGAAAAAAAAGGCTTTTTAAGTAAAGGCAAACCTCAGATTGAATATGCCACTACATTTAGTAAATAATACAATTACAAAACATCCATGAAGGAGAACTCTTTTTGTTCCAACAGTACTGGGTATTTCTCAGGCAGATGTTGTCTTATGAGCATGCAGCAGTTTTTAGCGTCACAAACAGTGATACATGTTTCCAGTTTCTTTTCACCTCATATTTGTCTACAATGTTCGATCGGGCTTCATGTGTTTCTTACCTGCTTCCCATGCTTCACAAAAATTTTGATTAAGTAAAAGTATTTAATGATACTCAAATTTAAATAACTAAATAATTTACTTGAATCATACTGGAGTGCTCCTGGACTGCTATAGTTACCTTCTTATTTGTGCATTCTGTATGCCACTTGGTCTCTTTTTTTCATTCATTCATTCATTCATTCATTCATTATCTCCCGCTTTATCCTCTATTAGGGTCGCGGTAGGGTTCCCCATGCCCATCCAGAGGAGAACGTCTCGGGCGCTGGGCAGATGCACCCAGGACAGGGTGCCAATCCATCGCTGCACTTGGTCTCTTGTTTATGATATATTTGCCGGGCCTTCCCAAACAAGTAGTGACATTTCTTAAGCTGGTATTAAATTATTTGTGTGTGGGAAATGCAAGAGTACTGCTTAAAGATCGTGTGTAAACAAATTCACGTGGTTGCTTCATACTGAGAACATCAAATTGAATTATTCTGTTTTTTTAATGACTGTGTACTAAATATATTTTGGTTTTGTTGTTGGCAGACACAAGTTTCTTAAAACAATAAGTTTTTTTAAAGACAACTTTTTTTTACAAAGGTTCTTCCACAAGTTTTAAATTGTAAATAATCAATTTGGTCCTAATTTAATTTAAATAGATATATTGGAGATATGGTACATGCAAAATAATGTAATAACAATTTCTAAAAGTTTTTGCTTGAAAGCCACATACTGCAACTAAAAGTATATTTTGCTCTAGGCAGAAAAAAAATCAGAGTCATGGGGTATATTCACTTCACACTTGTGACCCATGATGCTGAAAAGCACTCTAACATCCATTTTCACAAATTTATTTCTGTCATTTCTTAAGTTGGCTATGATGCTTGTCCAAGATACAATATTCATCATTTGCTTTTAGTTTAAATAACCTCTCTGAAATAAATAAATAATCTGGGCATTAAAATGATGTTGGCTCATAAATATTTTAAAAAGTTAGGAGTGTATTTCTGATAAAAGGAACTTAAAGGTGCATCTTTAAAGTATAGGCTTAGCAGGCCAAAGAAAACACTTCTTTGTAAACTCTGATTTCTGACCATGAAACCATGAAAGCAAAAGTTCTGTATTTGTTAGCTGAGCAAAGAATTTTAGATACATGCATTCACTTCTGAATGTAATACCATAATCAAGACTATATTCAAAAATAAATACAAATAAAATGCTAATGTTTCAGGGTGTATGTCTTTAAAATAATTTTTTAAAAACCATAATAAACTAGTAAAATGTTTTACATTGGACTTAAATCGTCTAACCCTGCCCCTCTCTCCCTCAGCTTCTGATGTGTTGATAAATATCTCTCCATACAAGTGGCTAATAGATTTTAGTTTTTTTTATTTATCATCGAAACAGCACAACATTCTGTGTACACCAGAGAACAAAACTGCTGATGTGCCTATGAACTCTAAAAACAGGTCATTTAAACCAGGTTCAATTTTAATATTTGTTTATAAACATAAAGACTCAATGAAACTTTTTATTTGTTTCATTTTTTTAAGATGGCTTAGTGGTTTTGAATAGTGGGTTTGAATCCCAATCTGGGTGGAGTTTCCATGTTCTACCTGTGTCCGCTTTTCCTCCAGGTTCTCCAATTTCCTCCCACAGTTCAAAAACATGAATTCAAGGTAAATTGAATGCTCTAAATTGCCCCATATAGTGTGTGTGTGTGTGTCTGTCTGTCTGTCTGTGTAAGTGAGTGTGCCCAGTGATAGATTGGCACCCTGTCCTGGGTTTATCTGCCCAGTGCCCAAAACATTCTTCCCTAATGGACCCTAGTCGAGGATTAAGCGGAAGATAATGAATTAATGTTTTTTAATATATTGTGTTTTCACTGATTTTGATATGCCTGAAAGACTCAAAATGCCCGCAAAATGTAATCTTATTTTCATTCAAAAGAACACATTTATTTTATTTAAGAACACACTTCATTATGCTGTGCCCAGGTTGCTCTCCTTTTTTTATAATCAACTTTTTTTCAGCTGTACACATCCTGCTGGGTTATTTGACATTTATTTCATGCCTCACCTTTGTCTGGATTTACTGATTCATGCCAAATGCACACAGTTCATTTTTGTGATTTGCTCATCCAATTGACATGCACATTAAATCAAAGACCCCCTCATGCCCTTTTTTCAACACAGGCAATTCACATATTTAACCAAAATACTATCTCAATTTCTATATGAGCAAACAAACAAGTTTTTAGTGAGATTCACTGGTGAACCCATCATATTTTTTAGGATATAAAATCCATTCAGTTTAATGATTTGAGTAAACAAAATATACCATGACTAACTCTTTAGGTTAGTACAATGGAGAAAAAAGGCCTGTTGTTGGGATCATATTCATTCTTGCTCTCATCCATAACATCCTGTAGAGTCTGATCCCCCTGGAGTGTCATGTCTAATATCTCTGCCAATTTTGTGTCCTTGGCCTCATTGGCGTGGTGAGTGCCCTTGTATCTGTACATACAGCAAAAAAAGCACAACAACCATGCAGGAATAAACACCAAAACTGCAATGACAAAATAATACATATCACAACAATGACATGTTATTTACCACATTTAAATTTACAGTTTGTTGCTAATTCTTTTATAATTGGGGAAAAAGCAATGTACATTTGTACCATGGGTTGTTGAATCCATGTGGCAACAAAGAGAAATTGGGTTTGTTTACCTGGTTCTGTTATATGTTCTTTCTCTTGTTGTTTCTCTTTAAGACTTTATTAAAAGAAATTAATGAATAGACAAATCTGTGAAAATTATTTAAAAATTAAGAGTAGATATTATATACCTTTATATGGTCACCATTAGGGCGGCACAGTGGGTTAGTGGCTAGCACGTTCGCCACTCAGCGCTAGGGATTGCCAATTCGAATTCGAATTGGAAACCGGTGGCTTAGTGGTTAGCACATTCACCTCTCAGCACTAGGGATTCCCAGTTCGAATCCCCATCTGGGTGGAGTTTCCTCCGGACGTGGGACGTGGGTTTCCTCCGGAAAACATGGATCAAATCAATTGAGTTCTCCAAATTGCCCCATGTAGTGTATGTTTGTGTGAGTAAGTGTGTGCCCAGCGATAGGTTGGCACCCTGTCCTGGGTGTATCTGCCCAGTGCCCGAAGCGTTCTCCCCTGGATGGGCATGGGGAACCCCCCCCCCCCCCACCACCCCTACGCGATCCTAATATAGGATAAAGCAGAAGATAATGGATGGATGGATGGAACTTGGAACTAAAATGAAAAGCGGAGTTGTACTCCTAAGCCGAGTTGCGAGGTGCACCTTGCTTATTGGCGTGTACAGCTATGCCATGCTAAGTGTAGCTCTGTTTGGAGGCGGAGAGTGAAGCACACACTCACTCTTCATTCAAATGAACTGTGTGGGAGATATTTGGGTTCCATATAAATGAAAGCAGCACTGGAGCAGCGAAGGTAGATCAAACACAGACAGTTTGTCGGCGTTGTGCAGAAGTTGTGAGGTTTGTTTTTAAAAACATTTTGAACGTGCTAGCGCATATTCAGCAGCATTATCCACAAGTACCACTAACCAGAGCTAATGAAAACAACCTGCACCTCAACGCTTAATCTCCATTCTACTTTTAAACACTAATTTGACTAAACATAAAAACTTTTGCTTTCCGTGAGTGAATATGTGAAATCAGACAGAACAAATCCATTACTGAAGCAATAAGCATGAACAGTAACCATCACATCACGGAGGTTACATTCCAGAGACCAACGCAATATAGCAGAGTTATAATGATTTTATTAGTAACAATATTGTGATATCACACAGCCAATTTTTGAGCCACAAAGACGAAATTCTCCGGAGTCGGAGATGGAAGCAGCCAGACTGGTCTTATGAAATCGAGTGACCGATAGACACCCTATTACCTGATCATCACACAATCTGTACATTAGTGTTGTACAATGTTGCACACTTAGTGTACACTACGCTGTTGATGCTGCCTGGTCGCTTAAGGAGGATGAGTCCCCCACTGAACCTTGGTCCTCCCAAAGTTTTTTCCTTAAGATAACAAAATAATAGAAAGTTTTTTTCTTGCCACTGTCGCTTCGGCTTGCTCTTAGGGGGTTCAAAGGCTTATCAAACTGTAAAGCTGCTTTGTGACAATGTTCTATTGTAAAAAGCGCTATATAATTCAATTACTTGAACTTGAACTATTACCCGGCCGTGCCCACTTTTAACCTCGTTCCCTGTATTGTTTGGATGCACTGTTTGTACTTTGCCTTCTATGGCCATGCTGCATCACACTCGCATTTTCTTCAGGAAATGCACCTCTCTAGTTATTTATATATATGGGATAAAACCTTCCCACACTCATATAAACACTGCATATGCTGTTAAATGCTTTCTACACTCTTAAACCGAGGGAAATTCAACAACATGTACAGCCTCGCTTCTCTGGCTGCAAAGCCTTTTCGTGAGGAAGTGATTTTACAGCATTTCTACAGAATCTGTGGTTTACTTGATTTTCTGGACAGGGAAAAAAAAAAAAAAAAAAAAAAAAATATATATATATATATATATATATATATATATATATATATATATATATAATTAATTATATAATTATATATAAAAAAATATTATATAAGAACTTCTTAAGCTAGGCAGTGGCTAATATTTGCACATATTTAAAGGTACTATATAGGGGATGTTTTGTCAGTAGCCCCGGATCAAATGAGAGCATCTTTCTCTGGCCGTGTGTGTGTGTGTGTGTGTGTGTGTGAGGGATACAGATTTTTTTCACCAGTATTGGGAGTAGAGTTACTGTAATAACTGTATGTTGCCTGTAAAGAGCAGATTCTCTGAAGGCGCAAACTGTCGCAAAGTTATGGTATTTCAAAACAAAACCTTGTAGAAACTGTCGCATCTGCGACTGACTCGTAAAAAACTGTTCAGCCCAAACCATCATTTATTAGAACTGAATGTGCTCTCCACTGCTGACAGACATATTTCATATGTTATTTAATTTTATACAATATAACTAATAAATGATCAAACAAAATTAATGTAACAACAGTTTGAAAAATGGATAAATACACTCATGAAAGGGCCATATTTATAGAGGACAGAGGGGGAATAAGGGATCTTGGCTAAAGCCCCTGATGTTTCTAAACCCTAAAAATGCCCCTGGTACCATAGATGTGAAGAGTGAGAAATTGATATTTTGCACAAGTTTGGTTTATTTGCTCTCTAATTAACTCTCAGAACACTACAATTTATTTCCTTTTGATTACATACTGTAATGTGAATAAAATGAAATGTTTGTACAACCTTTAAAAATAAGAAATGATGGAGAAGAGATGGCATAAATGTCAATTCATGTATATATAAAAATGTATACTTGCTGTGTAAAACAGAAATCTTTTTTTTTTTTCTCAGAGAAGTTCTCAGAGGTTTTTGGGATTTGGGATTATTGCATGAATTTATGTGAAGTAGGCTTTATTTTATTGATTTTGATGCACTCATCATGTGTTATCTGTACAATATTTCCATCCATCCAATTTTTGGAACATTTTTGGGCTAGTGCAGATACACCCAGGACAGGGGGTCAATCTATCACTGGGCATACACTCCCTCACACAGATACACTCACAAACACACACTATATGGTGCAATTTGGAGCATTTAATTGAAATTGATCCATGTTTTTAGACTGTGGGAGGAAACTGGAGAACCTGGAGGAAACCCACACAGACACGGGGAGAACATGGAAACTCCACCCAGATTGGGAATCAAATCCCCAGTGCTGAGAGGCGAACTTGCTAACCACTAAGCCACTGTGCTGCCCTGTACAATATTTAATCCTGCTATTTTCAGGATGCGATGCATAATGTGGTAATGATCACTTTAACTGTAAGAGCTTTGTTTTTTGCAGTCTCAGCTCTGCAACTAATCTTAAGGCTGAAAATTGGAAACATTAGGGCAGCATGAAAAACCCTTGAAGTGAAGCACCTTAATGTTCCTGCTATCCAGACATGGCCTTTTATGAGTTCCTTCATCAGAAAGAGACAGTGTTTTATATTGGATCTCGCACTTCATATCACTGTTAGGCCAGCTGTAATAGCTCTGTAATACCTTGATCTGGAACAATCTAAGAGTGAGCAGCGTTTTTTTTTTTTTTGAGAATATAAGCACCCAGAAATCCTTTAAAACGCTGTATTCCTGTCATTTTTAAAAAAAACTGGTAAAAATTTTGACACTTTTTGATTGACAGTAAAATTAATTGTATATAGCATTGTGGAAAGATATTAAGCATAAAATTGGTATTTTACTACACATTTGCCAGATTTATCATTTTAATTTACTTTGTTTTATTTTACAATTTTAGCGACATAGACATACAGCATGCTTATCTTTTGACTTGGGGTTAAAAAGGGGGTTAAAAAAAACATTAAAATTATAACCTTATTATATTTAACAAATCATATGAAATCCCTTTAGGTAATACCTGGTACAAACTCTTTTTGCAAATAAAACAGTACTTCGTCTTTTCAATAGCATCTTATAAAGGTTGAATTCAGTAGGATAGTAGCCTTCACTCATTATCCAACTCCACAGCCTTTCTCTGAGAACATTTTTCAGGGGACTTAGATGACATGACAATTTTTGTATTGATCTGGTTGTTTGTTTATGGCCTTATCACACAATTCCAATCAAATTTCTAGTAGCCACCTTCTTCTGGCAAGAATTGAAAATTTTTGGAGAATTCAATTGACATTTTCCATGTTTTTGAACTGTGGGAGGAAACACCCGGAAGACCCAGAAGAAACCCACGCGGACACTGAGAAAACATGGAAACTCCACCCATTCTATCACCATATCAACCAAATACCTTCTGGTCACCCCAATTGCCTTATTAACATGCTCATTGAAGGGTCGCGGGGGCGTTCCCCATTCTCATCCAGGGGAGAACATTTCGAGTGCTGGGCAGATACACCCAGGACTCATCACTGGTTACACACTCACTCACATAGACACACACACACACACACACACACACACACACACACACACACACACACATTAACACACTATATATGGGTTAATTTGGAAAATTCAGTAGAAACTCCACCCAGATTGGGATTTGAACCGGGAATACCTAGCACTGAGAGGCAAATGTGCTAACCACTAAGTCACCGTGCCGCCTCATTTTGTTTCATTTAACACAATTAAGTAATCTTCTTTACCCACCATAGATGCTCCTCTTCCTCCAGTAGAACATTTTCCACAAGACACCCATGTGGCCAACTGTATTGGAGATATACAGTGTTAACCCATAACTAGTGTATATGTGACTCATAAAATATATGTAGAAATTATTTCACATTTATTGAAGAACCTTGATCTGAGAAAGAGAAATTGTGTTAGTTTTTTAGAAAAACAAAGTAAAAAATTAACTAGATTTACACTTTCCATAATAGAATGTACTTGCACCTTACAAAGGTTTTGCAAATGGGTACTGTGGGTAAATAAAATTGGGTACAAAAGCTGTTGATTTCATGTTAACATATCTTTTTAGGTTTCTTGTGATTTGGCTTAATGACACTTTAAAAAAATCATGCTCTGCTCAAGGACATCTAACTTATAGCATTTAGTTGAGGTTGTTTTTTTCTTTTCTTTTTTCGCAAAGAGATAATTATAAAACATCTTTTAAATAACATTTTAGAGGATGTTGAAAGTCTTTAAAGTAGACCCAAATCCCTGCTAAGTTTACCAAACCAGCTTAAGGGAGATTGTCTTTTTTGGAGGTGGCTTCTCATTATTCACATTAGTTAAACCTGCTATCTGCTGAGACATCCTTACTAAAAAGCTATATCTAAAGATTTTTTTTGCTGTGGAGCCCAAAAGGGTTTGACATTTAGATGCCAGGAAGCCTCAGTGACATCAGCTCAGTTCTTGCTTTCACACATTTATTCACTGTAAACCCAGGGGCACAGCCAAGTTAGAGTGACTTGCTTTCATTGCCTTCCCAAATATAGAGATAATCTCTTTCAAAGCAGGCTTTCTGTATCATAATGAGATTTGTTTCAACATGTACAGTATGTGTGCCTGCCCCTCATTGCTGGCTCTAGGCAAACAATTTCTAGGACAAATTTATGCTATTTTTTAATTTTTTTACATTAGTTAATCTTGAATTTGTTAATGAGCAGTAAGCGTTTTTTTGTCCAACAGTTCATAGTAAACAGAGTCAGCATATCTTAATCAAGACATTTATAACAAGATATTCCAAAGAACATGGAAAGATTAAAACAAATGAATAAAATTTTCTGAACAGATATCTATTTTTATAAATAGAAAAATACAAAAAGCTGTGAAAAAAAGTCAGATTTAATATGATTTCACATACAATAAAATCATTGGTACTTTTTTTTTAAAATCAAATTTTAAAAACAATTGAATTTCAGTTAATAAATAAATCATTTGTATTTGTGAAAAGTAGTAGGAATTAGCATGAATTTATCAAAGGAAATAAAGACAGAAAAATAAACAAAAATTATTCATTGTAAAATAAATGCGATTTAATATCTGTACAATGTACAGATTATTTCAAATATATGATGAAAATATTTGAATCCATTAAATCATGATTAATCACACATTCCAAATGAGATTGGATTCAAAATCAGAATTAAAGTATGAAGTAGTGTAAAACTCAATAGTGTCCATGCCTTTATGCACTCCCAACTTCCACATAGGCATAATTCTGAAGAGATGACAGGTGCCCTGGAGATTCTTTTTGAAAACCTAAATCTAGGCATAACTGAGCTCTGTTTCGAGATGCTTAGTATGTTTTAATAATAAATAATAAATGGCAGATCTTTATTTAGGATCATGCCAGGCAAGCATACAGCATGTAAAAGTGGTTAAGTAAAACATTTAGAAGCTGTTTTCACACTCAGTTTAACTCAGAATTTGGGACACAGCTAAGTGTTTGGGTGAATGGCATTAGAAGCCTGCCTAATCCATTCATCCTTGATAAATAATTGCGTCTCGACACCATCTCGCTGCAGACATCATATCAGACCCTGGTATTTAAGACATTTAGACAGCTTTCAATATTTGTATATCCTTAACCGTGACTTTTCAGAATACTTTATTGATCTCAGAGGGAAATTTACTAAATGGCTTTTTTTGTGTAACACTTTATGGCACTTGTTGAAGATTATACTATATTGCTCTTCTTAATAGTGTGATGCTGCAAAAGTGTTATGTGTAAATTAAATACTAGATTAAAAGTTTCCATTCGGCATTTTTATAGAGTGAATGCATGATAAGCTAGTGGAATGTAATTACCTTTGCTAATGTCTTTCCAGAGCTACAAACTCCAAAAGATAATTGTTTAGGGCTTTCAAAGATGTAATAAAAAGGTTCCAAAATTAGGTAAATACAACAGCAGATAACAACATATAAATATCAGGAAGAACATTACTATTTATTTAATAAAACCAAAAAATAGCATGGGACAGTTGTGGAACTTGTGTCTTTTTCTTATCTTTGTAGTGCTGCCAAATTACAAATTCATACCAAAAGAAAAGTATCATTTGATATCTTGCTTCATGCCGTGAGTCTTGAACAAATATATAAAGCTAAGCAGTGATAATGGTGTATATGTGTGTAAATACATAGCCATAGCCATATGTGATGAAGCTATGTATGGTTTAGGTATGTTTGTTCAATTCTCTGACTTTCCACTGTCAATATGTAGCATTTAGAGTTACTGTCAATCATTTCTGTGTAGTTTTTGTTTATTCATTAGTCACACATTTCTATCAAATCTTTACATAATTACATAAAATATAAATATTAATGACACATTGGCATCAATTTATGTAATGACTTCTCAAAACATGTATTTGTAATATCTTTCCATCATGTACTGAATATAATACTGTAAAAAAAACACCAGTTTTCAGAAGTTCAGAAGGACTTATTATAAAAATGTATGATTAAGAAGCTAGAATATAATAGAATCTATAAATAGAAATAAGTGCCATCAGCTTTGGTCTAACATCCTTCTGTGACTAGGTAGATGTGTTCAGGAACTCATCAAGACTATGTTGAGTAAAAGTGTGCATGAGGCCAGGGGGCTGCTAAGAGAGATTTCATAATGTTTTGTGTAGTCTCTTTGGACAAAACACATGTGCAGTCACACTCACACAAACACACAATTTCAATCTTTTGTAGACTTCTGGGAATAGAACTCTACTGAAAGACTGCTAAAAAACCATCCTCCCTACAGCTGATCTGGTTTCATTGTGCTTTTTCGCAGATGATTTTCTCAGACAATACTTTCCTCTTTAAGCCTTCTCCACCATGCTGTCTATCTTTCAAGCTCTCTCTCTTTTTACTGCCCGAGGTCACATCTGGTTGGGAATTTGAAGCTACAGTAGAAACTCTGCTCCTGACTTATTCAGCCATATGTACTGTGTCTGGCCCTGACCAGGCCAATGTTTCCTTTTAGTCCTCTTTGTGAATTTCCACCATTGTGGGACCAATAAAGGATTATCTTATCTTACACGTATGCTTGAAATGGAAGGCTCTGTGTGAAATTTAATGTTTATCAAAACATATTGAAACAGCACTATCAAATAGCTGCTTTAACAGACTGAATATGTTGTAATAAGGTCAGTTGAATATGTTTTCTAATTGTGGAAAAATGGTGTTTCAGGCTTCAGTTTTCAGATGCATTTTTAAATGTTTATTTTTTTGGGTTAGTCATACATTTTTAATACTGTGATTTTGTGGCTCACTTTGCAATTAATTGGAAAAGACTTCAGGTTTTAAGCAAGCATATAGCACTTCTGTTTCATTGCTGCTGGCTGCACCTCCTAGACAAACATGATGGGCAGCTCACACAAACAAACACATTTTTTTTACACTCACAGACACTCAAGCCCATGGGTTGCATCTCACTTTCATCCTGCACCAATAAATTGGGAAAAGGCAGTTCTATTTTTCACATTTTCTTTCAGTAGAGCTCCCCAATACTTTAATTTCTTTATATCGATTTTCTTCTCTTCTCATCTTTTGCACTTCTTCCCATTCCAAAATTACTCTACCTCTTCCACACCTCACTCTGTCTGTTGTTTTTCTTGGTTAGGTGCTAATAACAAGTGTGCACCAACTGAACTAGAAGCAATTATTAAAGCAACAATAGTTCATAATAAATATTGACATCAGTAACTGTTGTAATGACAGATACAGTGCACTAATGTTTTTTGTTTTTATTTTTATTTCTTTATGTTTTGTGGAAATCTGGGACATTTCATGTAATTTTTAAAATGATATAGAAAGCATTGATAATTCATGCTTATTTATTACAATGAGGGAGACAATTAGATCTAATTATTATTATTTGTGTATAATATAAAAAACGGATGGCATTTGTGATTTGTTTTCAACAAGAACAATCATGTAACTAAGAAAATATTGAACATAACCAAGGGACAATGATTTAACACAACAGTTCTTTTGGTAACATTTTTCTTTCTGGATTTCATAAAAGCTTTATAAAGTATTTATAATTTTTATTAAAACTTGTCATATGTCTCTGATAATGTAAAAATATGTTTATAACCACATTAATAAAATGTTATAAGAATATGCCATAATGCTTCATAATACAAAGTGACATAATGCATTATAAAATGTGAATTTTAACTGTTTATAAAACTCAGTGTCAGTTTCAAGCTTTATAACATTTGTGTTTAATAAATGTCTCCCCTGAAAATGACTTTAATATAAGTGCTTATAAATGGTTTTAAAAGCTTATAAGCTCTCTGACCAGGCATTAGTAAAAATATAGACTTTAAGTAAAATTATCTTGTATCCAAATAATCCAGAATTGATATTATAATGCATTATAACAATTTGCGTTAGAAAACTTTTATATTATGTTATGACACTTTGACTGTGATTATGAATTTTTATGTACATCATCAAAGGCTTATGACAAATGTTATAAAGTGTTATGAATGCACTTGTAATGCATTATAAATACCATATTCGTTAAGTGTTAAATTTTTTTTGTTGTTTTTTTTCCCTTTCTTTTTTCTTTCTTTCTTTTTTCCTAAGTGGACTGTTTTCCACTCTACACAGGGATTTAGGTATATACTGCAGATGTAGATCGCTCTCTTTCTCGTTCTCTCTGTCTCTCTTTGTTAACAATGGAGTACTACCTAGTCTTCTACAAGACTGTCCTATTTCAAACTGATGGTGACAGATTATACAACACATACATTTTAGAGATGATTTTACAAAAGAAAAACTTAACAATACCCATCATTGCATGTAGGTGAATTGAATAATGCTTTTTAATTCGCAACATGAATGTCCTGGGGTCAGTCCTGGAATTTTCTAATTTCTGGAAAATCCATACTCCCCATCTAGATTTTTTCCTGTGATATACACTGCAAAACATGATGTAGATTTTCATTGTAATTTTATTTAAATCAGTGCAGAAAACAGTGCAGAATTTGTAACATGGTCAGCTAGTTTTTTCTATGTAAGGTAGTTACAGGTAAGTACAACTATTTTTTGTTTGTTTTATTGTGATCTGATACCAGAACAGCTGCAACAATTCTGCAGTTCTTTAATAGTTCTCTAACACCACATGATGGAATCACGTTTGTCAAACAGAAAGAGTGTGGGCTAAAGTGCTGGGCTAGAGATTCCTGTGTTCTAGAAATAGAAACACAGACGTCTTGCTCTTCTGTGTCTATGGATGTTGTTTTCAGCCACTTATCTGTAACAGAAATAGAACTTGAAAAATGTATTAGTGGAAAAAGCTAGAGCTAGGAAAATTGAATTAAATAGATGTATAAATAAAATGCATTTCCCTGGCTTTCTACTCTTCTTGACTGTCATTCGCTTGAGCATAGTTTCCCAAAGGGATGTAACTTGTCGCTTTAGGTACTTGTTCTTGCTTTCTGTTTCATGTTGCTTCGAGCCAAGGAGAACAACATGGATTTAAAAAAGAAGAAAGTCAGACAACAGAATGATAGCTTAGTATTCATATTTTTTGTTAACTGATTTGGAAAAACAGTGTAAACAAAAGTAAACCTATACAGGCATTGTGTTAAATCAGATGTTTAGGGTTATAATAGCCAATTGTGTATAAATACATAGCTGAATCCATATCTAATATAAAGGGCCATGTGTGCGTGTGTGCGTTTATAAACTAAGCATGCTGTATTTCCATTGTCAAAAAGAGCTTATCCCCTCTCTGTAATGAACTTTCATTTTGACACTCTTTTGTTAGTTTCCCAATTGTTCATTTTCCTTGCTTATCTAATTCTGCTGGTGTGTTTTCTGCTGGTGGATTATCTCTTCTGTTCTAATTAGTTTTTTACTTTTATTTAAACTTACTGGTTTTCTGTTTCTTATTAAGGTTTCCTGTTGTTTGTGACTTAGTTGTTCGTATTCTACACTGTAGCTTATGCACATTTGTACTTTTATTTATCTTTTTAGTTATTCTTTTGTGTTTTGGACTTTGTGCCATGTTCATTCTGTAGGTTTTGTTTCTTATCTTGTGTATACAAATATCACCTGTGTGTTAAATTATTAATATATTTACTTTTTGTACTTCTACTTCTTCTTTGGTCTCCATGCTTTTCCTATTTGTCAAGTGTAGTTTTTGTTAGTAATGTTTTACAAATTTCCCTTCATATTTCCAATAACCATAAAATAAAGTTAAACCTAAAGTTCCTTGAAGTGTTGCTCTTCTAAAAGTCTTTGCATTTTTTTATGTTTAAAAGCAACTCAACTTTTTTCTGGATAGTTTCATTATATAGTAAAACGTATTTTTGCTTTAATTCAGCTTTAAATCAGCCTGTTTAGAAATATTATCTGGCAGTAAACTGCTTCAAGTCCATCAAACAGATTGATGTCAGCACCTCTGAGTTCACCATTTAAGGTCATTATTTTTACTGTTCTTAAGCCACTGCTTTTTTCTCCCTTGGATTTGTTTCATGGTGTAAAGTGAACCATAAAGAATGCCAATACACAATGTCTCCTTCACATGGAAAATGCCAATACATTAATCATGCGATGACATGTAGTTTTTCATATTCATTTAAAAAATAATTAGCCTTTAAACTTTATATCTTGATGGTATGGTAATGGTATCAATGTGACCACATTACTGAATAAAGGCTTCGTTATTTCAATTGTACAGCTAGACTCATTAATGAAGAGCAAAGTTAAATGGGACACAAGTGGCTGTGGCTTTGTTAAGGGACAAGTAAGACCATACCCTTGCTAGTTTTAAAGATGCTGCACTTAGGCTTGGGAAGTGCAAAGTACAACATGCATCTACTTACCATTATCAGATTTAAGACATGAACTTGGGTGTACTTCATGAACAATTATCTGTTCACTGCACACAT
The DNA here is from genome assembly GCA_019802505.1 of Corydoras sp. C115. Lineage (NCBI taxonomy): Eukaryota > Metazoa > Chordata > Actinopteri > Siluriformes > Callichthyidae > Corydoras > Corydoras sp. C115. The sequence goes on from JAFMOC010000001.1 coordinate 6,668,351, forward strand.
CTTTCTAGAAAATAAATATCTACAGAATGTCTTAAAATTCTTAAATAAAATATTTTCGTTTTATACATACTAAATGAACGTAACCATATCCTTAAATATTTCATTGTAGTTTAAATGTAAGTTTAAAGCATTGCTTAGCAGTACTTTGCGCTTGTGAGATCAACAAAAATGAAAATATAAAGTAAAGAGTTAAGTCAGGAACATGGATATAACAGATTTATACATGTGTGTGTTATACATTAAAAATATCTAAATTTAATATTTTATAGTTAAAAAAAAACTTTTGGGATATCTAATTAGACAATAAGTTTAGTACATCCCATACACGTTACAGACTACAAACAGGAAACCTTTTGTCATATTTAAGAGTTTTATTGTAATATGATACAATAATCAATATAAAATGATGGGAAAAATGGGAAAAAAAACCCCAATAAATTTCAGTTTTGTTGATATGGGTGATAAAAAGTTTAAACATTTTAAGGCATTCAACTTAATTTGTTCTGTAGTAAAATGATAAATAAAAAAGTGACCTTTTGATTGGCTTCCACCTTTAGAGGTAGTATTTATTATTTTATAGGTCTGAAATTTATGTATAACTGTAAATAATAAATAAATAAATAAATATATAAATAAATAAATAAATAATTTCACTAACAAGATTGTTGGCCACCTTTTAAAGTAATTCGTACACTGCTATTGACTTCCAAATGAAGGTCATTTTTGTATATTGTAGTATAATACTTTAAAATGATGAACCAGGCCACAAAACTAATCACACTTTTCCTCTTCCAGTAGTCACCAGGAAAGTTATGGTTCGAGAACTGCGGCAACTTTTCTGATAACACCATCTTCATATATCACAATCCAGATATGCTCCAACAAGTAAGGCATCTACTAGCAACTACTTACCTATTTCAAAGATCCATACAGTATTTAAAACCTTCAAAAGTGAACTCATCTAGGCAGACTCCAGCATATGAGGTCTGTGTAACTTAGCCAGACTCAACCAACAGCTACAAACAGTGCAGTTTTTTCAGATATAGTACTCTTTTATGTTTTCTCTTATAGAGTGGTTTAAGTGCAGTTCTGCTCTGTATGCTGCTTCAAGACTGCACCTATGTTCCTTCTCTTGTATGTTGCCACATCTCTGGCCATGTCTGTGCTGGTACAGGAAGTGTAACATTGCAGCACCCAAGCATATGGTTATAAACACCATTAATGTGATCACACCTAAAACCAAAGAAAGTATTTCACTTAAGTCAGCAAGTGTAGAAGATAATACAATGTTTAAAAAAGTAAAAACATTTTTTAAAGACAGTTATTAGAATACGTTAAGAGTTAAATAAGTTAAAGACATGGTTTACTTGTTGTAATCCTTATTAGAAGAAATTACAGCACATAGAAATTACATTTTAAATTTTTAATTGGCTTCATACTTTACAGTCCTGTGCAAAAGTATTTTGTCACACTTTTCACAACTGGAATTCCGTTTATATTGTGCATTTAATAAAAGAGTCTCAATTGTAAAATTTCATGTTTTTACAGTAAATAACAAGGACATGGTTCCACTAAATTTGCATTACTCTTATCATGTTTTAATCATATATCATAATCAGTCACTTGAGGTACACCAACACAACAAATATATATATATATATATATATATATATATATATATATATATATATATATATATATATATATATATATATATTTTTTTTTTTTTTTTTTTTTTTTTCAATAGATTCAATAGATATAGATTTTAAAATAGATATATTTCAATAGCTATAGATTCAGCCGAATGTGTGAGTGTTTGTGTGTAATGGCAAAACATTACTAGTAGTAAAAGGTAGATTTTCTGTTTTTTAATAGAAAGTTTATCTAAGGTTCTTCTATCTTTAGATTCATCCACCCAGATGAAATTTAGCTATAAATAGAATATTACTTTCCCGTCCATCCATTATCTTCCGCTTTATCCTATATTAGGTTCACGGGGGGGTTCCCCATGCCCATCCAGGGGAGAACGTTTCGGGCGCTGGGTAGATACACCCAGGGCGCCAATCTATGGCTGGGCACACACACTCACTCCCTCACACAGATGCGCACACTCTATATGGGGCAATTTGGAGAACTCAATTGACTTGATCCATGTTTTTTGGACTGTGGGAGGAAACCGGAGAACCCGGAGGAAACCCACGCAGACATGGGGAGAACATGGAAATAGCGCTGAGAGGTGAACGTGCTAACCACTAAGCCACCGTGCCGCCTAGAATATTACTATATTAAATTTTTATTTTATAGTTGTTTAGTAACAAAATTTAACATTTAACAAAAACCTACAGGACCTATGTGCTTATTTTAGACTCAGATTGGTATTTTAATGTACCTGCAATTACTGTTGAGTCCCTGTAAGTGTCTTCATTGTCATTCTTGTCATCTTTGCCTAACTTCTCCCCATGATCTGGAAAATGAATGAAAATAAAGTAATTTATTACAGGTAATACAGAACTTTTGTTTTTAGTCTAAGTTAAGTAATTGAATGCTCAAATCAAATCAGTTTCAAGCTATTTTTTATTTTTTTATAAGCTCGTTGTACTTACCTACATTGAATTTGGAGGTTGATAAATCGGCAAGTGCTCCACAATTAGACTCTAGCATATGGCCTTGAATGCTTATAATTGAACTTTCACGGTTCAGCAATGCTTCTTTCAGTGGTGCCAGATGATTGTATTGAACAGATGAAAAACACCCAATAAACCCTTTGACTCCTGCCTGTGCAACTTCATCATCAAAGTATTCACTTACTGTTAAAAAAATGATAACAATTGAATAAATAATAAGTTTCAAAACATGTCAAAATACAATTACCTTTGGAAAATATACCTCTGCTAGTATACTAGTTTGTTACTATTTCCCTTTTCTTAAATCATTATACGTAATTCATATATTCTTATAATTCATTATGTACCTGCAAGCGGCACGGTGGCTTAGTGGTTAGCACGTTCGCCTCTCAGCGCTAGGGATTCCCTGTTTGAATCCCCATCTGGGTGGAGTTTCCATGTTCTCCCCGTGTCCGCGTGGGTTTCCTCCGGGTTCTCCGGTTTCCTCCCACAGTCCAAAAACATGGATCAAGTCAATTGAGTTCTCCAAATTGCCCCATATAGAGTGTGTATGTGTGTGAGTGAGTGGGTGCCCAGCGATGGATTGGCGTCCTGTCCTGGGTGTATCTGCCCAGCGCCCAAAATGTTCTTCCCTGCATGGGCATGGGGAACCCCCCGCGACCCTTATATAGGATAAAGCAGAAGATAATGGATGGATGGATGAATGGATGGATGTACCTGCAACTTTTCCAAGTGTCAGTGATCTCACAGAGTTGAAGTCAGTATTGTAAGGAAGAGAATATTTTTTATGCTCTTGATCAACCTATGGATTACCATAGAAAAAAATTTATGTTAAGTGCAGCATTAACCAAACATCACTGTGCATTATTAGACTACATTTTTACATTATACTACATTATAATGACACTTTATTGAATGTAAACCCACCGTGAATTACAATAACATTTAAAATATTCAAATAGTTTCAAAATGTTTCATTTGTACTTAATTCATGTTATATAAACCTTATTAAAACCTTATTAAGATTTTGGTTTCCAATTTTTTTTTTGGTGTTTATAGGGTTCCATGTGTTAACTTGTGTAACTTGTTGTTTCTGACTATTGTGCATTTATTGGTTCTGACTTTTAATAGCTGGATAAAGACAAATTGTTGCATTAGATAATATAAACTGAAGAAATTAGTATTTCATTTGATGATTGGAAGATGGTAATTAGTTTCATAGCAGAAATAAATAATAAACATTATTTTTTGGTGAATTAATACAAAGCTGCAGAGACCTGCACAAATAAATCCTTTCCTTCTCTGTGCAGCTGGAAACGGTGAAGCTTTCCATCAGCTAGATTGATGAGAACAGGTCTGAACATAATTGGTCTTCTCTCTTTATGTAAGCGGTACCAAATCTGTAGACTCCCTAAAAGATCAAATCATAGTACATATGTATAAAGTTTCAGGATTAATATTTTGGCATGTCGAGTTAAATAATTATAACAAAGAAACCCCAATATAAGGTTTAACAAGGGATAACAGATTACAGAAAATCAAATGTAATGAATTCAGTCATGTTTGTGGTTGTATATTAAATAATAAAACATTTGTCAAATCTTTCTCTATTACCAAAATTAAACTAAATGCTCATAATGAAATTTAATTGAATAATTTCTGAATTATGACAAATGAATAATTACTATTAAATAAAAGCTATGCACTTGATCACAGTTATGTTTAAAAACCACAACTAATGGTCTTAATGTAGAAATGACTGATTCTCTAAAAATACAGATGCAACAATTCCAACTAATTTCATGCCAAACTCTTTTAAAATGGTCGTACCTACTAAGCACTTCATTCTCATTATTAATGATAGGATATGATATTGATGCATTTAATGAATGTAAAGTTTAATTATAAAACAGGTGGTCCTTAAATCTGATTGGCTAAATCATTTGTCCAGCCATGACATTATTGACAGTGGCAGTCCATCAGGGCCTTCATGGTCTTCTTTGCTGGCCTAAACATATATCTGATTCAGATTGACATGAACCTTCCTTTGTCCATGAGTACTTAAATAATTTCAAATAATCTGTTCACGTCCTTTTATAGCTTTTCATCTTTTTGCCTTTTCAAGATTTTATCTCTTCCATGTTTTATTTGTTTTATTAAAACATTTAACCAAAAACATTTCAGCATCATTTAGTGCCAGGGTCAAATAATTCTGCCTGAGGCCTTATAAGTTCTGCAGCCTGGTAGCCTGGTATTATATACTGTATTTTTATATATTTATATATATATAAAGTTTTAGTCGGGTGTGAAAATTTAGCAATTTACAAAATGCAAAGTGAGTGAAAAAAATCTAGATCAAACCAATATTTGTTGTTATTACCCTTTGCCTTCAAACCAGCATCAATTCTTATAGGTACATTTTCACAAAGTCATGGATGTTGTAGGATTATATTGAGGTGTATGATTAACCAATTATACCAAACAGGTGCTAATGATCATCAATTTCAAAAGTAGGTTGAAACACAGTCATTAAGTGAAACAGATACAGCTGTTAGGAGGCTTATAATTGGGTGAGAACTCTGCTACCAGGCTGAGCTTGTGGAAGACAGGTTCATGTCACAGGTCAAACATCATGGCAAGACTGATCACAGCAACAAGATATAAGGTAGTTATAGTGCATCAGAAAGGTTTCTCTGAGACAAAGGTTTCTAAGCAGACTGGAGTTTCAAGATGTGCTGTTCTTCTTTTAAAGAATCACAAAGAAATGGGCAACATTGAGGATCATAGAAGCAGTGGTTGGCAAAGGAAACTTAGTGCAGCAGATGAAAGACACATCAAGTTTAATTCCCTTCGAAATTGGAGGATGTCCAGCTGTGCCATCACCTCAGAACTTGCAGAATCCAGTGGAACCCTGGTACACCCATCTACTGTCCGGAGAAGTCTGGCCAGAAGTGCTCTTCCTGGCAGAGTTGCAGCCAAAAAGCCATTCGTCCAGCATGGAAACAAGGCCAAGCGACTCAACTATGCATGAAATAGAAACTGGGGTGCAGAAAAATGGCAGCAGGTGCTCTGGACTGATGAATCAGAATTTTAAATATTTGCCTGTAGCAGAAGGCAGTTTTTTCACCGAAGGGCTGGAGAGCAGTACAATAATGAGTGTATACAGGCAACAGTGAAACATGGTGGAGGTTCCTTGCATGTTTGGGGCTGCATTTCTGCAAATGGAGTTAGAGATTTAGTCAGGATTAATGGTGAGAAACACAGGCAGGGAGACATATGGGAGACATATGATTGGCCCAAAATTTATTCTGCAGGAGGACAACGACCCCAAGCATACAGCAAATGTCATTATGAAATATCTTCAGCGTAAACAAGAAGAAGTCCTGGAAGTGATGGTATGGCCTCCACAGAGCCCTGTCTTTGATTAGATGAAGAGACAGAAGGATCTGAGAAAGCCTACATCTACAGAAGATCTGTGGTTAGTTCTCCAAGATGTTTGGAACAACCTACCAGCCGAGTTCCTTCAAAAACTGTGTGCAAAGTGTACCTAGAAGAATTAATGCTGTTTTGAAGGCAAAGGGTGGTCACACCAAATATTGATTTAATTTACATGTCTCTTCTGTTCATTCACTGCATCTTGTAAATTGATGAAAATAAACTATATATTTATTTTAACTACTAATAAACTATAAAAACTTCAATTTTTGAAAGGATTCTTAGTTTACAGCATTTTTTCACACCTGCCTAAATCTTTTGCACAGTACTGTGTGTGTGTTTGTGTGTGTGTGTGTATATATATATATATATATATATATATATATATATATATATATATATATATATGTATATATATATACTGTATATATACCAGAATTGATGAAACGTTCTACAACGTATTCTACAATCTCTTTTCTTCATTAGCAGTTTTCTTGCATGCCATTTTACAATGCAATCAGCAAAGTGTGAGTTCATAGCTTATGTCAGAAAATCATAAAACTTTATTCGCAACATAGCAAATGAAGTCACCTTGTCACTGCAGTTAGGCAAATGGAATATTGAAGCTTCAATGAGGCACTTAAAAGCATCATGAATCACTTTTTAGGGTTTAGTTTGACTGTGCAGCTGCACTCATCTGCTGATGTTTTAACCACAAGGCAGCTTGAGCTGACATTTTAAAGAGCTTGTGATTATACAGTGGGCTCAAGTGGTCTTGTGGCATCTCTCTGATTAGGAAAATTGTTTATCAATATGAGAGTGATGAAACTCACATCAGTGATGATGGTATTATAAATAAAGCTGCCATTCATCACACCACCCCTTTTTACCAATAGTATCATAATAATAAATGTATCAGTTAAGAACTTTACATTCCTGACCACATGCATCTCGCCCACTCATGCCATCTACCACTGAACACGAAAGCAGGCAATGAGCATTATGCGTATTCGCAGTAGTAATAGCATTCCACTCAGTGTATGGAATGGTTTGTAAGGGTCGTGTGTTCATCCGACGTATCATTTAATGCTATGTGTGCTCTGAGTTAGTTTGTATTGTTAAGTTTATTTAAACTATGAGTTCACTTCATATGGTTGGGTTCAGTAATGCCAACACCTACCAACATGCTATAATTAAGTGTTACAAGTGTCTTACCATTGCGAGCTAGGATGATTGCCACATACTTCTGAGTGAATGTGTTGATAGAAAGAAGCATGGCAGGACTGTTTGTGGTCAAAAAGCTGAGAGCCAAGTTATCTGTAGATTTGCTGGATGAAAATAATGTTGAGGAAACCTGACCTGTTTTGTTCTGCATAACTGAGAATGGCTCTTGAAATACATAAGTCAGAGAGGTACCACTCTCAAAAGACACAGACACCTCTGAAAAAGAAAATTGTTAAAGATGGGTTAATATTAACATTTGGATGTGTTTAGATTAGCAATACAGGCATTGTAATAAAACTAAATGCTAATGCATTTTATATATACATTTTTGTCACTATGCTAAAGTAATAAATACCCAACATTAAGTTACATTTTCATTTTGTCATATAGCAGACACTTTTATCCAAAGTGACTTAGAAGTGAGAGAAGTTTGAATTAAAGTTTAAAATATTTTGTAATCTTTATCATATCTTCCAAAATATTATTGTACATTGTATTTAACATAATTACACAGCATGTTACTCTCACCATAAAGGGAACAAATGTGGCAATAAGGGGCTGTTTTGTAAATCGAAATAATTTTTCACCCTCATAAACAAATATTTTAAAAATCAGACTTTAAAAAGTTTTTATTCTTGAAATAAAACAAGGCAGCCACTTAGTGTTTGGATGCACTGAACACTAAAAGAACATGTTGGTATATGTTATGTTTTTTTGTTAATGCCAACATATGTGCAAATTGTCAAAATAATCACTTCACTAAAGACTCAATGAAGCATTGCAATGATAAAAATAAATAAATAAATCATATTCCGCTGAGGCAGATGGGCTTGGCGCATGTAGAACCTGTGTTTTCTGTGTCCAGCTGTCAATTTTGAGAATTTATTCAACATTCATACAAAACTTGTTAATTTGCCAAAGCCCATAGTGGCATTAATCACCCTATTTTACAGTTTTCTTTACTATTTAATGATTAATTCCACAATTAAGTTAAACTTATTTCCTTTTGTAAGATTGGATTATTTTCTCAAAAAATATAAATACTTACTGAAAAAATTTATATTATTTACATGACTAATTTAGTTCAAATCCCAAGTACTCATAAATAATTTGAAAGCAAACATATGCATTTATAACATATGCATTTACTTAACCCGGTAAAATAAAAAGATTATGTAATATATGGACATACCATCCTTGCAAAAAGGTCCTCCGTAGGCAGTGTGTGTGCAGTCACATGCATAGCCACTGCTCTTCTCAACACACCTGCCTTGGTTGTGGCAGACACCTGCAAGGTTGCTGCAGTGACCAGCACACCCCGAACTCACTCCTGGGGTTGTCTTGGCTTGCTCTTCCAGGTCAAATTTCATGCCATTTACAGTGAGAGCTCGTATGCAGCCCAGAAAACCTCTGTCTGTAAAAGTTGTTCCACCTACAAGAAAAAAAGAGTAGATTACCATACACTACAACATTCTCAATAACTACAGATATTAACAAATTATTTAAAATGATTGTTAGTTGTTTGTCTCACCCACAAGTAGCTGGTTGTTGAGCTGTAGACGGAGGTGTGTGTGCATCTGAGGTTCGAGGCTACACAATGGCAGCTGGTCCAGCTGGAGCAATGCCTCCTTTACATTTCTCTCTGCTCGAACCCAGTGCCACTGCTGGTCATTTAGAGGCATTGGAGATTTAATGTTAAGCACAGCTGGCCCATTGCCAGTGTCAAAGGAAAATGTCACAGTCAGTGGAGCTGATGGAAGAATAAATAAAAACACCAAACATTTATTATGAAATGTGTTTTAGGAAATTTATTTAGGAAATGAATAAAATCACAAACACTTATTTCTCTTATTTTTCTTTTTATGATTCAACCATTTGATATCTGTTTATATTTAAAAACCTTAAATTAAAAGCAACTATTAAATATTTTATTTAATTAAAGGCACTGGACAAAGTTTAAACACTTTTCTTTTGCTATGGAATGCATGTTAAGTATCATCATGCCCTAGATCAATTAATGCATTATGTACTACTAAAGAAAGGATGAGACACTTACAGCTCAGCTCTACTCTGATAAAGTGTCTCATGCCTAGGTTTTGAACAAGCATTCCCGAGGGTGAACCTGTCTTGAAGTAAAAGGAAATGTCAAAGGAAAGCTCCATCTGCACGGCAGGAAATAGCAGGTATGACGCCTCCTCATAAAATGATGCTGAATTCCATAGAGAGTCTGAAAGAAAGAATAGGCATAGTCAAAGAATTTTTTTCATCTTTGATATTTTTATTTCTCAGTTGGCTTTACTTACTTGCAGGAATTGTTGACTCTGATTTTAAGGCTTATGTCTTAAAGTAGGAAGAACGATCACTTACTGTCACCAGAGCATTCTAGGGGTCCAACACTGTAGACAGCCTCAGATCGTGCTCGATTTGTGTCACCAATTGCTATTCCGCTCACTGGCAGGTCATCTTTATAGGACAAGATCCCTGTGTCACTCTTCCTGTGAGCAACAAGAAGCAAAAATCATGAAAGTCTCAGGGCATAGTAAATTTATTAAGGGAAACATTATGCTTGTAATAAAATTTTAATATTTTTGTTGAATTGCTTAAAAAATAGACAGCATTGCAATGGATTGCATTGCACTGGATATGGCTCACAATACAACATCTTTAATGTCAAAATAAAAAAAGTTTCCATTTTAACTATAAGGAGAAAACTAAAAGCCACATATTTAATAAGTCAAATAGCAGTAAAAAAGCCACTGCAAAGTTTAAAAAAAAACTCCAGTGGTCTACAGACAACTGGAAAGAAGTTTGATAAATCCCATTTGTAATATTTAGACCATTTTGCAGGGTATGAACATTTCTATAGGCTTTATAGGCTTTGTCTGTAAGACAAACCATTATAATCTAATGCCTGTTAGATTAGGGTCTCCTGAATAAATAGCAAAATTTAAATTGACCCTCCAGAATCCAAAAATAGATATTTATTTTTCATTTTGTTTCTTTTTGTTTTCTTAATTTTGCTACCCACCATCCGTGTGTGTGTGTGTGTGTGTGTGTGTGTGAGAGAGAGAGAGAGAGAGAGAGCTAGAGAAAAAGTGATTCATATAAAATCTTCTAGAAAGAATGGAACAGGCATGGTGCATAAAGCAGTGAACTCAAACAGTAAATGTCGAAACTCAATTTGCTTTGTTGAGCTATGGTGCTTCTTTTAGCAGGTACAAACTGTTAAATGGTTCTTCATACTAAAAACACTCAATGCAAAAAATCTTCTGCTGATACACAGGTCTGCAAATGCATCTACTCGGGATCGATTGTACATCATTACTTATCTTTGTAAATATGTTATATGGGAATTTAAAATATCGATACACTTTTCTATGTTTACTTTTCAAATATAGATGCCAATATCTATTTTTTTTTATTTCCATTTAACTATAATGCACACTGACAGGTGAAACTCCATGTCGATACTGAAAAATTTAATTGGAATTTTCTAGAATAGGACACATAAAATACATATACTAAACTTACAGTATTTTATGGCTTTGTTGTAATTTTATACTATCAGATAAATAGTTCATTAACACATATATAAATACATTAAAATACTGGGTAGCTTTCAACAAAACAAGAAACAATATATCTAAATTATTATATCAATCCAAACTGAAGCCGTCTGGGTGGGTTACCATGATTCTTGATCAGCATCACAATTGCAGAAGTAATTCATGTTGATGCAGTTCTCCTCCAGAGCACAGGCACACTGTTGAACACCAGGCAGGATCCCTCCCCAGTATGTCCTCCTCTCACCCCCTCTCTCTAACCACCAGGCTAGAGGTGCACCATCTGCACATCACCACATGCACATACAGCCACCCACCACAGGCATACACACATGCACACACACACACACACACACACACACACACACACACACACACACACACACACACACACACACACACCAATAATGCTTTAATATACAAATTGTCTAATTTAGCAAAAACATCTTAAAATACCATGCAGAGTGTTTAATTTTTAGTTTTGGTTAAAGACGAATACAAAACAAAATGTAGTAAGCCACCTGCATTACTAATGTATCGTTGATGTTAACCATGAGTATTTTATATAAAGATCTATATATTATTATTATTATTATTATTATTATTATTATTATTATTTATTAATAATACTTATATTGTTATAGCGTAAGTTTACAACAATGATGTAAGTATTAATTAATTTTAGTGGGTCATTAATACTCCACTGAATGATTCATAAGCATAGTTGGATTACGGCTGTGTAGCCCTGGTTTAATTTTTAGTTTCTTGGCAGCTCTTATAATGTAGCTACAAGAATGAGGGCTTGTTTTTCCACACTCTTACAAAGATCAAAGTTTGATTCAGTCAGATTGTGGGTCACTAATTTCACATTAAATATTAATAAAATATTTTAATGTATTTTAATCTTTTAAAATGTGTTCTTCTCCTATCTCTAAATGATAAAATTTTATAATTTAATTTGCATCTGGTACACTGGCTATACAAGTTCACGTGACGTTATTTTTAATTAATCAATTTATTTTAACACCATTAGGCCTAGATTAACTAACCGTTTTTTAATATTTATAGGACAGTTTAAAGATGCAAATAAAGTTTAATACAGTGCAGTAATCATAACTCTCTGGTGATTTTTGTTTCATAACAGTTGTTTTTTTGGATGTCTGGAACTGCTTTTTTTTTATGAATTCACATTCTGGGAAAACATGCAATAAAATTTGGTTTTGAACATTTAAAGATTTATTGTTTTGTAATGAGCTGATTCAAAGCTCACCTAAAACAGGTTTACAGCCTCTTACCCCATGTGTTAAGTCGAGATCTCCTGCACTTGTAAGTAAGTGACTGCTGACAGTATTCAGACTGAGTCACAATGGCTTTCAGTTGATCTGGTGTGGCACCATAATCAAAATTTGATGTGTAGGGTTTGTGAAGTGAAGATCCTTGAACTCTGACTGGTTTTGTGGTGTTATGGTGGATGATGGTCCATACTCGATCCTCTGTAAAATCAAGACAATTTTTTACTGATGCCTTTTTATATTAGCTTATCCAAACACATGTACCCTGGGATAAAATATTGAGCCTTAAGGATATCATTGCAATAAAAGCAATTACATTAGCTTTGTACACTAAACTAGGAATAGTAGTAATAATATATCAGACTGTAACAGAATCAGTGTTTATGCTTAATGAACATCACAATGTGTAACACATCAAACAACATGATTAAACTGGAATACAACAGATGAATATAATCAAGCGTGATAATGTGATCTGCCCTTGAGTCTATTATAAGTTATAGCAGATGTGAACCCAAATGCATTTTCATAAACTATTTTAAAAGTAAATATTATAGAATAATATTTTTTATATTTTATTATGATATAGTACTGTACTATAAAAAAATAAAACTGTGTATACTGTTTAACATCTCAGAGTTGCTGGAGCCTCATGATAGGTCACCAATCTATTCCTGGAAAGGTACAAAGTAAAACACATTCATGCACACCTGCACCCAGAGGTAAATTGTTACCCCTTGTGGATCCCACAAGAACTAACACAGAAATAACCTTGTCCTGTGGGTTCAGATTTTTCTTCTTACACAAATATTAGCCAGAGCACATTCACATACCTACCTGTTTGTATGATATAACTGTGTGCAAATAATGGAAACTGGCTTATGCTTGAGGTTATACATTTTCTCTCAAAGATTAACTTTGCTTCTGAAATTGAGTTTTCCTGGAATGTTTACATTATCCTCTCTGTGTATCTATAAATATATATATATATATAATACATATATTATATTATATGTAATATAAATAAATAGAGAGCGAGTGAGAGAGAGAGAGAGTTTTATTTTAAGACTTAATACTTGGTGGCAAAACCATTGTTGGCATTTAGTAGTTGATAATAAGGTTTGTCACATGTCAGGAGGAATTTTGGTGAACTCCTCTTTGCAGATCATTTGTAAATCATTAAGATTTTGAGATCACTTGGCAACTTGGAGCTTCAGCTACCTCCATAACTTTTCAATAGGATTAACATATGGAAAATGGCTAGGCCATTCATGACCTTTCTGAGCCACTCCATTGTTGCCTTGGCTGTATGTTTTGGACCATTGTCTTGCTGGGCCACGACCTGTTCTTAATGTTTGTGTGTGTGAGTGTATATATATATACATACATACATACATCCATTATCTTCCGCTTTATCCTATATTAGGGTCACGGGGGGGGTTCCCCATGCCCATCCAGGGCAAAACGTTTCGGGCGCTGGGCAGATACACCCAGGACAGGGCGCCAATCTATTGCTGGGCACACACTCACTCACAAAGACACACACACACATACTGTACACACTCTATATGGGGGGAATTTGGAGAACTCAATTGACTTGATCCATGTTTTTGGACTGTGGGAGGAAACCGGAGAACCCGGAGGAAACCCACGCGGACACGGGGAGAACATGGAAACTCCACCCAGATGGGGATTCGAACCGGGAATCCCTAGTGCTGAGAGGCGAACGTGCTAACCACTAATCCACCGTGCCGCCCTGTGTATGTATATATACTGTATATATTGTTGCCTTGGCTGTATGTTTTGGGTCATTGCCTTGACCAGCCATGACCCATTCTTAATGTGTGTCTACAGTATATATGTGTGTGTGTGTGTGTGTGTGTGTGTGTGTGTGTGTGTATATATGTATATATATATATATATATATATATACATATATATATATATATATATATATATATATATATATATATATATATATATATATATATATATATATATTATATATATATATATATATATATATATAGTGTGTGTATCTATATCGATATGAATATTGATATAGATAGATAGATAGATAGATAGATAGATAGATAGATAGATAGATAGATAGATAGATAGATAGATAGATAGATAGATAGATAGATAGATAGATAGATGTGTGTGTATCCACACTACTTGATGGTTGAGGTCAGATTACAAGGTTATTCGTGATACCCCCTAATGCAATGAAGGTTAAAAGCCTTGCTCAAGAGCTCACATCAGCAGCTATGGTAGATTTAAGGTTTGAACCCCCAATGTTCAGATTGCTAGCTCAAAACCCTTACCACCGGCATACCATGCTAAGCTACCATGTCCTGTTATTCGGTTTACCTGTCATATTGCAGAAGACCTGAAGTGGACTCAGAGGGCCGTTTCCATCTGGATCAATAGAGAAGAAGCCTGAAGTGCTTCCTGCCAGCCTGTAAGCTTCACAAGAAGATTCATATACAGCTAAAAGAAACATGGGATGAAAAATGAAATGATTTTCAAAACCTAAGAATGTAGATAAAACATTTAAGTTCATAAACAAAGTCATTGTTGCAATGTTATATTTGTCCTGAAACCACATGTAACGAGTAGGACAAAAAGATCAGCGCCTGTATTTAAATTTTTGCTTGTTTTAGAGAATCTCTACCAAGAAAACATAGGAGACAAACACTGACCAAGACTAACATTATGACCTCTGACTGGTGAAGGAAAGATCACTGATTGTCAGTGTGTTGATTTGGGCAATGTCCTACTGGTAAACCTTGGGTTCTGCCATTATTTGGATGTTATTTTGACACATACCACCTACATAAGTACTGTTGCAGACTAGGTAGATCCTTTAAAAATATAGATTTTACTGCAAGATGATGTGCCCTCCCATTCAGAAAAAAAAGTTATTTAGGAATGGGGCACAATGAGGAGTTTGAGTTGTGGCCACAAAATTCACAAGATCTCAATTCAATCCAACACATCGAGTGAGACGTGCTGGGCAGACAAGAATCTGCTGTTAACATCCTGGTGTAGGATACCATAGCACATCTTCAGGGGTGAAAAACACAGTGAAATGCTTGTACGGCCGTCGACTGTTCTAGGGTCGTACAAGCATTTCACTGTGTATAACTATGCATGTGAAGAATAAACTTGACTTGACTTGACTTGATTTGGGGTGTAGTTAACTCTATGCCTGGACTGGTCAGGGCTGTTGTGGCAGAAACAGGGATATCAACACAATATTTTAGTGATATATACAGCAAGTCGCTTAGTTTACCTGTTTAGTACAGAAATGGTGATGATTATTATTTTATTAAATTATTTTTAAATATCTTGGTCTTAATTTTTTTTCAACAAAGACAGGATGTGACAATATTAAGTTTAATATTTTGTCTGATGAAACTGCAGACATCAAAATGAACATAGTCACATTTAACTGACTTGCTGACTCTCATGCTACACCTAAAACTTTCATCTTCCCAACTTAGTCTCACCTTTCTTTAAAGCCTTGCACAGGTACACAGACAATTAAAACTAACAAGTCACAGGTGAAATCTATTACCAACTTTTCTGCATCTTAACTGCTGTTACAGCTGATTCACAGTAAGTTACTCTTTGTCTAAACAGCTAAATTAGGCTCTTACTATTTCAATAACAAGATTTTTTTTAATGTAATGACCTACAATTATGGCATGTGGCACCATTATATCCTGTTCCCACACATTCACAGTAGAAAGAAGACCAAGTCTGAGAGCATCGTCCACCATTTTCACAGAAATTAGGAACACACCTGGAAGATAAAATGACAAAATTGGAAAAGATGAAAATAAAGTAAAAATAAAATTTATAGATATGATGAATGCCACCATCCTCCAAAACAGCTGTCTTGACTTTGTCAAACATTAAATCTCAATTTCAATTAAATATCAAATAAAAACTAATACTCTTATGGTGTAGTTTGCGAATATATACAAATCTCTCAATTTACATTAAAAACATTTCAATTATCTTCAAAAATCAATTTAAAGTAACAAATAATGAAATGAAATTAACTTCTAGGACAATGAGTTAAAAGTCTGTAGTTATAAAGGATCTTAAGTTCACAGTGCTTGTGTATTCATTAACTAATTATTTCTTAAATAATTTACTTTTTACATCTCAGTTTTTTATATCTACGTATGCTATTCTGTCTCATTATGCAAATGTAAATTTGTTAGATCATCTTCTTAAGTAAAATATATATATATATATATATATATATATATATATATATATATATATATATATATATATATATATATATATATACACACATACATATACATATAAGAGATAATAAATGAAAAAAAAAATGACAGTTAGTTTCTGATTCTAAAATTAAGAAAATTTAATTTATAGATTCATTAATCAGATTTTGCCTAGACTGAGATTCCCTTTAATGTCAAATATTAATAATGTAAGCAAATATTAATAATGAAAAGCATAGTTAAGCTTGTCTGAACAATTTATATTTTAGCATAAATAACATAAATAAGGGAAAGTGAGCCTTGGTAAACCCTCTTCAATGCTCAAGAAAAAATTGTGATGTATGAGATCCCCCAGACACTTTCATTAATAGCTTTTTCATCTCTGGCTGCTTAAATTTCACAATTACCAGTCTTTTAGTAGTGCATATATTATTTCACAAAGCAGTGATTAAGCAATTGACTCCCATGAGGGTCCTGCTTTATGAGGCCTCCTAGTACAATGCGACACATTCATGAAGCCATTAACTGCTATAGCTGTAGTCAACTGCATGCCAGATAATGTTTCAGGAAATGATTTTATTATTGCTGTGTTATTTCATCTCCAGCTCAGAAAAGACCACATGTGGTGAAACATAAAATTATGTTAAAGTAGCTCAACTGTGCTATCATGGCCATATTAGGTTTTGCCACAAGTTAGGTTTAATAATCAAAATGGAGAACTGTGCATTTAAAATAATAAAGTTGAATTTGATGGTTCAACGAATTTCTGGTTCTGAATTTCTTGAATGAGTGTGATGTGCAGAGCAGTGGTGTACAGTACACAGTGAAACCAACAATGTAAAGTTGCGATGCCATATTAGATTAGGTTTTGAGAGTGTATTGAAAATAAATAGCACATTTATAATATTGCCCACTAAAGAACATTTTCATAATCTTTAAAAATACTTTTAGAAATGGCTTACATTTTCTAGTACATATTCCTCCTGGTAAGTTTTAAAGCGGGCATATAATTCTTTAAGACTGTCACCCAGTTCACCATGACAGCTGGTCATGAATGATTTAGAAGCACATTTGATGCAGGGGTCCCATCATGTTCACAGAAGTTTACTATTAATGAATACTACTTTCTCTGGACAAACAAGCAGGACATGTCTCTTATGAAATACTAGCACACAAAAAAAATCAACTGAAGATTTGACTGGGAAGTTTGATTTAGCTTGTAGTTTTTTTATGCAAATTATTCCTACTAAATGAAAGTACTTTGTATGTATCTTACAATTACTAAATGGTAAAATTATTGTTCCATATGAACTCAACATCAGCAAATCACAACATACTTAATGCTTATACAAATTATGTATCCAACTGAGTTTGTAGGTTCGTATGAAAATTAATGTTAAACTTTGGACAATTAAAATCATCACCCAAGGTAGTGTTCAACATAAGACGCAAAAAAATATAAGCTTATCCAGGCAGATGTAAAAAAAACAAAGGTAAAACACCACAGGCGAAATAAATATAAATTTCTACTAGAAATGTTTAAATCTAGGGCTTTAGACATAGTACATTGTAAGTTTGAGGGTATATCATGCTTGTTTGTGTTTATATATTTATATAGTGATGTTTACAATAGAACATTGTAAAACTTGTGTTTAAATTGAAAATCTCAAAAACCCCTTTACTGTCACTAGCATTATTTTGGCAGTGCTAAATAGTGGAATGATATTCCTATCTTTTTTGCTAAGCCATTCTTGATTTTCAAGAAACACAAGTATCTCACACAAGCATTTACTGTAAATTAAATAAGTAATACATGGAGTGGGGAAAAATAAAAAAACAAAACAGATAAAATCAGCAAATGATTTGGATTACGGGAAGTTCAGGAAGCTCAATAGGTCGCTTTGAATAAAAGCATCTGCAAAATGCCTAAATGTTAATGTACCAATAATCTGAGAGGCATTATAAACTGCATGTTTTCTTGCACATAGAGTAGAGTTCTGTTTCTGGTGGCATGCTTGCCAAGTAAAGCAATTACTTAAAACATTACAAAATACTTTAAACTTTGTGGCATGATACAAAGTGCTCGTTGAAAAATAATGTCCTTTATTTGTCCTTTGTAGACATTGTGCTCTAGTAGATCATTTATAAATCTATTATATTACTGTATTTTTTTTCTTTTTGTAAAGCTGCTTCCATTGCACTTTATTGATTTTACAGTTTACATTTACACTCATGGAAAAGTACATTATTTTTGACTACTTGGACTTTAATCAGGTAAATATATACAAACTACACCCCATGAACCAACTTCTTACCAACCAACAATCTTCATCAGCAATAACTTGAAATAATCATTTTCTGTATGACTTTTTTATCACTTTTATTTACAATAATGCTTCAGTTCATTGAGATTCATGGGGAATTACATAAGCACGGCCTTTTGCCTTCTCGTTTCAAATTTTATTTGGGTTGATGTCTGGACTTTGATCCAAACCTTAACTGTTAGATAGATGGTCTCACATTTAACTCTTTAAAATACTTTAGTATACAGAAGAGTTTTAGTGACTTACTTACAAGTTGCCCATGTGCTGCAGTTGCAAAACCTGCACAAACCATGGCTTTTTAACATTGTGCTTTTATGAAGTTAAATAATCAACATGCCTACTGAACCATGGAAAGTATACAGTGTTTCTTGATGCGAATTTACTATGAAGTCCAATCCTGGAAAAAAATGTTATCAGTCTTAAACGTTTCCAGTTATGAATCATCGCTGTAAAATAATACAATTGAAATTGTATAGAATTGGACATGAATCATGTGTTTTCATACCTGTCCTGGATTCCACATAGGTCAAATTGTAGCTTATCCCATCTTCCCACAAGCCCTTGCTGTATACTCGTCAGGTCAGTAAGCTGGTTGTTAATGAAAATGAGGCGTATGCATCCCTGGAAGGCCATTATAGGATTCATACAACTGGAACCATTTTTGTTTTCTGGGCAACCTGAAATATGCAAGAGAAATTAACTTGTTAACCTAATTTCCAAAGTAGATGGCTTTAAAATTTTACCAGATAGATATGTTTTTAGGACAATTCATTTCAGTTTTAGAACAATTGACCTTGACACTGTTAAGCCATCACTACATGTATCTTTAATTCCTTACTTTAAGAAGTGTAAAGGACATAAAAGCATTATACTATATAAAACTCCCTTACCACCAAAGAAGTAACTGTCTTTTGGTTCAAGGACATCCTCCAGCTGTATGGCAGAAGCTGGCTCATTGTCCAGGGTCATAGTTATCTGCATGCCTCCAGTACTAAGACTTACTGAATGCCAAAGACCATCGTTTACTCGTTGACCTGTCAAAATATACACATTTATACAACATTTGAATTTTTTTACAGAAATGAAAAGATTATTATTTTTTAATGCAGAACAATAAAATCAACCACTGTGTTAAACGACTGTCAATAAGATCCTTTAATGCATACAATGGTTATTTCGTTTAGACATATGTTGAAAGAAATGTTTCATTTCCCCCCATAAAATGACTGAAAAAACGGAGTTGTCATTGAGAGTATATTTGTCAATTTTCTCAATTAACTTTCTATGAGGTTGGTTGTGCGATATTATAATGATGTTTTAGGTCATATTTATGCAGCAATCTTGAAACTTCAAATTTCGCAATCTTTCAAGCACCACTGTCATATTATGTTCCAAAAATAAATATATTATTTACATTATCAATGTCACATCATTCAGCACAGCAGTATATCATTTAACAATAAAACTATGCATTGTATTTATTATACGTGTGCCTATACAATTTTTGGATGTTATGTTATAAGACATATTAAACAGACACTGCTGAAACAAAAAGCCAACACTGCAAGAAATCAGTGCGATGTAATTTAATTATTTCTAGCCATTACACTTGAAGGGCACACAAGCTGTGAGTGGCTACTGCGTGTCTATCACCCCTCTGTGTCAGCCATCTGTTTGTCATTTGGATTTGAATTGTATATGGGTCTTTACAAGAATTATGCTCACCTTACTGTGCTTTTTTTCAAAATACTTGTGGCAGTAACTAAATATAAACACCATTTGAAAAAGATAAGCCTTTTCAAAAATATGAATTTAGAAAAAAAAATTCAGTTTTTCTTTCTAGATTGTATGATCGCAGGACGTCAATTTGCTAATTTGATCTATTTGCATACACAATATCTAATGACAGCACTATGAGTTTTTCATGGTGTATGCTTACCAGTCAATACTTCTAACACTTTGTGTTCAGACATGTGGTGGGTAAGGCAGAGGCGCCCACTGCTGATGCGTAATAACAGGTAATGGTGTTCCGGATTAGACGCTAGTTGTATGGACAGCAGCAGCCCATCAGGGTTCCAGGTTCGAAACTGTAAACGGATAGAGAGTCCATCCATAGGGGGTGCAGGAGCTGGGAGAGACAGGAAGCTGCTGCTTGCACTCAGGAAGGTGACAGCCACCAATTTTGGCTCTGAACATGTAAAGGTAACATTACCCTGGAAAGGAAGTGAACCATGCTACATGTTAGTTTACATGTCAACAATTAAATACTAAAAATTGACACAAGGGACAAATTAAACTATAAAAAATTGTATCTACCTATAATAAAGTTCCAATGGATTTGTTTTGAAGTATATTTATTAGTTATTTGTAATTTAAATGAACAAATCTACAGGTGTAGACATGTGTTTATCAACATGAAGGTTTATTTGCAGTACACTGGCTTCAATATTGTGATCCATGGTTCTTTACCTTTAGACAAGGCTACCACCAGACTGTTAAGTCTATGGCATTGTAATATGTTCAGAATCATACACAGAAAAAAGAATATGCAAATTTTGTGTTAATGAATTATGCTTGTACTAATTTGGACTCTAATGAATATTCTTGACAAAGTATCATAACATTTAATAAAGAAGGAAAAATGTGCTATCTCCATCTGTTGTAGGTTTCTCCCTCCTGACTATCTATTTGGAATCAAGGATACATGGTGAGGTGGAAATCTAATGCACACACAATCATATAAGGTACCAGTTGGAGACCAGATAAAATGATGAAAGGAGGTATGCAACAGAGAATAAAAGAAAATTAGTGAAATATAAAAGGTGATGTTAAGCCAGAGATATAACCCCCACAGAGGAGAGCAGGTGGTCAGGGTAAATGTCAATGATGTGGCTCTGGTGAGAGCATATCTGCAGGACAAAAGCTCACATAGGCATGAAAAGGTTACCTTTAGCTCATTGATCCTAGATCAGTGAACTACAGCTTTTAAGGATTGCTCGCTCATGAGCTTGTCAATTAAATAACTTTTTTTGTCTTTTTTAGTCAATACCTCAAAAAATATTCAAATTTGAAGCACAGAGCAACATTTGTCATGTTCTTAATAGTCAAGATGGTCTACCAGCAATAAGAAATATGGCTCTATGTGGAAAAATGCTATACTGTAGTTAATTTTGTGGTATGTGTAAATTTTCACCAGAGGTGTTAATTGGAACAGAGCACCAAATCAAGCTCAAGTGTTAACTTGTAGTTCCCACTATATATCTATATTTAAATTGTCGGTCATATAAATAGCTATCTTTGCTTGAATCAACCAGAATGATGTTGGATGTAGATAAATGTGTGTATATAATCCTACCACACTGTATATTTGAGGCTTGCGTCTCTTCGCTAGGTCAATGATATTCACTCCATTGTAGTAGAGGTTTTCTATACAGCCATGAAAATTTCTTCTGAGGAAAGTTCCAGGTTTTCCTGGAAGTGGTATCCCACCAAAGCTGAGCTGTAATGACCAATTTTATATGCTTGAAAAGTGTACCGTTATTTCAGTTATTAAAATTCCTTTTAACATTTGCATTGTCTTAATGTAAAGAAAAGTGTGCACATAGTGTACATAATTGCCCTAAGCCTAGATTAAATAAATAGAACCAAATACATTACACAAATATATATTTTGAAACTTACCTGACAGAACCGTGACCTGGATAAGGAAAGAAAGCTACACGTATGAAAAAATAGAATATAAAGCAAAATTATGTGACACACCGAGGCACAGGCAGATCTTAAGTGCTGCAAGTGCCCAAGCTGAACCGGACTAAACAAACGAACCCATGCGTAATACAGAATGCAAACAAAAAATGAATGACCTCAGTGGATAAAAAGAATAAACAGAGATCCGCTCGGAGTGCTGGCAGAGGCAGGGATGTGTGTGTGTATGTGTGTGTGTGTATATATATATATATATATATATATATATATATATATATATATATATATATATATATATATATATATATATATATATATATATATATATATATAACCTATTTATTATAACTGATTAATAAAATATTGTGGCTATTTTTTTATTTCTTCTATAAATATTAAGTTGTAGATAAACCTTAGATGCAAGCTACTAGCATGTTTCAAAAAGTGTTTTACTTATTTTGGCATTTAACACAGATTACTCTGTAAAGTAAAAATAGGCAAAAGGAAACGTACCTCATAATTAACCTCAAGCGAGTCACCATCCCCTTTGGTCCTGAAGTGCTGTGTGTATCTGTCCAGTGTAAAGTTCACCTGCTTGTTAAAGCGCTCTATAAGCACAGAGTGCCAGTGCTGATCATCCAGCAGATTGCCCAGTGTGACCACCATACGTGCACTGCTTGACCTGACCCGGGTATCATCTAAAACCAAAAAACATATATTAGACCATTATTTTTCTTGTATTATCAGAACAGCTGACAAACAACATAAAGGCTTTGTCATAAATTCTTGTAAACAAATTAAAGTTCACCAAAAATTGTTGAGTATTCATATTTATGTTGTTGATTAACAAATGTTGTTGATTAATGTGTATTGTCCCTGTTATTTAAATAAATGAAATGAAATGAAATGAAATGAAAAGTGTACACTAATTTTAAACACTAATATTTTATACAGACAGAAACAAGTTTAAAATCTTAAAACCTTATGTTGATTATAATTGATTGACTTGACTTTTTTGTGAGAAGTGGCTTAGTGGTTAGCACGTTCGCCTCTCAGCGCTAGGGATTCCCTTTTCGAATTCCAATCTGGGTGGAGTTTCCATGTTCTCCCTGTGTTCGCCTGGGTTTTCTCCAGGTTCTCCGGTTTCCTCCCACAGTCCAAACACATGGCTCAAGATCAGTTGACTTCTCCAAATTACCCCATATAGAGTGTGTT
Source organism: Corydoras sp. C115 (assembly GCA_019802505.1). Lineage (NCBI taxonomy): Eukaryota > Metazoa > Chordata > Actinopteri > Siluriformes > Callichthyidae > Corydoras > Corydoras sp. C115. The sequence goes on from JAFMOC010000001.1 coordinate 6,692,001, forward strand.
TATATGCGTGTGTGTGTGTGTGTGTGTGTGTGTGTGTGTGTCTGTGAGTAAGTGTGCGCCCAGTGATATATTAGCGCCCTGTCCTGGGTGTATCTTCCCAGCGCCCGAAACATTCTCCCCTGGATGGGCATGGGGACCCCCCCCCCATGACCCTAGTAGAGGATAAAACGGAAGATAATGGATGGATTTAGTATTTACCGAAGCATTACTGCTTTATCATCTAATATAATTCCTGGACATTTACACTGCCTATAAAGTACTCACCCAAATTGAGATGTAAAGCAAGTCTCCCTCTATGTAGCTCCAGTGTAATGTAGTCTCCTCGTTGACCCTCTCCATGCAGCAAAACCCCCTCAGTTTGCCAACTCTTAAAGCGCAGTGAGATCACATCTTTTACTGTGCTTATCGACTTCTGGTTGAACCGGTAGAGCAAAGAGCTTCTACCATCAAAATCTGCTACATATGATTCTTAAAAAAGTACAGATGAATTATAAATAGATGGTTTTAAAATTTGATATATAAATGTGTATGTAAATATATATATATATATATATATATATATATATATGTGTGTGTGTGTGTGTGTGTGTGTGTGTGTGTGTGTGTGTGTGTGTGTGTATATATATATATATATATATATATATATATATATGTATATATATATATATATACATATATATATATATATATACATACACATATATACACACATATATACACACACTGGGCATAAATTGTTTATATCATATATATTTGTATCATTTCATTAAGTGACAGACACAGATCATATACTCAGATCATATGCAACACAGTGACTCAATAATTGTTGCTACATGTATGTGGTTAGCTGGAGACACTAAAGGTGAAATTAAATAAACATTAGATAAAGCACTGTTTGAACTTAAGGCTGTTCAAGATGCTATATTGAAATGACACCCTAAGAATTACAGTGCACAACATCAGCAAATAATTTCATGGGACATGTGTGAGAAGGTCGTTTAATTAGAAAGAAAATTCTGTTTGTGTATAAAATATAGCAAGATAAAGTTTCTAAAATAAAGGACCGATTTACAGAATTAATATTAAGCCTCAACCAGGTACTTACTGTACGTACAGCCAAAGATGTCAACCCTGAGCCCAATCCTGCCGCTGGTGTTCCATTCGATAGGAAGGAATCTCAGGAAGCGGGTACGAATGGATTGGCTGAGTTTATGATACACTGTACTGTCTGAATTCTTGTTTCCAACCAGTGTCTGGTAAGAATTAAAGAGTCATAAGATAAATAATACTTGACTATGCTTTGCTTTCTTGTAACATGTTAAACAAGTTATTTAAACTGTTCATATATAACTCATATTGACTTGAGTATATCCTAAGCGATGCATCAGCCTATGTTAATGTCTTTTTTAATTTTCATATGTTAATCTTTAATCATCCACATGAATATGAAAACAAATTGTTGAAGCCCACATGGTTCACAATAAATCACTGAATGTAAAAAAAAAACTGTTTAAAGGATACCACAGGCAAAATGATACTGATAACCATGCATAAAAATGTGACAATATTGTAAAGTGTGATCTAATAGAAATATGTACAGTAGGCCTGTCAACATTCTTCTGAAGTTTCCCCAATTATTATTAAGTGATTTGAGGAAATGTATTAGTTGCTTAAATACAATCATTAAATAGGGAAATAGGGATAGCAAGCATCAAAGAAGTTAAAGTCCAAAGGATGCATCTAAGTAAGTTCAGCTATAACAGTTTTCTTTACACCAGTGAAAATAACAGAAAAAATGAATACATTATTAAGAAATACAAAAAGTAAAAAGTACTCATTTATTAGGAGTCCACCTATTAGTAACTGATTTAGCTGCAGTTCATGGATTCATCTATGATGAATCCACTTTATCCTCTGTTAGGATCGCGCGCGGGGGGGGGGGTTCCACATGCCAATCCAGGGGAGAACGTTTCAGGCGCTGGGCAGATACACCCAGGACAGGGCGCCAATCCATCGCTGGGCACACACTCACACACACATACACACACTCTATATGGGGTAATTTGGAGAATTCAATTGACCTTGATCCAAGTTTTTGGACTGTGGGAGGAAACCTGAGAACCCGGAGGAAACCCACGCGGACACGGGGAGAACATGGAAACTCCACCCAGATTGGGATACGAATCGGGAATCCCTAGCGCTGAGAGGGGAACATGCTAACCACTATAGCTTCAGTTCAGTACTAAATAAATTGGATACTGATCCCTACAGAGCTCAAGAAAAAGACTCTATTTCTCCCCATTTTTACACCCTTATATACACTATGTCCCATCCTGGGCTAAACCAATATGTAGGATAGGTGAATACATAAGATGGTAAAACTAACTTCAGTATTAATACTACATCTTAACATGATTACTGTGCACATTGTTTCACAGATCTATATGGCCAAAACAACAATGAATTTACCATTAAGTAAATACTTATTTATTACCCTTTCTCTATTTAATCCCTTCTCTTTCCCCGCTGTTCTCTCCCACAGGTTTCCCCTATTCCTGCACAGTTATGGGCCCTTCTGATCAATAAAAGAGGTATAACCACTCAAGCTATAACTCTTTTATAACCAGGATGTTGGGTAAGTTTATCCTATGTTTAATGTTAAAATAGGTATCAATGCATTACCATAGTTCAGTAGCTGACATAGTGATGGGGCAGGTATCTGATCCCATCACAGTCATTTTTTTTATTATTTTGATCAAAGTTACACATTTAGGTAAACATCTGAGAAATTATTTAAATGCTTTTAAAATGCTTTAAATATTTAAAATTTTAAACTGCAGCATACTCTACTGATACTCTACTCTAATGATTATAAGTCAGCTTGTAAATGAGAGAAGTAGAACTAGAAAAGAGAACTAGAAAAGGTAAAAAGGCTTTCCTGAAAAGTGGCACTAACTACCTGGTGTGCTTTCTTGTGTGAAAATAATTTTATTTGAAATAAATTTGGATGTAAGAACAAGGTAGCTTGTAATCAATGAATCTCACTTTGAATGAAACAGCACAATGGTTTAATTAAAAGTATTGCTTGCAATAAATATGTAATTAAATATTTCTCAACCATGTGCTTATATACAGACATTGCAAATGTGCTAGGAAACAAAAAGGCCACATTTATTCTATGATGTTATCACGTCCTTTATCATGTTTTGTCTTTAGTTATGTGGTCTCACACATGATGAAACATCTTCCACTCTCAGTACTGCCTTTATTTTATCTCCTCTCAAAAATAAAACATCCCCTATTCCCAGTCATCCTTTCCCGGGGGGCCTGAATGGTTATGTGCCAGACCTAAACATCATTTGGATGTAAACAGGTTCCCCTTAAAAGATAGAGGTCATGCTTCATTATCTCTTTTCCTTTCTATTCCACCTGGACCTGTTTCATCAGCTGCTTACGTCTGAACCTTTTGGCAAACCGTCACATTGTTGGCATTACTAAAGCTTTTCACGGCACCCAAACCCTGGATACGGTGAATGTGCATCATTGAAGCAGAGGGAAGGCATGCTATTAGTGTCATTTGCTGTAATTGGGGGAAGGCAGATTAAGTGTTTGCTTTGAGAAGGACACTGTGAACATGTGACAAAGGAAGGAAACTCAACGAGTACCATGAGAACAAATCCCTAATGTGCAATTAATTGTTTAAACTCAAGTATGATTTCAGCAGCTATAAGCTTTAAAAATGGCTTACTTGCTACTTTACTTTAGGCAAATTATCCCAAAGAATTAAATCATATTTAAATATGTGATATAAATATTATAAATAACTGAAAAGAATTGTAAGAAAGAGCAAGACAGAAAGAAGGCAATTGGTTCTGTTGTTTCAGGGACACAAGGGCATTTGTGTATGTGTGTGTATGTGTGTGCATGTGTGCACACGTCAGAAATAGGCAACATATGTATATACCTTAAGGAGCATTACAGGATGACTAAGGCAGACCTCCTTGGAGATATTCTATTCTGCTAATGCACCATATTACTGTTTTTCACTTAATTTCCTAGAATTGTGTGCCTGGCCCTTTCATTACTATTATTTTGTATTTACTTAGTTTGCATAGTTTTTATGTGAAATTATAAGTTCATTGTCTGTGTGTGTGTCTGTGAGTCATTATTAGTGTATCTGCACAGCACTCAAAACCTTCTCTCTTGGATGGGCAGGGTAAGGGTTAGCGACTCTAATATAGGATTAAGTGGAAGATAATGAACAAATCAATCAATCAATATGAAATCAAACAGCAATGCAGCATTTTAGATATAGTTCGTTTCACAGAAACCCACAAAATATTAATCTTAAAGCCTGTTTTAAAAAAATAATAGCAAATTACGTGAACAATTTTAAATATACAGTCATATACAGCCATTTCAGTTTGATATATCTAATAACTGATGGACACAGTAATATTTCAGGATTGAAATGAGGTTTATTGTACTAACATAAAATGTGCAATATGCACAAAATGCACAAAATATGTGCAATATGCACAAACTTTTGCATATGACTGTATTGTTTTCCTTAATTTTTATATTAAGAAATTAATTTCTACAAAATATTTTTTGGAGTTTTAAGTTATTTAAGTTATTTGAACATTCAAAATGCTGACACCAAATTGTTGATTAACTGAAATAAATATTTTACGCCTAGTTTTAATATACAGACTGTTTATTAGATTATTCTTGTTTTTCATTGTCTATTTTACTGTTAGTTAGTATGTGGATTAATGGGAGTTTTTGTACTGAACAACTAGTCCACAAGCAAAAATGTCCAAACACTGTCATCCTATGTCCTTTAGTGAAAGCTTTCAGGATGATTAAATCAAAGTGTACAACAACAAATGAGCTAGGCCTTTTTTTATTTCACACCTACAAGTGGCACAAAAACAGATTAAATGCATTTTAAATAGTTAATAATTCAGCAGTAAGTGGCAATACTGAACATCATCCCCCACTAAACAATACCTGGTCTGTGATCTTACTGACAATTACACAACAACACCAGGAAAAAGGAAAGTGTGCACAGAAGCAGATTGACTTAGATGAGAGCATTTACTGGCCGTTACAATTAGTATGGGTAGTAGCATGCAATACTTTATGGTTTTATATGGTACATTATATATACATAGTACACACACACATTATATATTGTCACCTTTCTTTTCCTTTTCCAATTAATAACATCTGATCTTTCTCACTTTCTGAATGAGAAATTGTTACCAAAAGTTTTTGGAAGAATTTGTATAAAATGAATGATTAACTGATTATATATGCCTGTTGCAATAGTAGTAAATGAAAAACATAAATTCAATAGTTTAGTGTCCAAATATGTTGGTATATGTAGTAAATGACCTATATATATATAGGTCAACTGAATTCTCCAAATTACCCCATATAGAGTGTGTACTGTGTGCGTGTGTGTGCGTGTGTGTGCGTGCGTGTGTACGTGCGTGTGTGTGTGTGTGTGTGTGCGTGTGTGTGTGTGTGTGTGTGAGTGAATGTGTGCCCAGAGATAGATTGGCGCCCTGTCCTGGGTGTATCTGCCCAGCGCCCTAAACATTCTTCCCAGGATGGGCATGGGGAACTATTGCCCTATTGTGCAATCTGAACTCCACAGTATACCTTCCCACAGACACAGAAAGCCTTTCCAAAACAATGGAAGTATTTGTAGATGTAATGCACGTGTTTAAAAATATTTGATTATATTTTGTGTATTACTGTCCAAGTTTTTTTCAGTATAAACTGCATTTATCTAATTTCCCACAGATTCAAAAAAATAAAAATAAAATTAAACAACGCACAGGCATCTACAAAAAGAAAGCAGCCAGTGGCAGTGACAGATATATATTTGATGTGGTATTTCAAATCCCATCGGCAGCTTATAAAACGAAAGCAATGACCTGAACGTTGAACTTGCCAAACCACTGAAATAAGCACTTTTCCAAAGAGGCAATCTTGGTTAATGTGACAGCCATACAAGATTAAGGCAAGTGAATGTGTCAATGAAAAAATGCCACAAAATGCCACAACCATGCTCTATTTGTCTCAATACTGATATTAGCCTGAAATATCAGCCAGTTGACTTAATTTAATCAATATATAATATCAGTTCACTTGCCTGTCCCAATTCCAGCTTCACAAGTTTTTCTAATCTTTATTGCCATGCTGAACAATGATTAATGAATGATAATTGCATGTGCAAATACACTAATCACTGAATTGAAGATTAACGTGAAAGGGTCCCATCCTTGGCAATTAATAAATCTGTGGGCACAGCAGTGAATGTGGGTTTGTGTAGTCCTTTCTCTGTTTGGAAACCACATTAGTAATTACCCTTTGTACTATAATGTCACTGTAGAATATTAATTAGTGTATAATAAATTGATCTGCATATTATATTGATACATATATGTTTGTATGTATATATGTTTACACATTATCCATCGCTGGGCACACACTATAAGTATCTATATGGGGCAATTTTGAGAATTCAATTGAATTGATCCATGTTTTTGGACTGTGGGAGGAAACCGGAGAACTCGGAGGAAACCCACACAGACACGGGGAGAACATGGAAACTCCACCCAAATGGGGATTAGAACCGGGAATCCCTAGTGCTGAGAGACGAACGTGCTAACCACTAAGCCACCGTGCCGCCGAATATGTATTGTATTTTTGTTATTATTCAGTCTATACTGTAACATAAAAATGATTACTGATTCAAAATTTTTAAATAAATATTTTAAGCCTTATATTTTAAATCTAATACTTGGCTTAATCCTAAACTGATTAATTTGCACATTGTCATGCATATGGTTTGGATTTTTTTTTAATCCCTAAAACCAAAATATTACTGAATTTGCCAATGTACAGGAGATGTTGGGTGTAAAACTTGACTACTAAACTATTCCCTAATTGATTTTACATTTAATTTCAGAATATTTGTTTCAAACAAAGCCTGATAGCATTGCCCATTGCATGTGTAACTGTTTAAAGGATTACATTAAAAAATATGGACAAAGAAAACTGACAGGTAGGATTAAGATTAATGACAAGATAAAAAAAAATAATAATGATAGTACAAGGGCCATGTGAACACACATTTGTAGTTTAGGAAAATCAAGAAATTTCCATATTTTTCTATAAAATATTCAGGCTAACTTACATGTACTCGGTCTTCATTCCTGTACTCCTTCCATGTGTGACCACTGTCACTGTAGAGTAGCATATAACTGCTCACCCAGTCATGGCCACCATAACGGCCTTGGGTCGCCACTGCTGTTACCTCCATACGTGCCATGAGGTCTATCTGCAGCCATGGTGAATGGTCCATTAGCTGTGGACTCCAGCCACCTCCTCCTGCATACAAAATAATTAATAAACAATTGTCTCTGTAATTAAGTCTTTACTTAAGTAAAGTCTTACAAAAGTCTTTTTGTTTAATCATAAATATGATTTATTTTATGCCTGCCCCCACCCTCTTTCTCTCTCTCTCACTCTCTCTTTCTCTCTCTCTCTCTCCCTCTCGCTCTCTCTCTGTCTCGCTCCCTCTCTGTGTCTGAGTTCTTTGGGTTTGATCTATGGATAGGACGGTATGATGCAAAATATATGACCAGGTTTCAAGGTCACTCCTTACCGAGTTTTCATTCGTAAAGCACTTTTAACCCAGTTCTTTTGTAAAGTTAATTAAAAAAGTAAATCAAAGGTGGATTTTAATGAAAGCAAAACTAAATATGATTTAAGAGATATTCCTTAGCCAAGGCAACTTTAATTAAATAAAGTAGGGTTAATATTAAAGTAGAAAAACTAAATATGAATAAATATAATACATATTTTTCTAGTAAACATGGTTCTCTACTTATAGGAGAGATCAGTAAGGGGATTATTTTAATCCTTCATTCATCCCTTTATAAAGGAAAATACATTTATCACTTTCATCCACTCTCTAGTTGAATCTCCAGCATTTGGGTCCACATTTTTCCACCCCGCATGATGACAGAATGCAGTGACCAAAATATGGCTGAAACAGAAACACTAATTTTAAAAGAGGCCTTATATCAGTTACCATGAGCAATTACATCTGGAAATCATGCAGGCTGTTGCCCCTGCGACACCTACAGAGATGACCTCGTTTTATCATCACTATTTTCTCATCAACAAGTATCCGAACAATGTAGACTATTTAACTCAATCAAATGAACTGTTGCTAAATATTTGGTTGTGATGGCCAGAATCTTAATGTCTTTTGAACTAACAGGTCTACAGTCTTGCCAGGATGCACCAGTAAAGACCTTTCAACACTTCCATTTTTCTCAAAGATTCTCATAAATCTTAGACCTGATTTATCTACTGTTTCTTTAACACACTTGGCATGTGTAAAAAAATAAAAAATGAAAAAAACATCATTGAGTGCACTACTGTAAAATATTAATAACAAAATTAATAATGAACTTGAACTAGGAATTTAATTAGGTAGTATTATCTATTAACGTCATCATGATGCTTTTTCTGCTTTATTCACTACACCAAAGCTAGTTATAGTTAACTTCACACAGAACTATTAGTGCTTAATGAAACAAATAATATTATATAATATTATATAAACTAATACATTATAACCTGCATTTCAGTTCCGTAGCATGATAAGGAAAGTTGAAGTAGAGACCATTGAAAGTTCTCTTGGATAGCAGTTTCTCTACGGACTGTGTGTGTACATCCTCTTTTTGTCAAGAAGTTGTTTAAGAATTGTTTTCCTAATGACCTTGGCAAAAATAGTCTGTGACCAGAGTGTTTGATGTCTTTGATGTCTGGATTTCTGAATAAGGGTCATGTGTGAAGACTATGGTGTTTAGCACACAACCTTGCAAAGTTTTTGTGTTTTGGTTGTGGGTGGAGTTGATTATGAACTCTGACTTGTTGTGGACATCATGTGAGAAAGTCCATGACCCATGAGCCAAAGCCAAGATTGTCGTTTTACTGACCTGATTTTGGAGAATTATTTTAGAGTAATTTGACTGGTAAGAAAAGTGATGTTTGTCATGATCAGGAGGAATTACTGCTCTGATGTATAAAAACACCATCTTCTTGAAAAGTATTTTATAACCATGAGTGATAAAGCTAGTGAGTGGCAGCATATTAAAGTTGAGTTCTTGGGTAATGGAATGATGGTGATTAATTTAAGACATGGTGGACCTGCCACTTTGGTGTTGACTTTTGTTCAGGGTGGTTCTCACATGGTGCTCTCGAATCTGTCCTGGTCTTCAAGCAGGTGGGATAGTGCATAGGGCAGAGTCACATCCTGAGTATTAAAGCGGGCATAACACTGTTTCAGAATATTGGGCAGTGTGGTGTCATCAGGCAGCATGATGATGATGTAGTAGTCATTGTCGTCATGCTCTTTCATATGTTATATGGGTTGAAATTCAAATTTTCCTTGATGTGCACTTTAAATTTCTTTTTTGCCTCTCTTATTCCTATTTTAGCTTTCCTCCTGACCTTTTAAAACTCCTGTCTAGCAATCTGTGGTACCAATATTTATATTAAAGAGGTTATCCATTTGCAATGAGATGAGATGAGACTTTGTTATCCAGTTTAAAGTACTATATCAAATAGATGTTTAGAGACCTGTGGCAATTTTATTTACTTGTGTGGCCACACTTAATTTCTGGGGTGCAATGTTACAGGGCTATCTTTTTATGGAATATGATTCTATGACAAAAATACAAAAATATCATGGTCAAGACAGATGCAGATCACATTTTTCAAACAAAACTCAATTATCCATAAAAAATGTTTAAATTCATCTCTTCTACTCCATTTCGCCAAGCTGTAGATAACGTAATTGTATTTGTTTAAGTCGGCCACTAACAACAGCTGTTTTGTTACCCATGTGTTACCTAACTCAAAATGATTCATTAAAAATATTATGTATGTTTCTATTTCCTTTCACTGACATCTAAGATTCCTGTGGTGTGAGACGGATGTATCAGGATTGACATGGGTTTTAATCCAATGTCAGAACCTTGCTGTTTATGTATTTTCCAAAGTGTCATTAATTTAACTTGTTTAGCAGAAGCAGCAAAATATTTGCACTCTTCTTTCTCTTCCATAATTTAGGGATCGTTTGCATCCCCTATTCCTAAAGTAACAACCCTGGTGATTTTCTAATGATCAAAAAGTGGTAAGAACATTTAAATTACTTCAAACTGAACTAGAAATAATTATGGGAATTGGAAAAAAGGCAAAACTACAGATTGTTTTGTGCATGCTCAGTATCTCAGCTTGGAAAACAACAGTTGATTCAGCATAGAAGGCAATCAGATTGCCCAGTGTAATATCTTGCAACTCTATTGGCATTATTCATGTATTGTGGAAGACCGATGAAGACGGTATGATAAAATGATACTCATGCTGTCCTCGGGGACAGTGTAGCAATGACTTTCTTCTAATTTTATATACACAATAGTGATAAAAAATTGTGAACCTTTTAGCATTTCTATATAAATGTTGCCTTGAGCAAATTTTTATGAAAATAAAATTAAAGTTTGTCGTACACATCTCCTAACAGTAGATAATGACAATCAAATCAAATAGATGAAACAAAAATAGTATACTATAAAATATTAAGTATAACATTATATTAATATTTAATATTATAATATATTATAATTATAATTATAATATTGTTATATTATTATATTAACATTAATAAAATATAAGACAATAATTCAAAATAACATTATTAAAAAAAGTTTGATAATTCCACAGCGTAGCTGGTTTTCAACATAACAACTGACTTGGCGTGTTCTCATTTGTAAGTCGCTTAGAATAAAAGCGTCTGCTAAATGACTAAATATAATGTATGGAATGTATCCGATGTTACATGTGTGAGTAGTTTTTACTACATTCTGTGCCCCCATTGTGGAGCTTAAAATTCAACTAAACATTTTTTTGTAATTGTTGATTTGTCCAGCTCATTGGCTTAGAGGATTTTAGTTTATTTCTCTTAAGTTTGTTTATGTATGTATCTTTTTTTCCATAGTGCATTGTCTCAAACAGATTTAGTTTGTTTTAAGCCTGAACCCCCAAAGAGCAAGCACAGCAAATCTGTTTTAATTAAAAATACATAGACTGATTCAGCTCAGGCATTGCATTTTGTTAAAAATCCCTCTGATTCTCTGTGAGAATGGAAGTGCTTAATGGTCTTTGCTGTACCATCCTTGCATGACTGCAATCCCACTAGTCCAATAGAAACCAGGTTCTGTCCTTTAGATCCAGGTGTGTGATGTGGTGACAAAACATCTTCAGCACTGTTATATTGCTGAATTTTCTCCTGTAAAGTGCCTTTTTCAGGTTTTACTTTGAGTTTTGCTAACACAAAACATTAAAGCTATTTGTCTTTAACCTTTTTTTTTTTGTAAAATGACTTATGTGCTTCGGGTTGTTTTCTTGCTGCTCACTGGCATATGTCCTGTCATTCTTTTTTTGAATTTGCTGATATAATTCAGAATTCAGTACTCTATTAACAATATTATATTATACATACTAACCGTCTTTCCTATTCAGCTTAGCAAAATGGGCAGCTCGACTCTCTGAGAAATGTGAAGAACTTTGGTAGGAGGCCACAGGCAATCCAGAAGCTAATGTTCCATCACAGCTATCTGGGAATTGTTAGAAACAGCTGTTAGAAAATCCACAAAAATCAGAAGTATTTCAATAAAATATTGCATCCGTTAGTGGTTTAGGCCATCATTTATTTTAATTTCTGACTATTTGTGTTACAAGTGCCTAGGGCACCTGTCCCTCATTAGTGTAGTCATTTACTCCGTTGGGCTATTGGTTTGTTTTGGTGCACGTGATCGGGTGTGTCGGTATTTAGGTTCCGTGTGCCCCTTCCCCCGTGCACGTCTTTGTTTCCATGTCGTCTCGTTGTGTGTTACCTTTCATGTTGGTGTCCCTACACCTTTAATTAATAAATTACCGTGTTATGCTACCTGGTGTGTCTGAACTCCCTTCAGCGCGTTCAGGCGCTTCGGCTCTGCGCATTACGCTGCGCAGCCGATTTCCGTGTTAGGTAAGCGAGTCTGACAATTTGAACTTATTTGAAACTATTTAAACTATTTACCTTAAGAGTTCACGCAGAAATTATGCCATTTTATTCTGTAATGGTCATTTTTCTATTGGATTGTTTAGAACTTCTCATGGACACAGAGGGAGCACAAGGTTTTAATGACAAATGAAACAACAAAAGTTTTCTCAGATGACCGACCATATCACTTCAATGGTTTGAAGTCATCCATGCAGGTCTGGGAAACACCAACTCCTCTTTCATCCTACTCATTGTTGGTGACAAAGGTATTTTAGGTTGAAACAAGGGAGCTGGTTCAAATGGACGAAAGTCAGCTTCACACTTTTCCCAGACATCCCTTCTCATTAACTGTGATGGCTTTAATGTGATAAAAAAAAATCACCACAGGGAGCAAGTTACAGGGGTAAAAAAGCTGAGTCTGCAGCAGTTCTAATGTGAAAAACCTCTGCCAGTCTTGTTACTTTATCTTGCCTTACTGTTTGCTTATTTTTGCAAGTGTACTTATCAATCATTTTGTTTCCTTCTTTTCTGTTTTTTTTTCTGTATATCCACATACAGTTTAATGCTAAACACCTCAAATATTTAAGCATCCCTTTGATGCATTAAAAGCAGAAAAACTAGGAACTTTAACTAGGGCCAAATTGTGATGGCTGTGCGTGATATGTGTGATGGATGGTCATTATCTATCAAAGCAATGGGGTCAGGGGAGGGCCAAGGTGGTTCATGTGGTCTGTGTTGACCACTTCTACAGAAGCAGAACAGAGAGCAATTGTTACTTAAACTTAACCCTGGTTCTGATAAAAGGGTGTCAGAATAAACAGTACACAAAATCAATGTCATTGCATAAAATGTAAAATATTTTGATATTTGTTCCCTGCCAAAGAAGTGTCAAATTTCTATTTCTGAAATGTTTTATAAATATTATCTTATTTTGTCCTTTCTAAATCTGCCTTATTACAATTAACTTTTGCTAATAAAAAATATTTCAATTCTAAAAAAAAACAGATTATTCAGATGTATAAAATAATCATTTATTTCCTACAATATGAAGATATTAACCCTTATAAACATTTTATTTTTAAAATAAAATAAAAAGCACAGGGTCAAAAAACAAAAATGAATTTTAAATGTAAGGTCTGCTGTTCTGGAATAAAACAATAAAATACATACTCACACTAAACGATAAATCATCACAATGAACAAATTTTAATAACACTGTTTCCTATATTATAAGTAGTAATACATTTTAGAAAATATGCATGACAAGTTATCCCATGTGTTCACAAAGCAAAGACACTCCTTTGCATCTACTGCACAATCAAAATCGTTTGCAGTGAACTGCAAAATTCTGCTGCATATTTATAACACTTGTCTTTTTATAAATATGAGTCTTTTGATCTCAAAACATTTCAAGGATATGTAATTTCTTTTGTGACTTAATATTTATTCTACACTGCATGATCACCTCATAGCTAATGGATATAAACATTTTTGGAAGTTTCTTGATTTTTAAACGCATCTTTTTTAATGCTAATATTACAGTTATGTGTAATGCAGTGTGCCCAGTGATAGATTGGCGTCCTGTTCTGGGCGTATCTGGCCAGCATCCAAAACGTTTAGCTTAAATAAGTTTGTCCATTATGCATAGTGCCATCTCTAATTTTTTATCTAAATATGGGAATCACAAGCCTTTCTTACGTTGCGTGCAATCAGTGGTGTCAATTTCATTCATATTTTTCATCTCAATTAACAACCTTTCCTAGGTGCCCTAGTGCCTAAGTTGGCTTCATCAACTTTGCCAAGGTACTGCACAAATGATGTTGGCAATAACTAATTAGTATTGACATACAATTCCAAAATATGCCATCACTGTGTTAGGGATGGATAAAGTTTTGGAGGTAGTGACTTTTTTTCTCATGTTATGTTGGGACTCGCATCCCTCCCCAAGCTTCTAATAAGAGGCATGTTGTTTTTACAGAGACACCAGATCTGAAAGGACATCCCCTCGTTAGATCACTTAGAAATGTCAGATGGTCTCAGAGAACATTGGATGACCATTATCTCTGTCACCTGACCCACCTTACATGGTTGTGGTTTTTCTCTTTAATGTCTCTGTGGTGAATCTGAGAGCATCCATCTTGCTTATCCTGGCCATTTCATTTGATACTGTCAGGTGGGTTTGTGGGGCTCATAAATGATGGAGGAGGTTTCTATCATCCCTATTCTGTCATACTTCTGAGGGCACAGAGCACAGATTGCAGATAAATGAGATTTGATCCTTCCACAAATATTTGATGTAGTCCAAGCTTGAGTACTAAATATTGCTGCAAAATGATGGCATGTGGTGAGCTTAGTATAAAATGTACAGAATAAAAAAGGAGATTTTGCATTGTGATGCATGACTAAGATTACCTTATATGTTCACTATACCTATGCAGTCTAATTCACTAGCTGTAGTCCTATCACCAGAAGCCCTTTGTTTAGATTTTTGATGCCTGAACTGGCTGGATAAAAATTTTTTTTAAAACTATACAGAAATAGAATGTCTTGTTATAGTTATTGTGATAAAAAAAGTTTTTTTTTTTTTTTTTTTACACAAAAAGAGACAAATAGCAGTGCTTTAAAAAGACTTTTAGGATTTTAGATTTAAAATAATTTGCATAATATTTAATAAAAACATCAGCCTTGGTCATTTATCTATGGAAAAAATTAGCCAATTTCATGTATCTGTGAGTGCCAATGTATGTGAAACATTGAATTTAGTAGAAATTTGAAGGTAAAATTAGTCAGGAGTCTTCAGTCAATGGGATAACAATTATGTGTGGATGCCCTATTTAACTTAAAAATATGGGATTGATTAAAGTTTGAACTTCACAACGCATGTTTGTGAAAGTAATTCATAGTATGAGAAAAGACAGTTATGGAGAACCTTTAAGACAAGTTGGCTCATCTGGCTAGAAAAAGTATCTCTAATGAATTTGGACTCCACCAATCCAACCTGCCTTGTCTACATGATCTGCAACAAATTCCAGAAGAACTGCAATGTTCTTTTTGGAGAGCAGTAACCCCTGCCTTGTACAACTGTTGTTGTTCAGTGGCTGCTTAAACATTAACATTTACCAATGACCTTTTGTTCCTTAGAATTTCCTTTGAGCTTTTAACCTTGCATGCTATATTACTCACCTTGCTCTTTTGAGCTTGTTGGTTGACCACTACTAGGAAGTTAAATAAAGGATAAGTAATGTTTGACTGAATTTGTGGAGTCCAAGCTCTTTAGAGATGATTTTGTAACCAGTCTGATGAGCATTAAACAATTAATCTTATGAGGTCACTGGAATCTCAATTGTTCATGACATTATACACTTTCACAAACATGTCTTGTTAAGATCAGACCTTCAATAGAGTGACATTTTTATTGTTGTTATCTCATTTATTAAAAATAAATGTCTCTTTGCCAATCCTGAAGTTTTACATACTTTTGCCATATGAATATGTAATATTGATACATTTTCCTCATTAAATAATCCAACATTAGGATTTGTTTAAAAAATAAAAAAAAAAAAAAAAAAAAAAAAAAAATATATATATATATATATATATATATATATATATATATATATATATATATATATATATATATATATATTATTTATTTATTTATATGCAACATTTAAAAAACTTTAAATAGTTTGCAAACTGTCTAACATCTATGTAAGAGGTGATTTTTTTTATATAAAACAAGATAAATATACTGAAAAGCAGGTAATGTTTAAAAAAAAACATACAACATTCAGGCAATACACACATAGACTTTTGACTGAATCTCATTTATTTCATATAATAAACACTGTATAGATGGTATGACACCTTTTTCCTGATTCTATGCAGTGCACTGATGTGAGAACATTTCTGAATCAGGTATTAGTAATGTTGACATGGATCACTGGAGGGAAAACCACCTTCCTGAGACCTACTGCTCTAGATCACTTTTACCACCCCCGAGGGGAACCATTCACACAGAGCTTGTTGTTCAGCATAATGAAAGAGAAGAAAAATTGCTCTATTGCGGTGCAGCCAACAAGAAAATTTAGGTGATTTAAATAAATTCACAGTGTAACTGACTGCTAATTGTCATTAGTGCAGAGAGGCACCAACTCTGAACCCCAGACTACCTGAGTTTATTATGCCATGAAAGTTGTTACAATATTAACTGTTCACCGGAACAATAATTAAATGAATAGTATTTAATGTGTTTCATCACATCATTTAAAGGCTATGTGTGTAATATTGATACATTAAATAATTGAATTAATCAATTGATTACATAACCAATATTGATTAATGTGTGTGTTTATGGCATTTAAGAAACATTGTTCTTTAATATTAATAAATTGAAATAATTTAATTTATATTAGTTATTAGTTAGTGTTTATTGTATTTCTTACTTTGGTGTAGTTTATACTTATTTATAAGTAATTTAGTTTATACTGATTATTTTTTATTATCCCCTATGCCTTTATTTGTATTCCATTAAACATAAAGCAAATCTCATTACTGGCTGTCCCCAGAAATCAGTGGATACAAAAATAAACTTAATTAGGAAAAAGAAAACTGAATGCCGAAGCGTGTACTCACAGTGAGCCGCTCGCGAGACCGTTATAAAGAGGGTGAGCATCATCAGAAGGAACACACAGCACTCCATGGTGATTTAAAGCTTCATCGACTATAATCCAAATCTGTAATGCTTTTCCGAAGTGAGACAGTGAGCGATTGTATGATCCGACAACTCCAGCCTGTGTGATTTGTGTTCTGAGTGCCCTCTCTCCACAGAGAGTAAACGTTCAGCCAGAGAGAAAAAGATGTGCTTAAAGCCATGTCGCTCCCTCTTCCCATGTGCTCTCTCTCTCTCTCTCTCTCTCTCTCTCTTCCTCTCTCTCTTCCTCTCTCTCTCTCTCTCTGTCTCTGTCTCTCTCTCTCTGTCTCTCTCTTACTCTCTCTCTTTCTCTCCCCCCCCCACACACATTTTTTCAATTCATTGAGCTTTATAATCACTTTAACAGGAGGTACAATATTTACTAATTAAAAAGATTTTTTTAAAGAAAACAATAAGAAAATAATAATATTAATAATAGAAATTAGTTGTTAATTTTTAATAAAACCATTCAACTTGTTTTCTGCACATTTGCACAGGTCAAATCAAATGTAAAGAAGTGTTATCTCTTTGTTTTTCACTTAATCCTATACTAGTGTCATGGGGGGTTTGAATGCTCAGGTTTTGGACCAGGCTCCACAGCATTGAGCAGCAGACATGCTAACTACTATTTAACCATAACTAACTTTCTTTTAAATTTTTCTTGCTTTAATTTACTTAGCTAAATAAATTCATTTATTCATTCATTATCTTTCGCTTCATCCTATATAAGGGTTGCAGGGGGCTTCCCTATGCCCATACAGGTTTTGGGCGCTTGGCAGAAACACCCAGGACAGGGTGCCAATTCATCGCTGGGCACACACTCACACAGACACGCACACATACACACTCTATATGGGGCAATTTGGAGAACTCATTTGACTTGATCCGTGTTTTTGGACTGTGGGAGGAAACCGGATAACCCGGAGGAAACCCACGCAGACACGGGGAGAACATGGAAACTCCACCCAGATGGGGATTCGAACCAGGAATCCCTAGCGCTGAGAGGCGAACGTGATAAACACTAAGCCACCGTGCCGCTGCTAAATAAATTAACTAATAAAATAACTGAAAACAGTTTGGGGAAAATCTGACATAAAACCAGAAAATGGTCAGGATTGATGGGGCGGCAAGTTTCTTTTTGTTTGGAGTCTGTCATGTACTCCCTCTGCCCAGATGGGTTTTCTCTGTGGTCTTTAGTTTTCCACATCTAAAGTCATGTCAGTAGGTAAACTGAAGGCACACAATTGTCATAGCTATTAGGTGTGTACTTGAAATGCCAGGAAGGGCATCTCCTGGAAAATGCAGTTTAATATAAAGTTACAATTGAACAAGTCAAAAGAAGAAGCAGAAATGATCAGGACTGATCTGTGATCTGTGTAACTTGTAAGTCTTGTAAGTCTTTTTGTATAAAAGTGTCTTCAAAATGAAGAAATGCAAATGGATTTGGCCCCAGGGCTGTAAAATGCCCAGGTGTCTGAAACGTTTTAAAGCATTTCTTCTGTATTTATTGCATTTATTTGAAAGTTCAGCTTTATTTTTACAATGTCAGTGTTGCATTTTTTGTCCTGGATGAAATCAGAATTTCTGGCCTTAATGTTCAGTTTTTGAGTATTGATTCTGTTTCTCATCAGCTTTTTCACTATGGTGTACTGTCAATGTGAAGATTAGTAGCACTGCATCTTGCATTGTCCATTTGTCAGTGACCGACATACTTTTGGTTTTGTTGTGTTAAAATTGTATTAATTTGATCTCTCCCCCTCCCCTTTCTCTTTATTACACAGAATTATAGTTAATAAGCTTTTCTGGCCTGTCTATTACTGTAAAACTCATTTAAGATTATAGA
The DNA here is from genome assembly GCA_019802505.1 of Corydoras sp. C115. NCBI lineage: Eukaryota > Metazoa > Chordata > Actinopteri > Siluriformes > Callichthyidae > Corydoras > Corydoras sp. C115. The sequence continues at coordinate 6,710,673 of JAFMOC010000001.1, forward strand.
AAAGAGGGAAACTTTCTTTTTTATTTCAATATCTCGCTGCCTAGCCCAGGGATAGATTGGTGCCTTGTCCTGTCCATCTGCCCAGCACCTGAAACGTTCTCCCCTGGACAGGCATGGGGAACAACAACCCCCCACACACACCCCACACGACCCTAGTAGAGGGTTAAGTGGAAGATAATAAATGAATTAATTAATGATTCTCTTTTTCTATGTGTACACATCTTTTCCTATGTGTAAACAGTAGAGCAAGCAGAGCGTAGTGAGGGTGTGAGTATTTGGTTGGCATCTTAACAGATTTCTTTCTCTATTTTTGTGTTGTTTTCAAATGTATTCTTAAGTTTGCCTGGCTGTGTGAATAAGTGAGTAAGTGTGAGTTTGTGTGTGAGTGGGAGTGTGTGCAAAATCGGCTGCTCAGTTTTTCATAACGCGAGCATAGCGACTCCAGTTTTCAAAGCGTAGGAGAGTCTGACTTGCTGGCATGGTGTGAAGGTGGAGTGCGGGACAAGTGTAGGGGAGTGTCATTGTAATATTGTAAGCAACCTCACAAATGAATAAGCTGTTGTAATGTTTCTGCTTAATAGGCAAACAAGTGGATTCAAATAGGCATTGTTATATATATATATATATATATATCTCTCTCTCTCTCTCTCTCTCTCTCTCTCTCTCTCTCTCTCTCTCTCTCTCTCTCTCTCTCTCTATATATATATATATATATATATATATATATATATATATATATATATATATAGCTGGTTATACTTCTTTATACCCCTTAGCACCCTTTATACCCCTTAGCACCCAACTTTAAATTGTGCTGTTTAATGTATCTCTTTAATGTACCTTTTATGAGTGATTAAAAAAGAGCTTTCCTGCTTTGGAAAACTTTTGTCTCAGAGTCCCTGTGGTTATAAATTAATCTATGTCCATGATGTCTTTCAGGAGTATTATGTTCTTTTTGACTTTTATGATGTGTTTGATATTAATTATAAAGCCAGCGGGGCTGTAAGCAGTGAGTGGCTGGGACTTTTCACAGCTGAGCCTGCTGATGCTGCCGTCCCTGCAGCTGCTGATGCTGCTTGGTCGCCCACGACCAAGACGATCGTGGATCACTGAGGATAATAAGCAGGCAGTAGCAGAGGCTCCTGCAGATAAAACAGCTCCATCAAAAGTGGCTGCATGAATGAAGCCTCAGTTGAGCTTGCTGTCCAGAAACCTATGGAAGAACCTTAAGGTAAAAAGTAGGAAGATATAATTCAATTATATGCTCATTACTCCAGCCTAGGTGACAGAATAGAAGGTAAAAATCTGTCCCTCATACAAGGAAGACCTGACATCAGATCAGAGATAGGGAAACAAACAGATTAGGTAAGAGGTAATGTCTAAACTGTACTTTACATGGTTTATATGATACAAAATACTGACCAAACTTAACAAAGCATATATTAAAGATGAGCCCTAAGCTTTCTAGCCTTTTTAGGCCTTGACAGGCTTTTCTTATCACTGGTCTGTGTTTTTATCATAGTCCAATTAGTATTTTAAAATACATTTTGTTTATTATGGTGATTATGTTAGAAAAAAAGTGCCATAATTTTTTTATTATTTAGAATTAGTGCAAGTTCCATTTTTTAAATTTATTTATATAGCTATGAATATTGCTTATGAAATATGCTATGAATATTTTTGTGAAATATTTGTGTGCCCTAGTCCTGTATGTGCAAAATATTTATTTGGCTTTGTTTACTCTTCATACTAAAATATGAATCTGATTAGTTTTTAATAATAGGGCATTGTAACTGAATCAAATCTTTTTGTAAAACCACCTCTTTTCTGTCATACTGTAATATCAGTAAGAGAATACAATTAGTAAAACAATTAGTAAATTTATAGTAATGAATGTAATCAATACTTACAAGTCCATGGAAAGCTTTTGTCTCATCTTTATAGCAGTTGGCAAATTTGATCTGGATTACGTAAGAGGGGTATTTGAACTATTTCCAACACAGAGCTGAAGCTACACTCTATGACGTGTAGCTTATTTCAACAATTTTTTGGCCATGTCAATGACATTGACAGCAGTGGATTTTCTTTAGCAGTAGATTGTCCAAGTCAAAGCACAGCTACTGCATCATATCTGAAAATGATTTTCTTACATCTCTAGGTCATGTTCACCTTCTGAATTAACAATTAATCACTTACAGTCTCATGTAGTTCAAAGGAGCAAACGCGACATGGTTGATCATGGCACAATAAGCATCCAATTTCTTCATAGTGTATTAGACAGGTAAGTGCATTAGACAGGCATTAGACAAAACCGCAAGTCTAACACTATTTTCTTATGATTATGAAGTTAGCAAGAGTGCAGACACTGAGGTTGCTACAATGCCAGTCACTTACAATAAACTGTTAAGGGCACAGGAGGATGATTTTAAGCTCCTCAAACTGCTGCAACAGTGGCTACCCAGGGGCAGTAGCAAGAGTGGTAGTGGTAATATATTCTGACTATTAAATGTGAAGACATTTAAAATACTTGTGTGCACTATTAAATATAAAAATTAAATATACAAAAAATATACTATATGCGTCACCACAAATACACATAACCATTTTTGTTATTTAAAAGACCAACTATAAAAGAATATAGAACAATGATTTCTGTATGCCTTTCAGTCAATTACATTGTGCTAAAGTTATTTTGGCCCACTAGTCTTTACAACAAATGAACTTTGGTTCATTTAGTTTGCAAGTTTCAGGTTTTAGATGGATGGGTTTACATTTGAATAGCAGTACTGCTACTTAATTTTAATGGATACATTAAGGATGTGCAGTCCATCTCACCATTATTGGCACCTCTTCATTATTTGCTTAAACTCTACAATATCTTCAGAAATTAAACAAAATGTAACAAATTTATATCAGGATGTTTTTTTCAGCTTACATCTTGAATGTTTAAAAAGAAATAGAAAATCATGTAGCAATAAATGCGCCCTTGCTTAATATTTGAGCTGGACTTTTTTTTTCCTTTTCAACCATTCTAGTGTGTATTTGTATGTCTTTGGCTTTGGGTCTTTGCTGGACGACCGATTATATTTGACTCAACCCATGCTCCCAGTACCAAACACAGCCCCACAGCATTATAGCTCCTTCATGATCCTTAACTGTAGATAAAGTGTTTTTTTCTTAAATGCTTGGTGCACATTGTGGACATTCATCTGTCCACAAAACATCTTGTTCAGGTACTTTTGGCAAACATGAGTCATTCCTTTTGGCGTTTCTTCCTTGGCTTTTATCCATGAAGATTAGCTTGGTTCAGTGTGTGGCGCATGGTACTTCATCATGGCCCATGTTCCAGGTTGGCCTTCAGGTCTTTGGATGTTTGCCATGATGCTTTTTCCACAGTTTGCAACAACCATCGAAGACTCTAATCAAATTTTCATCACTTTACCTCTTACCTCTACATTCAGGGAGGTTCATGGCAGCTTCGTGATTTGCAAACATCTTAATAACATTGTACATTGTGTTGAATTAGATATACCAAGAAAATATATATACCAAGGTCTTTGAAGGTGGCCTTAGAGGCCTTATGTTTGCCAATAATTATCAATTTTATTTTTTTTTATTTATCTTCAACATTGTGACAAAGACACGAGGAGTTACATGTGGCTTTTCAAAGCCAGGTTGTCTTTTTTCATTAGGTAATTCATATCACATGGCGCCATGATGGGTGAATCTAATTTGTGATTCAACACAGGTAAATTAAAATGTTAAAAATAGCTTCCATATTGCTTTACTGTAAAAGGTGCCAATACCAGTGACACAGCAAGCTTTAGGTTTTTCAATTTTCCCTCTTAATGTATTGTTGTTCATCATTTGCTCTTTTGTATCAACTGTTACACATTTTTTCCAGGAGATATTCAATGTTGCTGGGTGCCAATAATGGTGAGCAGGATTTTTTTGATACACTACTTCTGCATTGTGGTTTTATTTTAGTAAAATAATAAATAAGTATGTAATTTGTCATGTATTAATAATGTAAGTTGTTAATGTCTGTTAATAGTAGATAAGTAGTTATTTTAGATAAATACACACTTTGTAACTAAACTTGTAAACATAACATGTTTAACATGTTTTGCAATGTTATCTCAACAGATCATGTTACTCTAATAGTGTATAAACATATTGAGTGTGTGTGTGTGTGTGTGTGTGTGTGTGTGTGTGTGTGTGTGTGTGTGTGTGTGTGTGTGCATATATATAAATAAATATCTTTTTACAGATATCTTTATAAAAATATCTTTTTTTTGCTTGACAACACTAGTGAAGCGCCAATGCCTTATGTCAAGCATGGTGATCTATGCAGTGTCTACGAGATGTCTCTGGCCACACATTGCTCTGTTCTGTGGCATGCAGTCATTACTTTTCAGGGACTGACAGGACTATCTGGCACTGCTAAAAATATTTAGCTTTTTATAAGAAAGGGTTATATTTTTATAGCTCCCTAGACAAAGAAAGATTCTACTTGTGTTTTTTTCATGCTATCAAAGAGGATTAATTTTTTCATTGTGTAGTCTTGCATCAGTAAATGAGGTTCACTCAACAGTGTGACACTACAGATGGCACTGTGTCATAATTACAGTGGAGGTATGATTATATCTTGAAGCAGCTGGTATAACCAGGCTCCAAGGGCTAAGCTCTCCCAGTCTTTTATAGGTTATCCACCTTTTGTTTTTTAATTATTTGTATTTGTACAGAGCAGTGGCAAAACAGTTCTTTTAATTGATTTTTTAGCTGATTTTAGCACTCCTACTTAGAAATTCTACATAATTTTTACATAGGAAAAACTGTGAGAACAGGAGCCAAATGCAGTTCTGCTACTATAATTTTACAACTGTGTTTATTAAATTGTCCATTATCTCTTAAAATCCCTATGTTCATTTGAGCTGCTATGGTAGTTATCCTCCCGCATAAAGTTTCCTACAAGCATCTCAGTGTTGTAAGTCTCCTCTGCATTCATCTATGGTCTATGATCTATGACAGGATAAAATCTACTACAGTTTGCTATTTATTAATTCACTTATATCCACTGAAATATGAATAATAATTAATTAATTTTAAAATACTTATTGAATAATAATTAAAATTTTGAAAAAAATTGTTCAGTCCGTGTTCAGTTGAAACAACTGTTGCCACAACTTTTATAATCCTTTATGACAATAGCAAGTAATCTGTGCATCTGGCAAAGTTTTGGTCTCAGTCTTAGGCATATTATATCATTAGCACTTTTATTCTTGTGAAATGTTAAATATGTGCAGTTATGCATGCAATTTCAAAACAAAAAAAATAAATATTGTATGGACACATACACCACTGTATGATCCAGAATGAGTTTTTAAACTATGAGGTTTTGACCTTTCAAGCCAATTAATACACACAGTACATTCTAAAAAGGATCAAACAGCATGAGAGATCAAAGCATGGGAATGGGAAACACATAAATATGAAAACACTTGGTGTTGTGTTTGCTAGTAAAATAAATCTACATCCTTTAAGTTACATTTTTTAACTTTTTAGTGGAAAAGGTCATATAATTATTGATGCCTAACTGACTAGGATTTTTTTCACGAAGCCCAGTACAGAATTAAGCAGTCAAGGTGATGAGATGAGAATCTTTTTCACTTATTGCTTTAATGTTCTATAAGACCAAAAACATGACTATGTTAAAATAAATATAATGAATGAGTGATTTAAGTGATTTCTTTTGCCACCAAATAATTAAAAATGTTTAATAGTTACATAAAAATGTCTTTGTGATTAATGATTAAGAAAATTACAATTAAGCAGTTCTTTTATCACAAGGTGTCCATTCTTAGATAAAATGTGATGACCTAGAGAATACCAATGTTTCGACATGAATAGTTCTTTTGCTTCCTACATAATGTGAGGAACAGCTGAATAGTGGACCATGATATTAACTGACCCAGAGGCCACTAAATATTCTGATTTTTGTCCTATATCCTATGCTGTCTATGAAGCTTTGTTTAATTTTAGACTATTAGCATGAAATATAGAATGACCAGGTTAAATTACAAGATTTCAAATTTATAGTGGCAAGATGATTGCCTTTGCTCACTAGACCATGTAAATACTGCTAATAATTCTTGTCATTTAAATTAAACTAAAACATTTTACTAATGATGCCGTCAATATTCCGTGACAAAAATACTTTTGTTATTGCAGAAATAAGATTTACCAGCCATGACCTGCATTTTTTTTCATTTACTTTTTGCCCAAGCATCATCAAAAGAAGGAATTTATCTTATGTGATTAAATATGTGTTTTAAGTCCAAATGTGTTCTTTAGATTAACAAGAAATATACTGCATTACATTGTATTTAAGTTAGTTAGTTAAGTTATGTTAGTTTCATTTAAAACCTATTATTATTATTATTATTATTATTATTATTATTATTATTATTATTATTATTATTATTATTATTATTATTATTATTGTTGATGACAAAATAACAATTATTAATTACATCAACTTTGAAATCACCAAAACAAGATATGGGTATATTACATATTTATCAATAAAACATATTGTTGTTTATCCTTAAATGACCATCACAACAGGACAATTTTAAAATGTTAAGCAGGATAAATGAATCACAGGCAGGCTTGCTGTCATGCCACTTTGTTTGAATGCTATTGATTGCTGATAGCTCTTCTTCTAATGGAGGAAATATTTCTGGTAATGCTCCATTTAGTACAGATCCACTCCAATTCACAGCCTTATGATGCCACACTGAATGTGTTGAAAGGACAACAGTGATCAGAAAGGACATTAACATGCTGCGAAGTCTGATTTCCCAAATCGGTGCACTGGCCTAGTTCACAGGTTTACTCTTCCCACACTTTAGTCTCTATTATTAGAAAAGGTCAGCAAGCACATGGGATTGATCAAGACCTCAGAAGGCCTGTGATGGAAAATCACTGATGAACCTTTCTTCACAGAAGGTGGGCAGTTGATTGTTGGACATAAAGAAATAAAAATCAGATTTTTTTGTCTTATTTCAAAACTGTTACTATTTGGTTGTCACAAATAGATGCAAATATGTCATATTTGCCATTGGAAATGTTTCTGCATCTTATATCTAATTTCCTTTTTTACATATATAGCAATCTTTTAGAGGCAACCGCAGCAAATTGTTGGTGCAAGGGCGTGTATGGGGGGAGCAGGGATGAGACAGATCATGTATAAATGAGGAAAAATAAGTAATTAAACAAAAGACAGTGCAGGCACAGACAGTCAACACAAGGGATTGATTATTTCCATTCATTTAGTGGGCCTTTTGCAAATGTCATATATCATATTCCTCTTAAAAATCTTTTATACATCATGAAATCAAAATTGTGGAAATTTTTATTTTGGCACTGAACAAGTCCATTTCTCATCCATAATGTTGCTTTAGTAAAACTCTTATTGCTACTCCATATAAAAATTAGGCAGAGGTTCATTATTTACACAATTTACAATACAGGAAAAGGTAAGTGCAAAAAAAATAAAGCTAGTTTGTAAAAAACTTTTCCAGTGCACTCTTCTGTTTTGTCACCGTGAGTGAAAACGATCTGTTTGTTATTTACAGACTTGCCTCGAGAAGGTCATCTCCATTGCCAAATATTTCTGCACACTTGATTCCCTTGACAAATATTTGTTGGATTTTCATGGTAGGTGACATAGTAGTATATTTTTCATAGTTATTTTTAGAAATGTTTACTCTTGTCATACATTATTAATGCACAAACACTATAGAGAGCATGTAATGTTTTGATATTTAATGGATCTTCACTCAAAAAAAGATACATGCAATTAGGCATTAAGGCTTAGATGTTTGGGCTGCTGGGCCTACTTTCTTCAGGATTAATTCAGGATTTTTTTCATCTCGTGATTATTATTTTAAGACAAATCATTTAACAAGTTGCTGTTGAAATGGTGCAGTAAAAATTACTGAAAATGTACATTTGTTATTCCTATGCATGTAACTTTAAGTTATTTATTGTCTTTGCATCATCCTTTAAAATACTTTCCCTTTTTTGTCATATTAGCTAAATGATTTGCTCAGTAGGGGGTGTTTGCACATGTATATAGGCTTTGACACACTAGTATAATATTCCGAATTAGCTCCTGAATTGCATTGTATGTTAGGCTTGAGCGTTCTGATCTCTAACTAAAGCAATAGTGACACCAAGAGCTCCAATATGGCTGTGCAGATTTTAAACTCTTAGTAATACCAGGCACATAAGAAATCTCTATACACTATCCGATTCTTTGTTGTACAGTTAATTTAGATATACAGTAGTGTTTAAAGGCTTTTGAACCCCTTTAGAACTGTCTGCATGAATCTGCCCTAAATATTATTAGTTGCTCAAGTCCTTAAAGTAGATGACTATGACTAAAATAAACACAGACCTTTATTTCCTGAGGGAAATTATCCAGTATTAGATTTCTATGAGTGGCAAAAGTATGTAAACACAACAGGAAAAAAAACAATAGAGTCAGGTGTCAATAAATGGAATGACAGTCGGGTGTAAGTGGGCTCCCTGTTGTATTTAAAGTACAGAGCTTTATTTAGGGCTAATATTCACAACTCTGTAAGCCTTTTGAAAAACATTGTGGTGGTAATATCAGGGTTTAGGCCTGATTTGGGCCAGGACAACTTGCCATCATTAATGGCACAATGGCACCAGCATATTTTTAAGAAACCATCTACATTTCTGTGTCTATATTTGTAGACAATATGTCTGAAAGGATTGGTCATCTAAACTCTACAAAGATGGTTTTATTACTTTTTGACCTGTTGGTTTTATATTCAAGCAGTCTTTATTGTGCTGAAAATGCTCACTACAATAAATGAGATTACTCAAGAGTTACTAGTTACAGGACAAAGGCATAATGGATCATTGTATTGCAAGAAACAGAATACACGGACAGAACACACTACAGAAACAGCTTGCGATTTGTAATTTCTGAAGCATGATCATGAATAAATTCATGATTCAAGTTCACAATTGGGTGACGAAAAATACATTTCTAAATGAAGACATCAATGGAATTTTACTGTGGCCAGACAGTTTAAGCTTGACATTCTGAGATCCTTATAATTTGTTCTTGTTTGTCTTATGGTAAATCCTGGTTCTTTTATCAAAATTGGATGCTAATCACACCTGATCACCTTTTTGATTAAAAACACCTGTTTCACCATTAAATTATTTGCCAATCCTAAAAGTATACATACTCAAAAACCAAAGAGAAAATCAAAAGGGGATAACAAACTTGCTAAAAAAAAAAGCTAAATTGGATTTGGTCCAATCAGTCAAAACAATTCTCACAACTCTTAACATTTAAGTAGATGAAACTTAAATATAAACAATGTATTACCCATGGATTCCAGCTTAGCTGGCGTAATATTACTAGAAATATTCTTAATTGGTATTATTTTACCACATCCATATGGTTATTGTTTACTATATTCATTTCCTCTTTTTTTCTTAGTAAGCAATCATTTAAAGCTTTTTAAGCACTATTTATTTCAACAAAACAACATTTTGATTCACTGCATCTTATTAGTTCTTTCACATAAAACCAAATCAGGTGAAGCCTTTTATGCTTGGAGCATCTGTTTGTTGACACAGGGACCCTAGAGATCACAGGCCAGAAATTGCTGAAGGCACAGCAAAATTACCACAGCAGATGGTAAAGAAGGATAGCTTGTTTTTAAGAAAAAAAAGCCCACCAAATACTAAACATTTAATATATCAAAGTATTATCACAAGCTTACATGAATATTGCTTTATTTAGGACTACTGTTGATAAGCATCAGGAGGTTTACCTTTCAACAGGACAACAACTGCATTGTCCTACACTGTTGATGCTCCCCAAGGAGGATAAGTCCCCCAATGAGCCTTGGACCTTCCAAGATTTCTTCCTTAAAAACCAACAACACCAGGGAGTTTTTATTTGCTACTGTCACTTCAGCTTGCTCTTTAGAGGTTCAGGCTCGGAACACTGTCAAGCTGTTTTAAGACAATGTACTATTGTAAAAAGGTCTTTATAAATAAATGAAATATCTTGAACTTGAATATACCTTTCCTTCTTTCCTAGTTTAGTATATACAACCAGATTTCCAGTGGAATGTTTTCAATCAAAGGATATTTATGTGTTTGAATGGCCCAGTCAGTAAGTCCAGACCTAAATTCCATCACTGCAAAAGTCAGAAAATCTTTAAAAAGTGTAACAAATATTATTTTTGATTTGAATAGATTTCTAAGTAAAATTAATAATCTACTTTTTAAAACCTTTTTCTTATACAAGACATATTTACTCACTATATTGGCAGATACATTCACTTGATTTATAAACATTTTTTCTTGATTTGTGTTAATATATTTATTGCAGTGATTGAGAATCTGTGGCATAAATTTAGGCACCTAGAGGTGCAAAGCTGGTAGAGACATACCCCAGTAGACTTGGAACTATAATTGCAGCCAAAAGTAATCCTATAATATACTGATTCTATTGCTACATACAAATGCATGTTACACTTTCCACATTTTTACTAGAAAAATATAAAAAAAAACATTTAACATTTTCTTTTCATTCTACGATTACTTAGCTACTTTAAACTTTTAAAGTAATATATATTAGTTGGACAGAACAGATAAAAGTTATCTACTTGAAGATTTAGAATTAAGAAAAATCATTGAACTATACAAACCATCAGAGGTCACTATATTACAATAATTTGCATTCACATGGTAATTCTAAACTAGATACTAGGTATTTAAAAATACAAAATGTGAATAAAATAAAAAAACAAGAACATTTAAATATTTATGCTAGACTTAAATATTATCTCGCATTGTATTCCATAAACCCGCATTTTCCAAACCTATGCACATATATTATGTGAGTTAGGCAGACAGTTTATTAGTTTCCCTAAATTTAGCCTAGGACTCTTTCTAAAGGCTTTGCAATGAGGTCTGGCATCCCAACCCCAGCCCCCCTTCAAGCAGACTTCACAGTCCATCAACCTCATGGCCATAGACCCACATTGTACTCCCCAACAGTTATAATTGACATAGCCCCATTGGCACTGTTAGAGCTTCCCGCCACAATGGAGCCTGGATTTTGTAAAACCAAATAACCATTTCATTTATAAAGCCATGCATTGTAAGCTGTTATGCCACAGACACACACATCACACAAAAAGACCTACTTTTTATTGTCTTGGTGCTTAAGTTTTTCCTCTTCTACATCACAGAACCGCAACTAAACCACAGGTGAATTTAAAATCTGTGATTCACAATCTGTATGCTGAACTGCTTTAATTTATCTAATTTTGGAAAATGGACACCTGATGCAAAATGTGTACGAGGGTGTCCTGCACTTTTGATGCTGCCCAAAGGGGATGAATCCTCCACTGAACATTAATTATCATGAGGTTTCTTCCTTAAAAACCAACAACACATTATCTTTGGAGGTTCAGAATCAGAACAATGTAAAGATGCTTGTAAAGAGACAACGTAATATTGTAAAAAGAGCTCTATAAATTAAAAACTTGAACTTGAATATGCCAATACCTTTCGTGATTGTGCATTTAATCATGCCTCTGTCGCTATACTGACAAAATATGCTTTCATTTGTATTTCCCACATGCAATTTGCAACTTGAACATTCATCTGTACACGGTTTAAAGTTTTGCTAGGTTGAATGTAAGTTGTTCCATGCACATTTAATGCAACAAATATTTTGCCCCAGCTCACTTCTACTTTTCGACATTCTCAAATTGTAACAACTGCCCTCTGTAATTTTGCTTTTGTAATTGGGAATCTATTCTAAAACAAGTCACCTGACCTTACACAGGCTTTCCTCCATTGCACCTGCCCAACCATTTCCCTGTGTTGTAGTGTTCTCTTAGCAGAGCAGCTCATCTCCTTTTCCACCTTCTCACTGCTCTGATGACACAATCACTGTGACTACACCATGTCCTAACCATCAAAATCTACTCTCGACATGCCAATTAACTTTGTACTTTTGTTGACATTGTAGTATATCTAGCCATCTTCTTGCTATCATTTAAATACCATGGGGTTATTTAAAGTCCTTATTTGCTTTTTTGCCTCAGCAACAGGCACCTTCTAAGGCACATCTTTAGGCACAACAACGTTTGTTTGTTTGCTTCAAATTCAACAGTCCCATGTCTCTCTCTCTTCATCTCTTCCTCTTTTTCTCTTTCTTTGAGAACCACTCTCTTCTATCTTTTACACACACACATTTACTGTACCTTTACATGTAGTCATTTAGCAGATGCTTTTATCCAAAGCAACTTACAAATGTGGGAACGATACAGGTCAATATTTAAGGATGGACTGGCGGTTCTGCCGGACCACCTTAATGGACTTACATATAGTTTTTCAGTTGTTCAGTTGTTTTCAGAGTTTTTCCATTTGTTAAATATAGGCACCCGATCTCGACACTATCTCTACATAGCTGTCCTACACTATTGTTGCTGCTTGGCCGCTCAAGGAGGATGAGTCCCTCACTGAGTCTTGATTCTCCCAAGGTTTCTTTCTTAAAATAACAACACAGCAGGGAACTATTTGGGGGTTTAAAGACTTTTCATTCTGTAAAGTTGCTTTGTGATGACGTACTGTTGTAAAAAGCGCTATATAAATAACTTGAACTTGAACTTGAATGTTAGCAGCTACGGGGAGTCTATGGAGAGAAACGAGTAATGTAGTGATATGAGTTCACTTGGGCTGGCTGAACACAATTCAGGCTGTAGAGTTTTGAATCTGTTGCAGAGGCCACATTGTACAAGCTGTGAGACCGGCAAGCAGTGCATTACAGTAATCGAGCCGGGAAGGGATAAGGGCTTGAACTAACAGCTGAGTAGCATGTTCATTTATGAAAGGTTTTTCTGATGTTGTATAGAAAAAAACCTGAAGGAATGGGCAGTCTTAGTGGCCTGATCAGATAGTTTAAGATTTGTGTCAAAAGTCGGTAGGAGAGATTGTGGACCCATAAGTTTGGAAGGTCAGGTCATGGTGGATTGGGGGTTTAGCTGGAATTTTGAGAAGCTGTGTTTTTTCCAAATTTAATTTGAGATGATGGGCTTCATCCAAACAGATATGTTGGTGAGGCAGGTGGACACACACACACACACACACACACACACACACACACACACACACACACACACTAAGAGAACACACTGTAGATGAATTAGGTTAGCATGTTTTCGCCAATTCTGCCTCAGACATGTCTCCCACAGTGGGAGGTAAATGTTGCAATTGCTGAAGAAGAGAGCTGGCACTGTGTCACGAATATACAGTTTACCGTTGTATATTAGTAAATAGCTGCGTAATGGCCCAGACCACTACGGGGCGCTCGGGGACCAATAAAATACTGGAGAGAAGCAGAAGTTAAAGTACATGATTCTTATCGTTCATTTATTCATTCATTATCTTCCGCTTTATCCTATATTAGGGTCGCGGTGGGGTTCCTCATGCCCATCCAGGGGAGATACACCCAGGACAGGGCGCCAATCTATCGCTGGGCGATTCTTATCATAATATATATATAAATAAATAAATACTTATTTCCCTCAATGAAATGCAAATAATTTTTTTTATTTCTCATTTCATGTAGTTTTCTCCGTTTTTCTTTTGATATTCTATGTGGCACTGTTAAAATTAAGCTGGCATGAAATTATGTGTCACAGGTGCCTGTGGCACCTGTCCCTCGTTTGTGTCCTTAATTGTTTCTGTTGGGTGATTGGTTTGTTTTGTTCACATGTTTAGTTCCTTTTGTATTTATTCTTAGTTTTCCCGTAAGTTGTTGCACGTCTCTATTTTGTGGTTCCTATACCCTATGTTATGTTCTGTTTGTTCCCCATTTTCGTTGGTGTCCCATCACCAATTTTTATTAAATTTACCTTTTGGATTTTATCCCGGTGTCTTGGACTCTCCTTCCGCGTAAAACCACGGTACGGCGCTGCGCACCTTCTCCGCGTGGGTCGTGTACCGTGGGAGCGTTCGCCGTGGACCGACGCACGTAATTTTCCCCGCGTGGTCGGTACCCGGGAGCGCTCACTTGGCGCGAGCGGCTGAACGCAGCCATATCTCCGCGTTAGCCGCCCTCCTCCCGGGGAAGAACGGACAGTTCATGACATTATGAGACGTTTCATTTATTTTTTTGTATTAAAACTTTTAAAGTCAGTGGGGGATCAATTACTTATTTCCTCCACTGTATATATATATATTTTGTTAATTGTTTATCTTTTCGGTTACTGACCATTTACTGAAATAAAAATAGATCTTGAATACTATGTTCAAAAAAATTGGTGACCAAAAATAAGGTGATTAGTAGTGCAGGGACTTATGTGAGACTAAGTGACTAAACTCTTTAGATAACATAAAGAATATTTGAATGTCTGAAATAACCCAATTTCCCAGCAGCACGGTGGCTTAGTGATTAGAACGTTCGCTTATCAGTGCTAGGGATTGCCGGTTCGAATCCCAATCTGAGTGGAGTTTCCACGTTCTTCCCGTGTCCGTGTGGGTTCCCTCGGGTTCTCCCGTTAAAACATGGATCAAGGTCAATTGAATTCTCCAAATTACCCCATATAGAGTGTGTCTAGGTGAGTGAGTGTGTGCACCATTGATAGATTGGTGGTATCGTCCTGGGTGTATCTGCCCAGCACCCGAAACGATCTCCCCTGGATGGGCATGGGGACCCTAGTAGACCCTAGTCTCCCATGCGACCCTAGTAGAGGATAAAGCAGAAGATAATGGATGGATAGATGGATGGATGGAAGGAACAATTTGCATTATTAGGTGTCTAACATGTTCAGACTTTGCCTCTTTCTGAGTCATTTCTGAATCATATCTCTTGTGAAATTCGGTGTTTCACGCAAAGATTTTTCAGCCCATTTCCAGTTTCAACATCAATTTTATCCATCTTATAATGACAGTGCATACTGTTTTTAGAAATAAAATGACTAATGGTTCATGAACTAAAAGTCATGACTTATTTTATATTACTAACTATTAGTAATCGCACCAGCAAAGCTTGGAAATATATAATTTATATATTTAATCCATTATTAGCTCGTCAGAACTTATTTATACTATTTTTTTTTTATTATTTTTAAAAGTAAATATTTAATTAATTCATTCATTCATCATCTTCCGCTTTATCCTATATTAGGGTCACGCGGGGGGTTCAACATGCCCATCCAGGGGAGAACGTTTCAGGCGCTGGGCAGATGCACCCTGTCCTGGGTATCGCTGGGCACACACTTATGCACTCTATACGGGGCAATTTGGAGAAATCACTTGACTTGATCCATGTTTTTGGACTGTGGGAGGAAACCAGACAACCCGGAGGAAACCCACGCGGACACGGGGAGAGCATGGAAACTCCACCCAGATGGGGATTCGAACCGGGAATCCCTAGTGCTGAGAGGCGAACATGCTAACTAAGCCACGGTGCATATTGTCGTTGCATATTGTCTTTTTCAAATGCATTGCTGTTTTTCAATACAATACAATACTCTAGCATATAGATGTGCAAAAAATAGACTAAATATATCAACGCAGTCATGTTTTTAACTGTGCAAAGAAACTGAAGTTCCCAAAAAATCGGATCCATACTCTTGTATTTGGCAATGACTAAGCGAATTACTAATGAATTATGATAAATGAAAACATGTTCATCATTTCTAATTAACATAGTGTCTTGATTCATAACCAATAAGGGGTGGGGCATTAGCTGTAGATCAGTTTTGGTGTCAACCAATCAGCTGAGTGCAGGTCTTAGTCACAGCCCACGTTTGTTGTCCTGCAGGATAGCGGCAGTTAGCTGGGTTTCATTCTCATGAGGAACTTTATTCCTGCACTTTCTGTGTGATCTGCAGACACTCACCGAGGTAAGATTCAAAGAGTTTTCTGATACGCTTGTTGCTGTCTGTAGCTGCGTACTGTTAGTGGCACAACCTCACAGTACAAAGCAACTCTAAAACTCACACGTTTTATATTTTTTTGTATATTCTTGTTTCTATTAACGGATTGCTTGGCGTTTCAGCGCAGTGCATGTGAGCTGTTTGTTCATCCTATCTATGGTTTAAAGCTTTTCTTAGTCATAACTAAAGTAACGACACAGTTTGAAGCCATTTAATAGAGGCAGTTAATTGTGTTGCTAAATAAATGTTTCTCTCATATAGATGTTTTTAAATCGCAGTGCTTGCAGCCTGACAAAGATCCCTTACAGAGAAAGAACTATAAGACTGGAGAAATCAGAGTAGTCTTTATTATGCTTTATTTAGATCAATCGTAATTTTGTAGCATGTATACTGTCCTGTAGACATTGAAACATATTTGTTGACTGTAACATTCGAAGTGAATAAAGTTAAAATATGATTTGCACTTGAACTACATTAAAGTGCTGCTACAACATATTTGACAGTTTTTTGAGGATGTCACAATCAAGTGAAAATAGACAAATGCAGTATTTGCAACTGATGGTTGATCTGTATTAGCTGATGTGCATTTTAAATCATACCATTGAGTTAAAATGCCTTTTTAACAAATCAAAGCGATTCACCCGCTGTGATTGTTGATTGTTGTAGGACAACAGATGCAGGAATTCATCACAAAGGCATTTCCTTTATGTCTTCCTGAATCTTACCAGTCATAAACTATGGAACTGTGTATGACAATGCTTTCATTATAGCCTTAATAGTTAGAAATGTATTTAATCGTTTTGGTTAAACAAGTAAGCATTTTCCCATTTCTCTTGGACCATCTTACATTCAGATATTGTTCTTTTGTTTAAATTTCTTATAGTGCTACTGCTGGAGCAAATGGATAAATAAAATATAAATGGGATCTTCAAATGGGAAATTATCAGATTAATTGATTGGTTGCCAACTGTTATTCCTGTATGACAGTACACTCGATATTTTTGGATTGTGACCAAAATAGCTTGTTTTGATAATGTTGTCTTTTGCATTGGGAACCACAGACATAAAATGTTTTACCATTTTCCGACATTAATATGGCATTTTTGTCGTTGTCATTATATAGTCTAAAAAACTGAAATCTAAAAATGCAGTTATGTATTAATTGACAATACAAATATTACTACCTTTGTTTTTACTATATCACAAAATTTCTATTAGAATAATATTCATAATGAAGTACAATTATGGATTTTAAATGAGTATAGAAACATAAACTAACCTTCCTGTTGTACATTTTATCATATAGCATATAACATATAGGTTTACATTCGATCTTATGTTCATCAAAACAAAGAATTTTTCAATAAATGATGTGGTTTGTGAAACAGTGTTTTAATTTTTCTTGTGTTTTGATAGCAATGTTGCATTTTTGCCATAAAATAAACAGTATTGCATATGCATGTCTGTGAAAAGTAAAAAAAAAAAAAGGAATTTCTAAAAATGCCTCAGTTTTTTGCTTCTTCACAACATTCCTCACATACTCAAGACTCACACCAAGGAATGGCCCAATGGCCCCACCCATGGCCAGCAAAAAAAAGACAGTTTGATTGGTCAGTTACTGGCCAATTCATAGATTCAAAACTTTAATGTCTCAGAAAATGCATAGCTTATAATGTTTTTAACTATTTATATTTGATAACCTAAGCGCTTACAAATACATATTGACCTATGTCAAGATGTCAAGAAATGTTCAGTTTAAATTAATATTTCTAACAAGTATGAAAAGTTTTAATTATAAAGTATCAAAAATAGATGTTCATTTGAACTAAATAGCACTCTTACCTGTATCACATGATATTATGCATTTACTGTTTATCACTAGTAAGAGAATAGCATGTGTATACAACATATCTTCAATATGCATTTTCTATTTCTAAAGAGGGCAATCAGAAAATGTGAAAAATAAACTAAATATTAATCAGATGTGATGATTTTTCTTTATTAAATTTTAAATTGTACAAAAAAAGATTTAGTCCAACCATTATCTATTTGTCTTAAGATCCTCAGAGAAATGTCTCCTGGCTATTTAGTACACATGTTAGTAACACTCATGAGGGATGTAGGGCACTGTGGCAGTAAAAGAATGGTAATAATTGTTTAATAATTTATGAGAATTCTATATGATATTTATTGTGATTTACTTCACAGTGAAATATTTTCAATCTGAACTACCATCATTGGCACTATCTAAAATTATGTAAAAGCATTATTGTTACAGATCGATCTGTCAGGAAATATCAAATGGCATAGTCGGTTGAAGTGTACACACTAACTCCCTCCTACTGATACCCTATGATATGGGGAAAAAAAGAAAAAAAAACTGCAAAAGAGTCCAGTCATAGGCGTGTAGTAAATTTGACAGACAGAACTGAATTAAGAGATTGAACAGGTTTCACAGTACTTTGAAGGCCACACGTAACTGGTATTTGTTTTGGGAACGGTTGTCAAAATTCCAACTGCAGAGCAGTGATGTAACACTGTAACTGCTCTGCAGACAGTTCCTATTTATTAACTTTTTTTATTAACAACATGCACAAAACAAGTTTCATTGTACAATACTTAAATCACACCTATTTGTTAACACTCTAAACTGTATCACACTGAATCATGCTTGAAGAATTTTTAATAATTTTAACAATAATAATAATAATAATAATAATAAATCACCTGCAGTAATGTAAGTTCTTCTACAATCATACCAATACCTTCTTTTTAACTGTTTAACTCAGCATTTGTATTGAAACAAAAGCATAGAGGAAGTTTCCCATTTATGAATAGCTGCTGCATTTATTTATTATTGCCTAGAGTACATATATTGTTGAATAGTAATCCATAATGTTATAAAAGCAGTTAAAACACAAAGGGCTTCCTAAAAGCGAAACTTGTTCTATGCTTTATTCTGTTAGAGAACTTCAGGAGTAAACGTGTCCAGACTAGACTAAGCATTCTTTAATAAATGTTTTTTTTTCCCTTCCAAGACATGTTAGAGCAATGTATCCCAATGAACACTATAGACTGGCATGCAGAGTATTATGCAGTAATACTGCAGTAAGTTATTATACATTCTAAAGAAAGCACTCCAGGACTGTATCTTGAATTTCTCCTGTTTGATACAAACACTGATAATACAAGTTTTGACAAGGCAAGTTAATGACTAGAAAATATTATATTTTGCTTGTAATGGAGAGTAGTTTAGTTGCACTGTATTTTAACACAGACATAAATTAAGCAAGATATAATGCAAAAAACTACTAAATTGATCACACAAATTGTACTGTAAAAAAATCATTTATGATCAACCAGATTAAGCGCTGGTTTAATGTCAGTGGCTGGTCCATAATCATAATTGCCGCTTCTGCCGATTCTGTGATTTTCAGTTGTATAATTTTTCATTATAATTTTTCATTCTTATTGTATTGCATTTTAATCAAGAGCAAGATACGAACAATGAATGAGTTGGTGTAATATTAGAGTTCAGGTAAGCGCAAGCAGATCCAGCAGCTACCAAAAGCAATGGAGACTGTTGAGTAGTGAAGTTACATGGACTTAGTTTGGTTACTTGAGTTGAACTAGTGCTACTGATGTCGGCCCAGCATGTGATCTATATGAGTAGTAAATCTAAAAGAAAATAAGGTTTCAAGGTCTTTTTTTCTTGATGTTGCGATTAATTAAACTAGAAAAAAGAGGTAATTAAAAAAAAAATTAGAACACATTCTTATTTATAGATGGTGTAATGAACAAATAAAAATGTCTAAAAGTGGAGATTTATTTTTCTCTGACACAATAGTGAATAAAAATGAATAAATCATAATTTTTTTTTCACATTTATAGATCATTTTCTTGGTTTTTACCTGGTGTGTCAAGAATTATAAAGGAATTTTTTTTTTTTATAAAGGCTTTTTTTTTTGTTGCAAAAACATTTGCTCTTGTGCATGATAAATCTGTGGTGAGCCTGCAGAATATTTTTGATTTATTGAAAAATGAAGAACACAATGGTTATGGCTATTATAAAAGTGACTAAAATAGTATGTGTTTTTTATGATATACTGATAAGATACTGATCTGTTTAGCCAAAATGCAATTTTGTTTTTTGTGTTTCCAGCAGATATATATGACTGCTCAAACAATCATCTCGAAAGTCAAAAGAATGTGAAACAAGAAAGCAGAGCATGGCTGCAAATAGAATTCGATCAACAAATAATGCATTCACCCGATGCAGATCTGAAGGAACTCTTATTGATATCAGTAAAGGAATTTCAGAAACTGCACTAACAAACATCAAAGGTTACCACTTTTTATAAATGCAAATAATATTACTTAAACTTAGTACTTATGCATGACTTTTTGTTAATATGTTAAAATATTTGTTTTTACAGTGCCCACTCCAAGTTCTTTACGACTAGATGCAACTTCATTGGTTGAATCTGTCAGAGAGGTTATTGCTATTAAGGATTATTGTCCATCAAACTTCACGACTCTTAAATTTTCCAAGGGAGACCATCTTTATGTTCTTGACACATCTGCTGGAGAATGGTGGTATGCCCACAATAATACAGAAATGGGATACATCCCAGCAGCTTATGTCCAACCTGTCAAACATCGAGAACTTTCTTCTTGTGACAGTGGCATGATTGACAGCATATTTGATGTAAATAAAGAAAACTTAGAAGATGTACAACAATGTGGAGAATGGCCAGGGCACCTTCAAAATGCATTTTCTCAAAACATTAACCCATTTGTTAATAAACGAATGTCTTTGAACCCATTTCTTGAAGGCTCCTTAAATACACCTGATCAAAAGTCTACTCAGAGTTCAACAGACCTCTTGTTCTCCGTGGAATCAACTGTCAACCATGGCAATGTTAATAAGTTTAAAAGAAGCATACTGGATACAAATAATTTGAACCTTGGCACAGGGAACGGTGCAGTTCTGCGGCGAGACAATCCATTTTACAGAAGCAAACGCTGTTACAGCCTATCAGAATTATCCATCTTGCAGTCCCAGGCAGATGCACCACAAGAATGCTTAAGTTTCTTTAATGGCTTAAAAGCACCAACACCTGAGCAGTTTCAGAGTAAAGAAGACTTTAAAAATGCTTGGTTAAGCCATCGTAAACTTACAAGATCCTGCCATGATCTGGATTTAATAGGACAAAATCCTGGTTGGGGTCAAACACAGCCCATAGAGACCAATATCGTGTGTGAACTGGATAGCTCAGGTGGTACCGTTCAGTTACCTTACACTACAATCAGTATCCATGTGCCTGAAGGCCATGTAGCAACAGGTGATTCTCAGCAAATATCTTTAAAGGCTTTACTGGATCCACCACTGGAACTTAACCATGACAAATGTACTACTGTGAGCCCAGTAGTAGAAATTAAACTGAGTAATATGGAAACCAAAACAACTGTCACCTTGGAGATGAAAGTGTCTGTTGTAGTTAAAATGGAAAGTCGACAAACAACAGAAGTGATCTGTGTCCGTAGTGACTGCAGGGAAGGCCCCTATGTTCCAGTTCCTCATGCTTACATGTATGGAGATACAGTTCAAGTAACACTGGACAATTTAGAACCATGCATGTATGTTTCAGTTGTTGCACAAGCCCAAGTTGTAGCACCTTACAACACAGTTTGGGAACATGTTGTAAAGATGGTTACATTAGGTGTTTATGGACCCAAGCATATACATCCATCTTTTAAGACAGTTGTTGCTGTGTTTGGCCATGATTGTGCTCCAAAAACATTGTTAGTAAGTGAAGCTAAGCAGTCACACACCAATCCACCAGTATCCCTCCAGCTTTGGGGAAAGCACCAGTTTGTCCTGTCAAAGCCTCAAGATCTTCATGTTGGTGTGTATCCCAATACCTCTAATTTTGAAGTGAAGATTAGTGAGCAGACAAGGGTGGTGAGAGGTTTTCAGGTTAAGCTTGGAAAAGTATCTCGTTTCATCTACTTCATATCTGCTCGTGACACTGGAAACATAACAGACTTTACATTACGAGTGCAAGTCAAAGATGTCCAGGACTGCACCCTTGCCCAGTTCTGTGTCCAGACACCACCACCTCCTCCCAAGGTGGCAACAAGCTGTGTGCAGAGACGTTTTTTGAAAAAAAAAGAAGTAAACAGGATGGCACTCTCTTGTCTTGTGGCACCCACAAAATATCCAGTATTTCAGGACAAACCAGTGCAAAATCTCAGGTTTGGAAAACTGATAAAAACAGTCATTAGACAGTCCAAGAAGCAGTATTTGCTAGAGTACCTAAAAGGAGATGTGGTGGCACTTCTAAGTGAGGAAAAAGTAAAGCTTAAAGGTCATCTTTGGAACAAGGAGTGGTATATTGCATACTATCATGGCAGAATTGGACTAGTCAATGCAAAAAACATTCTTTTAATGGGAAAGGTGAAACCAGTTAATTTCAAGGGGGCTGATCTTACCTCTGCAGTGCTTTTGGATCAAATCCTGAATCCCTGCAAGTGTCTCACTTACATCTATGCTTTGGTGAGGACAATACTGATGGAGAACATCAACAGCTGGAGAGCTTTTGCTGATACCTTGGGCTATGCCTGCTTTCCTTTGACATACTTTTGTCGAACAGAGCCAGACAGTGAGTCTGACAAAGTGGCCGCTGTGTTAGAAAGATTTAAGGAGGATTGCAGTGGATCTGAGGAACAAGAAAGGAAGTCCTTCCAGAAGGAACTCATGATGGTATGTACTAATTAGACTTTGTAAAGCTTGCTACCAAGTTGAATATGATCACAGCTGAGTTAAATGACATTTTAAGATAATTCCAGTTTATACTATTGGCTGGTTGTTATTAAGCAACAGATTGGAGTGTATGTGGCAGACAAATTGCACATTTTTTTCTTCATCAAGAATCATTAAGAATGATTCATTACATATTCATTTATTAGATAAATTAAGGTATTGATATTTTACTAAAGCTAAATTAAAGGCCTCCAATATCAGAAATTTATTTATTCATATTATCCATTAACATTCATGACCAACAACTTATTTAAACAAAACAACATATGAGAAACAACTACTAATAATAATAACGTATTGTTTTGCAACAGAATTCATAGCATATTGTACACAATGCTAGCAACGATACCATTAAGTGGAAGTCCAAGTCCAAAATCGGAACATAAGAAAACGAGTGTAAACATTGCTTTATGAATAACATAAACATAAACATAAGGAAACATATCTTAAAACATAGCTTAAATAAATAATAAGTAAAATAAAGTTCAATACAAATAAATGTAACTTTTGGGAGCAGGTTTGCAATATTTTAATGAAAAAAGTTTCATCTTGCTTTTGTTATTTCAAATGTACCTTAGAGTATTGTGATAAGTACAGCCTGAAAAGTGATAAGTATTCTGTAAACACTGAAGTAGGACAGGGTGTGGTTCTGTTTAAAGAAACTTAGCTCTACAGATGTTTCCTTTTTAATTGTTTGCATCATAACTAGAGGGTTATGAGAACAGAATAAACCCTTGATTCATAAACACAGTGCAGCCTGTTATGTTGAAATTAAAACAGTTTAGCTCCTGTTTGACTTTTATTAAAAGTCAATTCAATCTGATAAAATTAAATTCCAAATTGTTTGCAATCTCTGACAAAAGATATATACTTTTATCTACTTCATAAATTATCTGCCTGTGACACAGGAAACAGAAAATAACATGAAACAGTGTGTGATTTTTGAGTGCTACAATTTCTGTAAACATGAATAATTAAGTAAGTAGAATATAAACTGATTTTCAGAATATAATAGATTAATGATAATACATTAATTAAACACTTAAGCATGAGTGTGTTCTTGTTGTGTACATTTTAAAACCAAGAATGAAAGAAAAACTAGGACAGAGTTACATACTATTTGTAATCATTATTAGGAAATGCAAGATAAATCATTAAAGCAGTCCAAGCATCAACCTACATCACACTGAAACCACTTACAAAACCTTTTCATTAAGATGGATCAACAACATGTTAAGAAATATTACATATTTGCTAAGAAATCACATCTTCTCAAGACTCAGTGAGTGGAATGAACTAGAAATTAAAAATGCGAGTATTGTAGGCATCATGGTCTGCCTATATTGTATTTTCAAGAATATAAAATTGTTTTGAGGTACAACCTTTTTCAACAAATATTTGGTTACATGCAAGTGAAACCAGAGATCATAGAGCTTAGCAAGAAAGCAGGGGGTAAGTGTAAGGTGTGCATGTGTGTGTGAGTTGCTAAGTTTACATTAATATTTGCATCAAAGTGTTTTTGAACCTGTGGTACCTTGTCTACATGCAATAAAGTAAACCTAACATTACTTTTTGTCTCAAAGGACAAGAAAGGAAAGAAAAGGAATTTTTTAACTGACTAGTGGTTGGATATTCACCCTTAACACAACTAAGCCTTTGAAACAGAGCTGATGCATTCTCAAGCGTTTGCCTGCTTTTTCCATCCATTACAGCCGGATATTTCCTTTTCCCCTAGTATTTCCCATGT
Organism: Corydoras sp. C115; assembly: GCA_019802505.1. Classification (NCBI taxonomy): domain Eukaryota; kingdom Metazoa; phylum Chordata; class Actinopteri; order Siluriformes; family Callichthyidae; genus Corydoras; species Corydoras sp. C115. Next base: position 6,735,265 of record JAFMOC010000001.1, read on the forward strand.
GGGTGTGCCTTGGGATTCATTGGTGCACTATGCTCATAATGGCACGTAAATTCCAGCTATCTAAAAGTTCATCAACTCAAATGATATCCCTTGATAATTTTAGTTCTTCTTTCTTGTCTAAATGTTGTTTGTATGTATTTTTACATAACACTATCACACTTGACTACTATTAACTAGTTTAGAATATGTAAGAATTTGTAATGTGGTGGCTACTGAATAGTTTTTGCTTTGCTTTTTAATGGAAATAACATCAAAGAAATGAAACATAAAGGGAAAGGGTGGAGTTCATTTCAAACTGCAGTTATTCCAAAGTGGAACTTGTCTGCACCATGTTCATTATTAAATGTGCAAAAAAACACTACAGTGGGTGAACATTGTGACTGTTCTAACTACTCTTTTTATTCATAACATAAAGCAGTGAAGAAAGGTTTTGTTTAGTGTATTACAAGAGGCGATATCTCTGTGATTCAACTTAAAAAACATACATGGCATTCTTGAAATTGCACAACATGAAATTTCACTACCTCATATTCATGATGGGTTTAAAATGGTCATTTGTGAAGCCTCAGCTCTAAATCTCTCAGGAAGTTTCTTATAGTTTCAAACATTATTTGTTTACAAATGTATCATGTGTACATGCACATCAAAATTATACCCATTCCTTCTTTTGTGCACACTACATACTTTTCACATTTTCATGTCAGTAATATACTAAGAAAAATAAGTTTTATACATTTTTGTAAGTTTTATGAGATTTGTTCCACAGGCCCTTTTAAAGCTGGACTGTCAGGGGCTAGTGGCTCGGTTAGTGAAGGACTTTGCACTTCTTACTACAGCAGTGGAAGTTGCCAGCCGTTGGCGGGAGCTTGCAGAAAAACTAGCCAAAGTATCACACAAACAGATGGATGCCTATGAAGCTCCTCATCGAGACGCTAAGGGACTGGTAGAGACAGAGGTAGATGATAATCGCAAATACAGCAAAATGCATTGTTATCTAAAACATGTTAACAACTTTGAATAATCACTTAGTCTCTAATCATATTTTATTTACTGAAGGCACTGACATTTGATAATATTTAAGTAACACCGGATAAAAAAAACAAATGCTGATAGTTACACATTTGGGTGAATCCTTTCAAAGACACAATAAACACTATGTTGGATGAAAGCAACCTTATTTTAGAAGTAACTGCATATTTGTGAAATGCAGTATAAACAATAATTCATGATACATTTCAATTCAATGCCAGATTTTGAGGGTTATCACAGTAAAAAAATATATTACTGTAACTTGGTAATATAACCATGATAAATTGATGTTCACTTTAAACTTAAGAAAACTAAGAAAATAGATATTTTCACAACTGTTACATCTATTCTTATTATACTTTTATATCATTTTGAAACAAGTTTTTATTTGCAATTTATTGTTTTTTTCTTACTCTTGTTAGATGTACTACAGCTGCTAAAAAATAACAGTTGGTAACAGTCTACAACATCCCTAAATGTCATTGATGATTGATGTTCCTGAGATTATCTTATTTTTAAATAACAACCTTTATCTTGAACACAAGGGCTGGCCATTATGCAGGAATGTGCCAACCTACCATGGAATGGTGGAGAAATTTTTGAGAAAGGCTGACCATTTATAAAACGCTGACTTAGCCTGAAGCTTCATTATGGAATGTGAGAGAAAACAATTTTTGAATTTGAACACAGACTGTTAAAATACAGAGACTGTATTTTATAATGTCTCACCTAATACCCACAATTGACCATCATAGCTCTTCAAAATGAATAATCATATGTATTAAACTAAAGGCCTTGTGCTGACTAGTAGACAGTCATAAGTTCGGTCGTATGATTAAAATGAGCTGGAGCCCAGAAAAGTTAGCAGGGGTTTTGCAGATTTTCCCAACATTGACTTTAATTTTCTGAAATTTTCTAGTGTATTAGGTGCAATAGTTTTAAAAAATCTGAAACTTTTTACAGATTTTAATTGCAAAGTGACATCGCTTACATTAAGTTTGGAACAAAGTGACAACAACTTGTTTTTGCTTTTAGAGATTGGGCTTTTCACAGAAAATATATGCTGTTTTATTGGTTTTTACAAAGTGCAAAATTGTGTTGGTAAATTGCATGGTTAACCAATATTAGCCTTCCAATTTTGAGGAAATTGTAAATAAACTATAACAATTGAGATTTAATTATCTCAAAATTTTGTAATTCTACCACTGTCCCATATGTTGTTTAATGCTACTGCAGACATAAGCTTATTCCTAAATAATAAATTCAATAAACTATCTTTATTTTTGACCCTATCGATAGGATAACATAGGATTGTTCTGTCTAACAGTAAAGCTTTGTTTGTATCATCATTATCATGGTTGAACTGCATTAAACACATAACACATATCTGAGCACTTTATCTAAGCACTTTATCTAAGCACTTTTATTTGGGCTGTTGATTAACAGTTTGAAATTTTAACCCCATGTCACCACTTTGGTCCATTAGGTAAAGCCACAAGCCCTGCTCTGCACTGCATCATAGTTAACCTTCTACTATGACCCCAAGTTGACAAGTTTTGACAATAATGACAATGAAACCTTTCATTATTAGGTTGTTACTCTTTTACACAATGCATAGTATACTGCACGCAAAGGCACCCAAATGGCACTTCTAAAAAAAAAAAAAAAAAAAGAAAGAATTGTAAATTACAAATACTGAACTGAGGCCTATACTTGAAAAAATCATCTGGGTCCAGTTCTGGGCTATTTTTATTTTCTTACTGTTAATCGTAATCTTAATATTAACATTCTTAATCTTTATTTGCTTGCTTTTAGGCAATGTGGAAGCCAGCATATGATTTCCTGGTGACATGGGCAGCCCAGATCGGTGATAGTTATAGAGATGTGCTCCAAGAGCTTCACATTGGACTTGACAAAATGAAAAACCCTATCACCAGGCGCTGGAGGCATTTAACAGGTGCACTCATCCTTGTTAACTGCTTAGACCTTTTAAGGAGCTCCGCGTTTAGCACCTCCCTCAAGGATGACTGTGCAATATAGATTTCAAGCAATATTCCCAATGTATGTGAAAGTTTTATATAGTCCTCTTGAATTTACTACTGAATAAGTAAACTGAAGCAGATATTCTTGTTTAAGTACAGATTACCAAAAATGCAGACTTTTCATATGCTGTGTTTTAAGGTCCCCTTGTCATTTCTCTTTTATTCAATCTGTAGAATATTGTAGTATATTGTTAGCAATACAAATGTTTATTATTTAACATTATGACATGCTGAGGAATCAAAACTGGTAAACTGGCAAACGCCATGGCATTGTTGTTTTAACAGGCCTTCTGAAAAAAAACAAAAAACGTATTGATTTGTTATTTAATTATCGTGAAATAATAATAGAAAAAAACAACAGTTGTTCTACAAATGTCTAATACCCAAACAAATTAATCAACAAAATAATAAACTTATAATATTTATGCTGTTATGGCTGATGAAAGCATAGTTCTTAACTGTGAAAAATAAAAAAGCTAATTCAATTTAATGCTTATATTTTATTTAAAATATAATTTGTTAGCTAATATTCAAATTTCACAGATTTCACAGTTTCTCTTTAATCCTATTCGGGCACAACTGTTGACTGAATGTAATTGAAATTTACAAGGCTCGTTGATTAGTTGAAACAGATTTAAAGATCCACAGGAAGCTGCTAAGAGCTGCTATATTGTCTAAAAAAATTGTGCTATGGATGGTTCAAATTTTATTAAGTTTTTGTCTTCATAAATTCAAAACAAAATATAATTCTTTTTGAAACAAGACGTTTTACACACTGGCCTATTTAAAGTCACACCTTACAAGACTGAATCATTTCCATATCATGAAGGTAAGATGATTATTTTTCATTGCCAGTATTGTCATTACATTCAGGTGCTTTAGACACTTACTTCACATGTGTAAATCAGAGTATGTGCTTTAAATGTGTTGAATATCAGTGCCATTTTATGTGCCTACATGAACAACAGCATCAGTTGCAACATCAAAAAAGCTCAAATGTGAAGACAGTGCTTATAACTATAAAAAAAATTATGGCACTAAAACTGAGTGACAGAAAAACAAAGCACGAATCTTGCTTTTTATTTACATATTTTTAATTAAATGTCGATTTAAGAACAAATAAAGTAACAAATGCTTAATTCCTAGACAATTATTCATACAAAATGATGTATTCTACAAAGTGAAATGTCATAGTTATTCATTAACTTTTCAGACATTCTGCTTTCATTTTTGGCTAATTATAAAATGCCATTCCAGACAATACTGAGCAAACAAATAAGGGGGACAGTAAAACACTATATGTAAGTACACTATATGTGTATCAATGAAGTAAGCTTAATGAGAAATAAGATGTGCATGAAGATATCATTTGTCTTAAAACCATATGTGTTTTGATGAAATAAGTTTACTGAGTACTGCTACACACTATTAGTTAGTAATGAGATGTAACCGGTACATTTTAACTAACTATGTAGTACATTGTATTCCAAAATATAGGCTAAAACAATTAAGTGGCAAAAGTGCTATTTAGCTTCAAACTATAGAATACACAGAAAGTCTTATCAAGTCATAATTGCCAAGGAAATTAACTACTGATCACATTTCACTAACTGGTACAATTGCTGTCATGTGGTAAATGTATTTTTTCTCCTGAAATAGTGTTACTTTATGCTTTTAACACATGTATCTCATTAAAAAACAAATGACACCATTATTCGTTGGCATATATGTAACTGGTTTGTATAATATTACTATGGCATTGCACACATAAATAAATATGGTACGTTTTGTTTAAAGCTAAAAGCTATGCATTATATTTAATGTGTTACAGATTTTAAATAATGGGTATTATTTACACCAGTATCCTACTTTCATTTAAAATTTCATTTACTTTATCCAAACACATCAGTATTATTATTATATATAAGTATTTACTTAGGGGCGGCACGGTGGCTTAGTGGTTAGTACGTTCGCCTCTCAGCACTAGGGATTCCCGGTTCGAATCCCCATCTGGGTGGAGTTTTCATGTTCTTCCCGTGTCAGCGTGGGTTTCCTCCGGGTTCTCCGGTTTCCTCCCACAGTCCAAAAACATGGATCAAGTCAATTGAGTTCTCCAAATTGCCCCATATATGTGTGTTTGTGTAAATGAGTGTGTGCCCAGCGATAGATTGGCGCCCTGTCCTGGGTGTATCTGCCCAGCGCCCGAAACATTCTCCCCTGGATGGGCATGGGGAACCCCGCCGCGACCCTAATATAGGATAAAGCGGAAGATAATGAATGAATGAATGAATGAATGAATGGAAAAAAAAAAAAAAAAAAAATATATATATATATATATATATATATATATATATATATATATATATATATATATATATATATTGCAATGTAATGAGTAAATAAGACACATCAGTGCTAAGAACAATCCACAACACACATAATACCTTCTCTCTCTGTGTAGGTCCTGACTCTTAAATAAAGGAGGAAATGTGAGCAACAAGTTTGTATGTGTAGAACTAAAATGAAATAGACAAGAAGAGTAGCAACTAGGTCATTTACAGTGTGACTAATTGGTGTAGTGTGTAGTTGCAATTCTGGCACTTTAAAATGATTGGTAATCTTTTTTTTTTTCTTTGTGACAATTGTACATTAATAAATATAATGTTTTAAATATGCTAATACTACTGTGTATGCCACATTTTATGTTCCCTGGTTTGACACATTTTGTAAACAAATACTGATTGTAGATGTCAATTTGATGTTTGTATAGGACTGTAAAACATGCTGCAACACATTAGCTTTACAGCAGAATAGCAATAAGAATTGCTCAACTCTGCAAATAACAAAATATAATTGGTTCTAAAGCCAAAATGCCTACTATGTCTTACACAATACTGTACACTGTATAATTTTGTTTTTGTGATACCTGCTAGACTGGTTTCGTCTAACAGTTATTTTCAATGCATGTTATTTACATTTAAAGGTTAAATGATATAACAATATAAATTTTAGCTGCTGACATTTAGTATAGAATTAAGCATGCATGTTTATACATGTTAAAGACTGACTTTGAAAAAAAAAAACTGTCTTTAATAAAAGTCTCCAAAACTTTTCTTTAACTTCAGTGATTAAATGAATACAGTGATAATTACATCAATCCATCCATTATCTTCCTCTTTTATCCTATATTAGGGTCGCGGGGGGGTTCCCCATGCCCATCCAGGGGAGAACGTCTCAGGCACTGGGCAGATACACCCAGGACAGGGCACCAATCTATCGCTGGGCACACACTCACTCACAATTTGTAGAATTCAATTAACCTTGATCCATGTTTTTGGACTGTGGGAGGAAACCAGAGAATCCGAAGGAAACCCACGCAGACACGGGGAGAACATGGAAAGTCCATCCAGATTGGGATTCGAACCGGGAATTCCTAGCGCTGAGAGACAAACGTGCTAACCACTAAACCACTGATACACATTCCATGTATAACTAATATGTAACAGTACATAAACTAGCAAACAAATACTGTATGTGATGGACAAGCAGACTGAGTGTCTGGGTAAAAATCTTTAGAGTAAACATGGATAACATTTATTGGTAAAATGTTTTTTTAACAAATAGGTCCAGGTATTGTAGCTATTTATAAGCATAGTCATCACTGATCTAAACTCATCTATATAATACACATCAATAACTACTGTGAATTTGTAACATAACATTTGTATCCAATATGTTAGAGGCTTTCAGTGAAAAATGACCTTGCACACACTCTAAACTAACACACTATACAAATGTTACTTCACCTGTTGAAAGGGTCATTCACCTCCCTCTCCCTTCCTCTCTCTCTCTCTCTATCATCTATCATTGTTTCACAGCAAATTTTGTACCATCTTTAAGTTGGACCTAACTACTTGTTAAAGGGACAATACATTAAACACAGACGGACTTTTATTTATTCAAGTTGAGAGAACTTCTGCCCTCTAACGGACAAACAGCAAAACGCACATATAACTATAGGAAAATCTTTTTCCAAATGTATTTAAACAAAACCATTGTAAGGACAATTATTGAAAGAATGAAGATTTGTGTTATTATTTATCGTGGGTTATATAAATAGAAGTACTATTATTATTATTTTTATCGTTTTGTACATGTGAAGACAATACAGCAATAACAAATGCTAAGGAATTTGTAAAAGCGGTTTACAAAATACAGTTTTCTGTTCAAAAATAACTCTTAGACAGATATCTAAACCTATTTAACCCCACTCAACAGATTTATGATGAATGATCCCAAATTCTTTCAGGTACATGCCAAATTTTCTTAGTGGTTAGCACATTTTCTCCCAGCGCTGGGGATCAGGGTTCGAATTCTAAATGGGTTTCCCCATGCCTATCCAGGGGAGAAGGTTTTGGGAGCTGGGCAGATGCACCCAGGACAGTATATACACTTATCAGTAGTAGTGCTGTTGGTATAATTATATTATTTAATTTTATTATTTTTTTTATTATGTTTGTTATATTACTGTTGTTATTGTTTCTTGTTTTAGTAGTTGTAGTGTATTTTTATAGGTATTCAAATTATATGAAAGGTATTATTTGCTGCAGAAAATATGTAACGTACTTATTTACCATGTATAATTCATGGCCAATACATGCTTAGTTCTAACCTCCGGTACCACCAATATTGAACGCTAGATGGCATAGGTGACCAGTTAGTCTACTGATAAGCCATGCGAAATTCAAGTATCCTTCATTCATTCATTATCTTCCGCTTTTTCCTATATTGGGGTCGCGGGGGGGGGGGGGGTTCCCCATGCCCATCCAGGGGAGAACGTTTCGGGCGCTGGGCAGATACACCCAGGACAGGGCGCCAATCTATCGCTGGGCACACACTCACACACACAGACACGCACGCATACACAATTTGCAGAACTAAATTGACTTGATCCTTGTTTTTGGACTGTGGGAGGAAACCGGAGAACCCGGGGAAACCCACGCAGACACGGGGAGAACATAGAAACTCCACCCAGATGGGGATTCGAACCGGGAATCCCTATTGCTGAGAGGCGAACGTGCTAAACACTAAGCCACCGTGCCGCCCCAGAAAAGCAAGTAATTTTTTTTTTAATTATGTTTCTGCTTGCTGATTGTTCAAATATCAAATGAAATCGCATGGGATTGAAAACATTACAAACGACGCGGTGTTAGCAACGTAAATATTGACATAAATCACCGCCATTCCAGTCACCCAACCCTTGTTCAGCCAAATAAGGGCGGTGTGCGATAGGCATCACAGATCAAGAATACTAAATGATTTTGAAAATATCCCAAACCACATAGTGTGCGTATTAATGGTTCTTTGTTGATTTGCATTCTATATAATTAATTTCCTATATTATATTACATATAACGTGTTAACACTTGCATGACATATATACATTGTATGCATTTTTTCGTTTTTTTTTTTTTTTTTTTTTACGTGGTATGTAAAAAGTGAAACCATGTAAATCGATGCCTGTAGCCGACTGTAAATATGAAAACAAAAATCTGTGGAAAATAGAGTTGACTTCATGAGGCAGGAATCAAACAGTTAGACTTTTGTTATCATTCGACTTGCTGCAGCGAGGCAACGGCAGTAGGCGGGCTAAACGCTCGTGTTTTGGCAACAGCCAATCGTTTCAAATGGAGTTAGCTGTCAATCATGCTGGTGTCGTGTATCGCAGCGCATGTGGGCGGAGACTGGAGCAGGGTTTCGCGGCTCTGCAGTTTCTCCCCATTTGCTGTGGAGACGACGGTGAGTTGTGCTTCGACTACTGATTACCTTGTGCGCGTGAAACCGTTTAAAGAAACCACCTTCACGTTTGTGAAAGGGAGTGTATTTTTTTATATTAGAATGTTTTCTATAAAGCTGGGTTTACATTTTGCTGCTTAATTGGAGCCACGGTCTGATCGGGACGTGTGATTCGATTGGGCTGGAACAGGAAAGATGGCGTTTTAACCTGTCCATAAGGAGAAATGCCACTGTACATGGAATGAGCCTGTGGGACTAGAACTATATCCAGGTAGATAGATTTTTTTTAATCAACAATAACAGTGCCTTGGTTGTCTTGTAATGACTACCTCAATGTGACTCTACTGCTCCTAAATCTTTTTTTTTTTTAACCGGTTCTACAGAAAATTCAAAATGGGAAACAGTTTTTCCAACATATCTGCCTTTCAGTCGCTTCACATTGTGATGCTTGGCCTGGACTCAGCAGGAAAAACAACTGTCCTTTATCGGCTTAAGTTTAATGAGTTTGTAAACACTGTTCCCACTATCGGCTTCAACACGGAGAAGATCAAGCTGAGTAACGGCGCGGCAAAGGGCATCAGCTGCCACTTCTGGGATGTCGGTGGCCAAGAGAAGCTCCGTCCACTGTGGAAGTCTTACAGTCGCTGCACAGACGGCATTATCTATGTGGTGGACTCAGTGGATGTAGACCGGCTGGAGGAAGCCAAGACTGAACTGCACAAGGTGACCAAGTTTGCTGAAAACCAGGGAACACCTCTGCTTGTCATTGCTAATAAGCAGGACCTGCCTAGATCTTTACCTGTGGCTGACATAGAGAAACAGCTTGCTCTTCACGAGTTGACTCCATCCACTGCATACCACGTTCAGCCTGCTTGTGCCATTATCGGTGAGGGGCTGCATGAAGGCATGGACAAACTGTATGAGATGATAGTGAAAAGACGAAAGGCTTTGAAACAGAAAAAGAAGCGATAACCAATTTTCACATCAAGGATTTTGTTTACTATGATAATCCCCCTCCTGCAAGCTTTTGGCAGATTGTCATGTGCCAGTGGACCGATGCACCACTCGGGTTATTGATTTTGGCAGTTTGCTTGCATTCCAAGGGATTTATGTTAAACTGCCGCTGCTGTGTGACTTTGCAGGGTGGTTTGGCCTTCACCAAACTTGAGAAAAGCTTGAAAAAAACTGATTTGTTTCCTTAAAGGGGGCTGGTTCCCGTTTCTGCTGCTGTTGATCATACTGCGTAAATAGCCTCATCATACTGAAGGAGTTCTCTTGTTTAGCACTGTGAAGAACTACAGCTGCTACAGTTTTCCTTTGTAAAATGATTTATTTCAAAGAAATGATGGAGGCAAAGCGTCTGCATTACAAAAAGACATTGTACAATTCTCCAATAAATAACTTGGTTCAGAACAGTGTAATGGTTTAACACATGCCTGTGTTTAAAGTCTAAATTAAGGACTTGGTGTACCTTTTCAGGCTAATGATATTAAAAAAACATCACATATGGTGTTCAGTGCCCACCGTTCATGTGCTTGCAACTCAGCTCACTACTTAGCACTTTTCCTTACGAAAACCAGTAGAGTTCAACACTGTATTCCAAATTTCAGATTTATTGTATTACTCATTAAAAATATGAATTCTGAAGTATTTTTCAATTAAAATGTAATGACCAAGATATTTGTATCATTCATTTCTTCGCTCAAAAATAAGAATGAAAAATCTAGACGTTTGACTGATTCATAAATGTTGACTCAGCAAGCTAGTCTTGTGATGTTTCATAGCTAAAAAAAAGTTTTTTTTTTTTTTTTTTTACTTTTCTGATTAGTTTTCTATTTGTGCTACCTCTATATTGCTTAGTGCTACTATTGTTTGTGTGGGGTAGAGGCCACACTGGTCAGCTGATAGATGGGGGATGGGTTTCCCTTTGGAGCTACCAGTGTTTTGACACTGTAACCTGTGGTTTCACAGCAGAGCACACATGATGGAGTTGTGTGAACAAATGGAGCAATTGGCTGGTAAACATTTATTTGGCTTTGCTGTTAGGGTCAGTTAGCTTATTTTGGGAAAACAAAACCACAGCTACAGATATACAGAAAAATATACTGAAGCTCACCAAGTAATTACTGGTCATTTTGATTTGTATTTAAAAGTCCATTAGGGTGACGTGCTGATCTACAATCCAAAGGTGGTTCAGTCATTTGGCATTGCTCTAAAGTTGTGTAGCTTTGTTTGAAACCATGATTATTTAGGAGACTGTGTTATTGAAAATTATTCAATAATATATTATATCTTAGACCTTCATGAAAGCATCTTTTTCTTATTGATATTATGTTGTGTCCTCTTCATTTGGCATATGTAAGCATAGGAGGAGTTCAGTCTGCCTTGCTGGGAATTCTTCACTAAGGTTAGAGGAAGTGACTAAAGTTTGTGATTTGATGAACATGCACAGTCATGCCTGATTTCAGTAGAATTTTTTTACATGGCCAAATGTTACTAAAATTTATGATTTGAGTCAGTATTGCTCATCCCAGAGGCACTGTGTGAAGCTAATTAATTTATTTAAAAAAGTTACACTAAGTAGCCAAAAAAGGCCTATCCCCATGACCTGTAGCAAACATCTTTTAATGGTAAGCTTACGTTTTGAGGAAAATAATTAAGGAGAGCATCTTAATTAACTTGAAAATGTTTTTGTAAGGAGGGGAGTCTGGCATAGTAGCCAGACGGTGAGGGACCCTGTCCGCATTAAAATTTCATGAAGATCGATTGGTAAAGTTGGCTCAATAGCAGAGGTTCAATAGCACCTCTGTGCCTGTGGGATATGACTCATTTTAGAAAAGCATATAACTCCCCATATAACTTAAGTTTTAATATGTCACAATCACCTTTACTTACCTGATTTTTTTTATAGTGGCCTAAATCTTAATCTAGCTAAATATTCTGTTTATTCCTTAAGGTAATAATTATTTATATCTTCATACTTATGTATTCACTTGTCTTATTCATTACCACAACACTGTGCATTTGAAATGAACCCGAATGTGAAACATAAACCTTGTGCTTAAATTACATTTTACTATTAATGTAACCTGCACAGTTTATTGGTTGATGTTTCATAAGCCAAGAATCACGTTTGTTATGTAAGTTAACTTGCAACAGTTATCTAGCTTACAATGTTATGATATCAGTCAACAAAATGTCCATCATTCTTTAGCCATGCTGCGCCTTTAAAGATACCTTTGGTTTGTTTGTCAGAGACCTAAACCTCTTGACATAATTCGAATCTAACTTCTCGCTATTATAAACCAATCACTTTAATGTAGGTTATCCATTATGTTATACTTGGTCATAAACAGTAAAATGTAAAACAACTCATATATTCTAAACAAACAAATAGCAAGCAACTTATCCCAGGATAAGATTGCAAGCTTAAGCTCTTCCAGTAATTAAAAGATTAGGCCACCCCTCTTTCAGTTAAGGCAATTCAAAGGGTTTATTATAAGCTTTATTTAGTTTCACAAAGGGACTTTTTCCACCCGACTCTATCTCAATATGTGTAGTTGCTTTGTGTGTGATGAAAAGTTATCCTCAACTGTCAATTTTATTTTAAAGATATTTAGAGTACTTGTATTCTTTTTAGACGGTCAATCTTTGTGCACCTTCAGTATGTTTTCAGTATGTTCAGGATTTTCACTAAAGATTATGCTACGTCTGTGTTAATATATGCAATCCATTATCTAATCTCTCAATCCATCAGAGGTGAAAGCAGTCTGTGTGTCAATCAGTCCCAAGCCTTTGGCCTTTCTCTAGCTCAGCTAAATCAGATGTGTTAATAATGTGGAAGAATGGAAGAACGAAAAGAGGGGAGTGTGTGTGTGTTTACATTTCCCCTAAGAGGGGGATGGGGACTTGAAACAGAAAGTGGAGGATGGGGAGACATGAAGTGTTTGCGAATACACAAAGTTTCCTGGGGAAGAGAACACAACTAATGCAGAGTCTTTAAGAAATAAATCAGAATAATTTCCTTTTAATATAATTACCTAGTATGACGGTAGCTATAAGATAAAACATGGTATCAGCCTAATTCATTTGAAGTACATGAAATTAGCTGGGTTTATATTATTATATTATATTTTATTATATCTATATTAAAAGGTCAGTGTAGTTTATCATTGGCAGTTATTATGTCAAAATTAATGTGATGATTGTCTAAAATACTCCAAAGTTTTTAATCCCCTGTTAAAGTGGAGACTTAGAATTGTTGAATTATTCCAAAAATGCAAGGTTTTAGTGTGGATAGAGACATAAGGGGTTTCACATAGGGCAGACATGCATTTAAATTCCATATATTACTGTTAAACAGTACTGTCTTACTATTAAGAGTTGATATAGTTGGAGAAATAGATCTTTAAATTTGTAGCTTTTTATATAACTTTATTTTATATACATTTGTATTAATGCTGTTCCATTGTCATTTTAGTAATGCAGTTTAAAACTCTCACATACAGCACAGTTTACACGGTGAGAGCTTTTTAGAGAGGTTGTCAACCCTGACGCGTCACATGTTTGCTGTTCACTGTTTCAAGACCAAGCCCCCAGGCCTGTACGTCAGCAGTGTAGCTGGTTTACTCGGAAAAGCTTTCATAAATGATTGTAACCTAGCAGCGTTGTTCTTGCTTATTTTACATGCTTAGCTATTCATTACATGAAACAGACACTCTGACTTGTACTCAGACTTTTTTTTAGCTTTAGTTCAGTTTTATTCCACTGTTTAAAAGTCTTTCTAATGTATAGTTATATGTGGTATATATTCGTATTGTTACTCAACATTAGTATACATTTTTACATAATGAACTTTTATTTAATTAAACAAAGTTAATGTGGTTTTTTTTTTAACTAAAAAGTTTATATCTGAAAACATAAAATGCCATTGCTTTGTGCATTATGCTCGAAACTGAGAGAGAGGAGCTGCCACTTCTTAGATAATGTTCATGAGATTCTGAAACTGGAATAATGATCATTCATTAAAAAGGTGAAACTATTAAGTTTGTTAAACCAAACTAAAGTTAAGCATTTAAGCCCAGCTTACAATTCATGTTCCACTTTATTTGAAAGTGGTTTAAGGGGGTCAGACCACTGCAGTTACACTATAACTCATCCCTTCATGTCTTACGAATATCACTTTGAGCACAGAGGCAATTATCCTTGGTATGGAAATAAAATTCTTAATGAAACTTTTACAAATCTGGAAACAATGTGATTCAATATTTTTATATATATATATATATATATATATATATATATATATATATATATATATATATATATATATATATATATATATATATATATATTGTTAACCTTGCTGACTTTTGCACAGGTTGCTTGTAAATTTGGTAGCTTTTTAAAAAACCTGCTAGTCTATTCAGTAATTCAGTATAAACTGCTAGTCTATTCAGTAATTTTTAGTGGAAATACTGTAAAAAGACAAATTGGTTGATTGGCAGTCAGCCATGCAAACATTAGCTAAGAGATAGAAAGAAAGACTCATAATATAGGTCTCTGTGTAATATGATCTGCAGGCTTGGCTGATACTATAATACAAAAGGCAGGGTACGTTTTACAGGCTCTTTTCTGCAAACAATCACAAAAGCAAAATTGACTTAGCTCTTGTGCCACACAAAACGGCTTTTGTGAAGTGCTATCCAACACAGACGTGAAACCTAGGATAAGTAACAGACTTAGAGAGCAGGGCAGATATCCTAATACAATGTATGGTTTTAGCATTTACTTATTTAGTTTGATGGGATTCTGTTTACCAAAAAGAATTGGGGAAAAAAACAGATGACCCGTGGTGATGTATATGGTAGAGTCAAATAATTGTTTTGGTTCAATTATGTAATTATATTTCATAAATATACAGATTATAAATATATAAATGTAAATGAATGATGATAACAGAGACAAGCTGTTGAAACCTTTAACAGCTCTTCTGATGGCACTTAACAGCTCCAAATTTAATTCATTCGATTAGATATTTTTCTGTTTTTGCACACTGACTTCTTAACATCCTCTCAGGTGAACTGGCCAGTGAAACTAAATCTCATTAAAAGATTGGCAAGATGGCTGGTACAAAGACTTCTTTTGTCTGAGCTCTTTCTCAACTGAAGCTGCTCAGGAAACGATTCCCACACATACTCATTTAGACTACAGAACCCCCACTCACAGTAGGGTGGGACTAAAAGGTCAAAGGGGAATGCCATGGGTCCCCAGCTGGAGAATGTAAATCCAAGCCAAGCAGGCTTTCACATACATTTACTTAATAAGTTGCCTTTCCCCTCTATTTGTATGTTAATGGAACTAGATATGTTTTTGTATAAGTGAATATGTCTACAAAGCTGTTAACTATAGCAAGTATTTACACTATCGGTAGAAACTGAAACTTACAAAGAAAGCTCAAACTGATGTCGAGAGAACAAGCAAAAAAACTAATGAAACTTTTTTTACCCTGCTAAAAGTATAACCCAGCTAACCACTGCTCTACCATGCTGTCCTGATTATATAATACACCTGAAAACTTTTTACTGTTCATTTAAGCAGATTGATTTTTTTTTTCTTATATTGTTTTAAAATGTTGCTCCAAAAAGTATATTAATGTTTTGTGTTACCAAATTTCTATGATTGACTGGTCATCTGGCCATTTAGGATTGAGTGTTCCCCAGTCCCTTGCTTTAATAAATAAATATTTATTTTATGTGTTAAATATAAAAAACAAGATCTGTTTCAAAAGAGTTCAAAAGATTTATTTATTAACTTTTTTTTAACACTTTATTATTTCCAGAAATAGAACACTCTAGAAATGCTCTGTTTTTGTTGCTTTCATTAACAGTACAGATCTAATGTTAGTTTGCAACCTTATTTATTCATTATCTAAGAGGGCAGAGTAAAACTCAGCACTTCAAAAATCAAGTTACAAATATGAAATCCATTATGTTAGGGTTTTCTTTCTAATCTTAAGCAAAAGAGGAAAAACAGCTCTGGTAAGTTTTTATGATGCTTGTGAATGGACTGCTATTCTTTGCACAACTCTTTTTATTATAGAGTAAACCATGATTACAGTGGAGGAGTAAAGACTGCAGGAAGCACAGAGGTGATTAATGAAAGGGTACGCTGCAGGTGTGTCTGTGTTTGAATGCATAGCTGAATTTTTAGACGTGCTTGGGCCTGTTTGTTCTCCCAATCTGTGCTTTGACAATGAGCCAACTGAGAAAAAGAGGTGTGAATTATGTATCTATATTTTTGGCAGTTTTATGATTTGCTGTAAAGCACTTTTATTTCAAGTTGTGAACTGTACTGTGCAAAGTACTTTCCTTGCAGAAAAAAGACAAACAGATCGACCTACCTTGCTTGTCAAAAGTTAATTGCGATTTAAATCTAAAATGCAAAAGTGCAACTTTAGGGTTTCTGTTTTTCAAAGAAAAAAAATCAATAAGTAAAATAAATTTAAAGCAGAGTCTGGTGAGAAACTCATTATTTAGATTTATGTTATTTAGATTTATTTATAAGGTTTTAATAAACAACAATGAAATATTTCTGCAGTTACAAGGTAATTAACAGCTGATGATAACCCTCTAACACATTTATGGTCTCATTTTTAACAAACAGCTCAAAAGATTACGGTTACAGTTATTGAAATATTGAACAGTCTTGTTTGTGCCTGCTAACAATAAATTAGTTACAACACTTTCAAATGTTTAAAAGATAAATTTTCAGAAAGAATTTAGCTTATTGGTTTATATGCAATTGACAAACATGCAATTAAGTTATGAGTCATTGAATTTAGGGTGTAACTATTTACATCATAATATGATGCAATATTTTTACACTCTTTGCCAGAGCCAGTCTCTGTTATGACGTTGAGACTCAAGACAGGACAGGAGGAGATGGAAGTAAATGCAATAATTATATTTGTTAACATTACAGAATGCAGGACGGAATGTACAACAGACCCAAACTAAACCATAAGTTCACTTAAGACCTCCAATAAAAAACAAACAAAACACATATATCACTGATGGAAAAGTGTGTTTGTGTATTTTATGCTGGTGTTAGGGGATCAGACTAAGTGGTACTTCTAGATTTTCTACTTTTTGGCGACTTTACATGTAAAGTCAAAAACAGTAGTCCATTTGTTGCACTGTTTATCTAAAATCTAATCTTTTATCAGTTCTAACAGGGCAACCGCATGCTGGTGGCTGGACATCTTTGTTTGTAAACTGTTTGGCAGATAAGCAGCAATGCCAAGGTGTTTCAGAAGTCCAGTCTAATTCAAACACACCACAACTTAGCAGTGTTACCACAGTCCTGTGAATCATTCACCAGTCAAATAATACCTGCCCTGACCATTAGGGAAAAAAACAATGATTAGCAGTCCAGCTATGAACAGCTTTGGGCTGAGCAAAATTAATTTATAGTGCAAGACTAATTTTAAATGACAGTCAAATGATTCCATTCTGTATTATACATCCTAATCATATTTTACTTATGATAGAGAGACTTTGCTAGTTCACAAGAGAAGCTATGAATAACAGATAATTTTCTTGAGTCTAAAATGCACAAACACGGTCACAATAACTTGAATAAACTGGCTGGTGGGAAAAGTGCTAAAGAGAATTTACACAGAAGAACAGGCAGAACTTGGTGAGTACATTGTGAAACAATGTAGAGAATGAAGGAGAAAAGAGGGAGCTTAAATAAACAAAGATGGCGTGGAAAAACAAGATGAAATGTGTGGCAGGTGTGCTAGAACTTCAGAAATGTCCCACAACTATGTTACAAATTATGTTTTGATTTCATAATGATTTGCTTTTAGAGTTTTCAATCTGTGTTTTTTAAACTTAATATTTGGTGTTATTTGTGTATAAATTTCCAGATTCAGACAACAAAGACGTTCTCACTGCCATGTCCAAAGGCCGAGGCTCCTTATAAGAACAACTCTGGGAAAGTGGGATGATAGTTGCGTACTTGGAATGCGAATGTGGGTATGATTGCACTGGGCAGTTATGAGCCAATGCTGGGTGGAGACAAGGCACTCTTGGCACTCTGGGTTGTGGAAAGACATGATGGGCAGTGGTAAGACTATCTGGACATACTGAGTGTTTTGCAGGTGGCTGACATGTGCTGGGGTCACAGGTAGCTGGCATGGGCGCGCCGGCCAACAGAAACAAGCATACCCTCTGGAGTGCCACCAGGTACATGCATGGAGGTGATGGTAGGTATGCCCTCTGGCATGACAGTGGGTACTACCTCATGAGTGCTGATGTAAATATGCTCTGGAGTGCTAGCAAACATGCGACTGCACTCAGGAATTGTCAGCAAGAATGGGAATACCTTCCAAAGCAGTCAGGTCGAGAGACATCTTAGGACAGGAAGTTTCCTACATAGAGGCAGGTTCAACATAAAGATTAATTCATACAAGCAGGCAGGTTCAGACATGCAGAGTACAGTGGTGCTCATAGTGCTGGCAATTTCAAACAGGTTCTCTTGCTGGCTGAACAGGAATCGGCTTGAAACCTAGGGCAACCCCAAAATGAAGGAATGACTATGACTTTTTTTTTTTGTTGTTGCCCGGCAGGGTTAATGGGTCAAAAAGGCCTTCAGCTTAATATAAAGTCAGACCAGCAATAGAAAATTATACAACAAATATTTTTTTCTGAAAGTGGGCCTAAAAGCAGTCAGCAAATACAGCTTTACTACTTCTAATTTCCAGGTTTGTTATTTAACTATATTCTAGGAACACCTCCCATGTATTTGTGTGTGTTCTCTATATAAAATTAATCACAACTTGTATAGATACTCCTTAGAAAGTTATACGGATGAATAGAAAGAAGTATATATGTTCTTTGAAATCATTAACCCTTGCTCTAGTAAATGAACATTCTTTCCCTGAATACTAAACAGGGGAACACACCCAATTCACATTTCTGTGCCTATTAGGTGTGTTTGTTCTGTGTATCTAGATTATTTTGGTAACGACTATAAACAGAGACTGGTATGCAACAATTGTATGTAAGTTTTATATTAACTTGTTTGAACCTTTCTTCAAGGTCCCAATGTCTATAAACAAACCTTGGTGATATTGAGTTACATAAAACCATAGGCCTTTAAGTACAATCTCAAAAGTAAATGTATGCAATGGAAAGAGATTTTAACCTCATCAAACTAACAAATTATTATTTCATTCATTATCTCCCGCTTTATCCTCTATTAGGGTCGCGGTGGGGTTCCCCATACCCATCCAGGAGAGAACGTCTTGGGCACTGGGCAGATACACCCAGGACAGGGCGCCAATCCATCGCTGGGTACACACTCACACACTCAAACACACTCTATATGGGGCAATTTAGAGAACTCAATTAACTTGATGCATGTTTTTGGACTGTGGGAGGAAACCAGAGAACCCGGAGGAAACCCACGCGGACACAGGGAGAACATGGAAACTCCACCCAGATGTGAATTCGAATCGGGAATCCTTAGCGCTGAGAGGCGAATGTGCTAACCACTAAGCCACCGTACCGCCTCTAACAAATTATAAGGAAAATAAATGTATTTATAAGAAGCATGGGTGGCACGGTGGCTTAGTGGTTAGCACGTTCGCCTCTCAGCACTAGGGATTCCCGGTTCGAATCCCCATCTGGGTGGAGTTTCCATGTTCTCCCCGTGTCCATGTGGGTTTCCTCTGGGTTCTTCGGTTTCCTCCCACAGTACAAAAAACATGGACCAAGTCAATTTGGTTCTCCAAATTGCCCCATGTAGAGTGTGTGTGTGTGAGTGAGTGTGCCCAGTGATAGGTTGGCGCCCTGTCCTGGATGTGTCTGCCCAGCACCCATGGTCATGGACAAGATGGTACACTGTTTTAGAAGGGTCGAAACATTGGCATGCATGAAGCAGAGAAAACATCTAAGAAGATTGAGAAACAACTAAATTGGGTTAAGAACTGTCCAAAACATCATTAAAAACTGCAAGGGTAGTGGGGACCCATGGTCTTTGAGGAGGAAATGTGGCCAGGTGTTAGGTGATCACTTAAACATTTGGAGAAATAAATTCAAAGAAGTAAGTTGAGTGAGAATTACACAATTTGTTTGTTATAACATAATTTAAAAATTATTTGCCCACAGACCTTATTACAAGGGGCACATCGGTGTGTCATGTTTCCTTATTTTTGTTAGAAAATAAAGCTGTCAAATTAATTACATTTTAATCCACTTAAAACTTTTTTCACACAGTGCAACTTGTATGTTAATCCAAGTATGTTTTTCTTTTCAATAGTTCTTTGGGAAAATGTTTACATAATATATTTTTAATGCAATTAGAAATAAGAAAGGACCAAGACAAATTTAGTGTTCAGTACTAAACCAAGTTTGAGAGTTAAAAAAAAAAAAAAAAAAAAAAAAAAAAAAAAAAAAAAATATATATATATATATATATATATATATATATATATATATATATATATATATATATATATATATTTTTTTTTTTTTTTTTTTTTTTTTTTTTATAAATAACATACAATGTCAAATACAAGGTCCATACGAGTGATCTATTTGAATAATATGGTCATTTATTTACAATTTTCATTCTCTTTTCCTTAAAACAATCCCCTGGCTGTTGCCATGGGAACAAGAATTTCCCACATGCCCATGCACCTGATTGGCTGAAATACATGGTCACGTTTCACAGAATTCGAATTGTTCTGGCTTTGGCTAGGACTTCCCTTCCCAGCCTGAGGGTGTGTGAATGTGTGTGTGTGTAGTGTGTGTGTGTGTGTGTAGTAGTGTGGTGTGTAGCCTTCACACCATGTGTTCTGAAAAATTGCAGCGCATGCATCAGGCCCTGATCACAAATGATACATCACATGGTACATTGCTTTTTGTTTCTTAATATGTTTGGAAAAATCTTTCAAAAATAATTGATCCAAACTAAACCCACAATGTAGTGGTTTCACATCAATTTAATTCTAAAACATGAAAATATTTAAAATTAATTATTATTGAAATCAAATATTGCCCCAGTGTAATATAAATAACATGGATTCAGTATTACAAGCGTGTTTTTTGTTTTGTAAAAACACTTTTTCATGGTATCTTCACATTTTCCATCTCTGATCTTAGCGATTTACTGCCTTGTACATGTTAATGTTTTTTTTCCTTGCACCTACCACCTTAAATGTGTTAATTAGTTTGATCAGCTATGTTTGGTATAGGGCAGCACGGTGGCTTAGTGGTTAGCACGTTCGCCTCTCAGCACTAGGGTTCGGATTCTAATCTGGGTGGAGTTTCCATGTTCTCCCCATGTCTGCGTGGGTTTCCTCCAGGTTCTCCAGTTTCCTCCCACTGTTCAAAAACTGGGCAAATTCACCAAATTGCCCCATATAGAGTGTATGTGTGTGTCTGTGTGTGAGTGTGTGTCCACTGATGGATTGGTGCCCTTTTCTGGGTGTGTCCGCCCAGCACTTGAAATGGGGCTTTCATTAGGGCTTTAACTTTTTATAATGTTTATAGATAATCCTGATTTGAATAGTTGTGTTCGTAATATAGGCTGTGCTTGGTTTATTATTTATAATGCATTATGATCAATTTTAATTTAATACAATTCCTTTTATCCTTGGTGATATGGTGACTATTTTGGATGCTTAAGGCCACATCCACATGACAACAGAATTATCTTGGTATTTTTGATATGTTTTGCATCTACACAAAATGCCAATGACAAACAACGTTTTCAAAACATTCTGCTGTTCTGTGAACATTGCCTAAAACATCAAAATTGACACTTTGCTAATTTGTATAAACCACAGGATGATCTCTAAATCACATTAAATCCTAAATGTTAATTGAATAACTGTAACAAAAACAGGTGTTTAACAGGTGTAATTTGTTAATTACAGTTCAGTAATGAGTGAAATGTAGATGACAATAAAGACACGTTACTTTGATATTAAGAACAGTTAATTTAACTTAGAAAGTGTCCAGAAAAACAAAATGGAATTCCTTTTTTCTTTGTGTCTTTTGGAATGGTCAAGCATTATTTGATTCCCACAAGGCAGGAGGTACAGAGCAGGGTTTAGTGATTAAGGCTGACCCAAATGTAGCTTTGTAAACGGACAATCTGATGCAGGCACTGCGAGCTTCTGAGGGTGAACAACTGGACATAAGGGGAAGTTTAGTAAGTCTAAGTTCCAGTGGGCTACTAAGCTGACCTTGGGTTTTCCCTGCCTGTCAACAGATGAGACCAGATAAACATAAATATTCCATATTTGTAAGTAACACAAGTATATGAATCTTATTGTATATGAAGAACGGTGCTCTATCAAAGTTCAATCTTTTTTTCAAGTTCAAAATTTTATTTTATTAAAAGAAAACACAGCTATTTTGGTCTAATTCAGCCACTAAACACATTTTTCAATTTGTGCATGTGATCTTACAGGAGCAGACCACTGTAAGGCATTTTTTTGGAGACCAGCGACGTTATCTTTGCTTCCCTGCAATGCAAATTTGTTGTTCTATTGTCTTTTTTAAAAAAACATCCTACTATTTTTTTCAACAAAACAAATTACAAGCAAAAACATTTCACTTATAATTTACTATTTATGTCACTTTTAGTAGTTCAGAATATTACATTCACCAGACTGACTGTGCTTTCCAATAGCTCAAAAATGTTCAAAAGACAATATGGTTTTAAAAGTTTTAACATTATAGAAAAATAATAAAAGGAATTAGCAAAGACATAAAAGGTGGTTTACAAGAACAGATTTGATTAGAATAGATTTATAAAACCTCTAGTAACTCCATATTTTATTAAATGACGTAAGGACTTTTCATGTGATTTTGAATTGTTTGAAATATATATATATATATATATATATATATATATATATATATATATATATATATATATATATATATAATTTCATGAAGCCGGGTCTATGGGTCTCACTGTCAGAGTCATTCTGGAGGTCATCTCTGTTAATTGAGGTGGGCAGCTGTTCATGGCTCATACTTCTAATTTCAACAGACATGGTAGGAATTTGAGTGTGTCATTGGGAATGTTTATCTGCTGCCCATGACTGATGACTCAATACTACGTGGTGACTGGTTACACATATAAAATTCAAGAGACAATGCTTGGATTCTGTCAACAAAATATAATTCTTACATCAACATGCATAAGAAAATTTGAAAACTACTTTAAAGAAACTACTGTTCCACAGCTATTTTTAATAATGCTGTTCTGATCGTTATGCCATTAAGAGCAGGAATAAACACGAAGAGAATAGCATGAAATGAGGAGGAACCAAAATAGAATGCAATTTTTTTTGCAATGAGCAAAACTCACCTCTGGATGCCCTTCAGTGTTTCATATTTTGTATGAAGACAAATTTTATGCAGAAATGTTTGTTTTAATACTTTGCTGCAATTTATTTTATTAATTTTATTTTTTGACATCTTTGATGTTAACATGACCAAATACTGGTATATTTTATTATATATTTATTCTCAGGGTTTAAGCTAGTTCTAGTAAAGGTCTTTCAACAGACACCTTCCCATATTTTACCCATATTTAGCAATGACTGCTTTTTTTAACAAGCTATTGACAGGGATAAATAGAATCTGTCAAACACACAGGAGAAAAATCATGTAGAAGCTGTTCCAACAGTGAGGAAATCCATAATCTGGTCAGTTAAGTCTGTAGTACACCTGGCCAAACTAGAGGCACAACCTGAAATTCAAATCTACAATAATGTAAGCTCCCAAGTAAATAGGAATTTTAATACTACAACTAAATCTATTACTTATAAAAGGCACATGAACGTAATTCTGTTTCATTGCTGTTGTGTTTTTTCTTTGCACTTAAAAAAGCTCACCTTTTGGTTTCCATTTTAAACTTAATTTTGTAATCTTATAGATACTTAGACAGCTGCTGGGTGACTCGTTTAAAGCATGTCAGAGAGGGATTTACACTTGGCTTTAAGATGCGTGGGAGGCACTGCAGACTTAAGATTCCAGCCATTCCATCTGTTTTTAAAGCTTCGTTAGAAGACAAAACTTCTATCTAATCCCATGGCCACTGGCTTAAATATCTCTGGTTCTGGTATGTCAGTGAAAATCTCTTGATTTCTTGAAAATCTCTAGATAAAAACAATGTTTTACCTAGAAGCAGGGCAATAGATATTTTAGCTTGTTACTTGACTCTTGACTCGACTTGATGCTAAACTGTAAAAGCTTTCTAAAAATATGGTCCATCAACAGTATATGTAAGGATTAATAAATACTTGCATAAATGTACTGAAAGGTATTACTATTTTTGCTGCTGTCGGGTTCTTGATAAAACACAATGGCCTTTAATCTTAAATATTTAAACATTACCACTGTATGTTACTGTGGAGGCCAAATATTATTACACAATATTACACAAATTGTTTATTTCTAAAAAAAAAAAAAAAAAAAAAAAAAGATGGAGTACTTTCTTGGAGATATATATATATATATATATATATATATATATATATATATATATATATATATATATATATATATATATATATATATATATATATATATACTGTGTATATATATATACACAATGAATAAATATATGTATTTATAATAAATATAAGTAGTAAATGAAAAGTTTGGATAGAGGTGGGTTTTCTACAACTTTATTTCCAAAGTACACTTTTTATCTTACCAACTTTGCTGGAAAAAAGGAAAAAATGCTGTTTACCATTAAATGTAACCCCTGCTAAATTTGACTGCTTACACATGACACATGAAATAATTTGCATAGAATTCTTTCACAAACTTTAAATAAAAAAATTGTGCAGAAATTTGGTCCACTTTTGCCTACAGCTTTGGATAGTTTCAGAGATTAATGCATTAATTTAAATTTAGATAAAATATTTAATTTAAATATTTTTTCCTTTTTACTTCTTCAAGTTCAAATTTATAATTATTGCCAGAGTGGACCCCAAAATGAGCTAGAAAATTTTTGATATTGTAATATTAATTTTACGTTTTTGCAAATTTGCAAATCTTGCAAATACAATAAATGTACCAGATGAAGTGAAGTTAGTTTTACTTATGTAAACTCTAATGGTTGTTTGGTATAAAGGTCATTTAAAAATCACTTTAATAACAATTACAATATAATTTATTTTATGTGTTTACAATGTGCCCAGCGATGGATTGGTGTCCTGGGTCTATCTGCCCAGCGCCCGAAACGTTCTCCCCTGGATGGGCATGGGGAACCCCCCCGTGACCCTACTAGAGGATGGAGTGGGAGATAATGAATGAATGAATGTGTTTACAATGTTAAGGCAAATTTCTCACAAATTTTCTAATGGCATTAAAAGTCATTCGAAGTAGTACCTGTTGCGAAGTAGTACATGAGCTTGTGGGAGATACTGGGTTTGGCATAAAACACTCTCATGTTACGCTCCAGTTGAACCTGTTTGGAAATGGAATCTGGAACACAGAATGCATCGAACATGTTGTATCTGGATGAATGGGTGATTCAAATTGTTTACAATTTTATGTGTATTTTTTATTCATTTATTTTTTTTGCTTCAAGTCATTGGAACTCCAATTTAAGTAACTGGAAATCAAATTTTACTATTATTTTGATCGTACTCACTTTGATGTAGGGATGGCACGGGGCTTAGTGGTTAGCACGTTCGCCTCTCAGCACTAGAGATTCCCGGTTCGAATCCCCATCTGGGTGGAGTTTTGATGTTCTCCCCGTGTCCACGTGGGTTTCCTCCAGATTTCCCACAGTCCAAAAACATGGATTAAGGTCAATTCTCCAAATTACCCCATATAGAGTGTGTGTGTGAGTGAGTGAGTGTGTGCCCAGCGATAGATTGGCGCCCTGTCCTGGGTGTACATTAGATGTTAACAGGCTTTGCCAATATTGAGTATACATTTGAATTTGAATACATTTATTATTATTATTTATATTTATATAATATCCATCCATCCATTATCTTCCGCTTTATGCATTAACTAGTGTCGCGGGGTGGTGGGGGGGACTTTCGGGCACTGGGCAGATGCACCCAGGACAGGGCGCCAATCTATCGCTGGGCACACACTCACTCACTCACACACACTATATATGGGGCATTTTGGAGAATTCAAATGACCTTGATCCATGTTTTTGGACTGTGTGAGGAAGCCGGAGAATCCGGTGAAAACCCACGCGGACACGGGGAGAACATGGAAACTCCACCCAGATGGGGATTCGAACCGGGAATCCCTAGCGCTGAGAGGCGAACGTGCTAATCACTAAGCCACCATGCCACCCTATTTATATAATAATAAAATATTTTAATTGGTTAGGTATATTTATTAATTAAGATAAAAATATTTATTGGCAGGTTTATGATTAAAATTTGATGAATAACCCGCTTTAAATCCTGGATAACTTTTATTTATGTCCAGTAGATGGCAATAAGGTCTCATTTGTTTGATGGTCTTTCCTTGTCTTCGGATCTGCAAGAATTGTTTAAACACTTATTGTTCATGTTATTAGTTAAATTGTTATGGTACAATTTATACTATAGATTCACTTTTTAGTACTACAATTGCAGACTTTGGACTGTTTGTTCACTTTGTAAGTTCACACCACCATAAAGCAGGTATTATTTTGTAATAAAAGTAACTGTGAACAGATAAGAAAATCCATCGTTTTTAAAATGTTTTGTAATTTTAAATATTTGTAACTATTTAAATTCATAGTCTAAAAAATATCATTTGTCTTTTGCAAATTGATGGCACAAAAAAGGGAAATGAAGCAGTATTGAATACTGGTGGTGATTTGTAAAAAGAAACTGGTTGGTCATCAGCCCTTTGGCCGCCTTCAGTAAAGCAGAAGCACCTGAATCACTAAACAAGGCCAGGAGGATGGAGATCTGGGTACGATATATATATATTTTTTTATTTATCTATTTTTGGTTTCTTATTTAACAGAATGGCATTGTGGTTTTAAGTAACCAACAGCCCTACCCAAGACTATACTCCATCATCAACTCCATGTCATTTGGGAACAGTGGTTTCCCTTCCTTCTTGAGGAGCTATTAGTCTCAGGTTGGGAATTTGAACTAAACTTAGAAAAGAGGAATACAATGCAATCAAATGCTGCTAAATGAATAGGATGCACATCCAAAGAAGTAAGTGATATTATCTCACCTGTGACTTGTCTGTCTTTATAATTTGTGAGTCTGTACAAAAAGTTAAGGAGAGAGAGAGGAAAAGCGAGCATCAGCAGAAACACAAGACTGTGAAATGGCAGACTAAAATTACTGACATGAGTGCAAATCCATAAGTTCAGTTAATAATCGATGTGAAACCATTATAATATGGGGTAAGACTTACAATGTGGAGAGAGATTACAGTGGTGACAGCAGCTACATCAACTAGCATGATGTCTGTAATGTTTTAAAGTTTCCGTCTCATTGAGTCTTGTCATGTGAAACTTGACGGTGAAAACTTTAGATAAAGGTGAAATGTGTACACAGTGACATTCACAAATACCATGACACACCTGTCATCATTCAGTTATTAGGGAAAAAGCATAGAGTAAGATGAGATAAATTCCCACCAGCTATTTTTAGAAAACAATCTGAGTTAAAAAAGAGAACTTTATGGTGCTGATATTACTATAAGATGATTATCATTATATACTATTTTTGTTCAAGACCAGAACAAACACAGAATAATTTTGTTTCATTTATTTATTTATTATGCAAATGCACAGACATTTTCTGAAATTGATCTGTACAGTACTTATATTATGCAATCCACATGAGCAGAAATACAATATTAGTTACTAAGGCAGATACATTTTTTCACATAATTATAATTATGTTCCAAGATACATATTATTCAAAGCAGTGCTATGGTCCTTTTAACAATTATATGTGTGGAGTGAACTCAGGAATTATTAGAAATGTTTTGGTTTTAAGTTTCAGTTTAAACTAACATTTATTGCACCAAAAATGCACTGAGTTTACCCTACTTGTTGTTTCCCATGCAAGCTAAATCACAGGTTGGCTGAGCTTAAGACTATTTTGACTATTGCTAAAATACAATCTAAGGCAAAAACTTGCAGAATAAATACAGCTGAGTGCTTACATGTTCAAATTAGTTAAAAAACATAATTTTTTAAAAACTTAGTCATTTTCACAGCTTTTCTCTGAAAAGTAAAAAGATATAAAGCCAATATAGTAAACTGCAATGTTTAAGGACAAATGTTTAACAAATGTTAGACCAAGAGAAACATTTTAGTAATATAACCATATACTGTATGTAAAACATCCAATGCAGTTACAGGCACAACTAATCTATTTGTGTCAGTATGGTTTACACCCAAGATACTTACTTCTGACTGTGAATTAAAAAAAAGAATAAATACTTTCATATAAATCTTGAATCATAAAAATTTACATAATTTGAGGTTGTCAGTTGACAGCATGTTAATGATAACAGCAGTGATCTAAATACAACATCTAACGGTTTATTAAACACATGAGAAATCATCAACCTGCATGATGAGACAGAATGATTACATATGTACTGAAATACAATAAAACTGATCATTAAGGATAATTTTAGCATGACAGCATATTTATCAAAGTACAATCGTTTAAAGTCTTCAGAACATAAATAAATAAATGAATTACTTCCTTAAATGCAGCAATGCATAAATACAATATAGTAAAACGAGCAAAAAAGCCATTTTCATTTGTCCTGTGATTGTCATTCAATAGCTGTAATCACTGTGCTGTATATTACATTTTGCAGTAAAGGCTTCGATCTGCTGACTTTATACTAAACTTACAATAGCAAATATGGAATACATCTATACCATTGGGATTGTATGTACTAATACTCTAGTGAAAACTTCATTATGAAAACTTGAATTTCATACTATTATCTGGCAGTCATCATTAAGTATTGCTGTATGGGCACTGTAATCATATTTTATAAAATCCTAACTTTTTGAATCATATTTAAAATAGCATTTATGACATTGAATGACATTATATAGAGTGCACCTGCATTGCTGTGACAGTGCTACAATAAAAAAACTGTGCTTTTTAAGCATTGTGCTCATTCACTGTTAAATTTCTGTGACCAGATATGAAGCATAACATTTTTTACCAAGTGGCAAAGTATTTACTTTGGATGGAATTTGTGTATGTAGTTTGGAAGCACTGACTTGTTTGGACTACTCTAGCAATTAAAATGACCTCTTCCAACTGACACATCAACTGACACATCCATCTTCCATATCCCTGAAGTTACCACAGGGATATGGTAACTTCCAGATTTGTATTTCCAACATTTAAGTTGGTAGTACAACACTCTAACCACTAAGTTCCCACTCTCAACTAATAATCCTTAGTCTTTTTTATTTTAATATGAGCAGTGAAAACTCTGACCACTTCTATTAATTAAAAATCTAAATTGAGCTTAAAGTCATTCCCCTCCCCCTTAGTGTTCTTGTATGAAAAGTTGTTTGCAAAAATGTAATGGCTTGCTTTACATTTTTTATAAAGCATGTTTGTGTGGTTTAAAATGGCAAAAAAAAGAGTAAACAGCTAGAAAAGCCCTCCCAGCATTCCAGATATTGCAATACACTTCTTCATATGACAATGCATTTAAACGTAAACCAAGTAGTTTGTCTTACAGATCCTGTAATATATTTACAATCTTGCTTAATGTTTTTAATTTACTCTGAAAAACCTGATGTGATGCTGACAAGACACAATTGAAAGACCAGCTATGATTAGGTGATGAGCTTGTGCCACAATCTGCTCAGTACTTCTAGTGCATGTTAATATAAATGCCTCCATGCTCAGTACATCAAAGTGTATGTGTTGTTTTTCTTAAGGCCTTACTCAAAACGCTCATAGTTTCTTGTTTGTCTTATTCGTGGCACCATGTCAGTTAGCAACCTGTAGAAAACAAACAATTGCATTATATAAATTATTTTGTAATTTTAGTTTAGAGTGTTACATGTAAAACAATATCCATTTAAAAATTATACAATACAATAACAGATACAACAGACTTACTTTATTCCATAAGCTAGTATAATTAGGCCAATCAAGACACCAATGGTCCCATCCAGGAACCAGACAGCTGGCTCTTGTTGAAAGACCTCAGCACTGATTAGTATCGAGAAGCCCATGATGCCTCCGACTAATGAGTTAAAACCTATAGAAATATATTTCTATTACTGTCATATAAAACACATTAAAATGATATATTTGTTCACAGTAAAAATTATTAACGTGCTAATTGCAATGCTTAAAAAAATCACTCCTGGTTAAGTGTGACCTATATTACATATTCTTTTCTAAGTATCTTTAATAAACTTAGAATGTACATATATATACTGTAGGGCACACTGGTATATAATATCCCATTTGCAAACCTATATTTAATATATAATTTAATTACTGACTAGATAAATTCATATTTTATCCTTCCATACCTATTCAGACTAAAATAAAAATACAAAGTATTCAGTAATTGTATGGTTTGTGAATCAGCTACAACAGTGTTAAATGACATATTTAGTTAGAGTTTGGTCTTTCTTATTTAGTCTTGTTTAAAACGTATTTCTTTCAAATGTTACCAGAGACTTCTTTGTTATATTACCAAATATATTTTGGCACTAAAAGCCTAATTGATACTTCTAAGTTAGTGCTACAGAGAATGCACAGTAACTTTTTTGTCTGGTAACTAAACTAACATCCTAATCAAGTTTAGCCAAAAGGACTTTTTTGGATGATGCTTCCACATATTCCTACTTAAAAAAAAAAAAAAGTTGGGCAATGTAAATGCTCTAAACTGTATTATTTTGGATTGTAGAATCGTTTTACTAAAATGTGACTTCAAACCTTTAAAAAAAATACATTTTATACTATATATATATATATATATATATATATATATATATATATATATATATATATATATATATATATATATATATATAATACTATGCAAAAGTTTTTCAAAAATATAAATTATAATTGCTTATTTTTATCATTCATTCATTCCTTATCTTCCGCTTTATCCTATATTAGGGTCGCGGTGGGGTTCCCCATGCAAGTCCAGGGGTGAACGTTTCGGGCGCTGGGCAGATACACCCAGGACAGGGCGCCAATCTATCGCTGGGCACACACTTACTCACACAAACACACTCTACATGGGGCAATTTGGAGAACTCAATTGACTTGATCCATGTTTTTGGACTGTGGGAGGAAACCGGAGAACCCGGAGGAAACCCACACGGACACGGAGAGAACATGAAAACTTCAATTTCACAAGTAGTTTGAAACACAGTCATTAATTGAAACAGATACAGCTGTTTGAAGGCTTATAACTGAGTGAGGAACAGCCAAACTCTGCTACTAGGATGAGGTTGTGGAAGACAATTTCATGCCAAAATGAGGGTACTCTGCATTCTGAAATAGACTTAGGAAACATTTGTGTACAATGATATATTTACCATCAGTTATCAGAGCTCTGCTTGTCAATACTCGTCCAAGCATAAACTTGGCAACAGCAAGAATAACACACAGGATCCCACTTACAATAG
Source organism: Corydoras sp. C115 (assembly GCA_019802505.1). Lineage (NCBI taxonomy): Eukaryota > Metazoa > Chordata > Actinopteri > Siluriformes > Callichthyidae > Corydoras > Corydoras sp. C115. The sequence goes on from JAFMOC010000001.1 coordinate 6,766,803, forward strand.
ATACACTAAAGAGGAAATCATCCTAAAAGATAGGAAATGCAATTAAGTCTTTACCAATGTTTTACCTCATTTGACATCATAAATTATCATGGTTCGTTTTGCGAAACATAATATTTTAAATAGTTATATTTGTCACACTATTTTTTTTTCAATATCTAATATATTAATTTAATATGTGTAACATTGCTAGGGCAAAATCTTTTAAATATGTAGTATTTTAATCTTATTTCTTTAAGGTCTATCCACATGACTGAAGTGAAAACAAAATTAATTTTTAGTTTCTTAACAGGGATGATTACAAAAAATACAGTTATAGGTGTTATGTTATTATCTTCAGATTACCAATTGGCATGTCTTTTGGAAGTAAATTGGAAACTACAGTTAGCCCATGCAGGCACAGGGAGAACAATAGTTCCACACAGATTTCACACAAAAAAAAGGAGTTTAATTATCTACAATTATTGTGTAAGAAAAATGTGCATACTACAAAATACTGTATAATTGGGCCCAAGTATCTGAGTGAATTAGTACATTTTGTTGATCTATTATTGGTATATTATAATTCTGATTATTTCCAAAAAATATTCCATACACATCAATGACCAAAATTCACTGCAAGTTCACAATTCAGAGGTGTTTGTTTGTTTGTTTGAGTCTCAAGACTGCAAACCAAGAATAAACTGATGCCAATGTATTCTGAAGGTGAGCCCTGTCACTGTTTTCAGTCAAAGTAAAGCAAAGATGACAATGACAGTGCTGCATAAGGGCACGACAGAGCAATGTTTGTGAATGTAAGACAAAGCCAGAAGGTCAAAGCAGGTGAACAGTTGCACCTGCAGCTTGTCTGTAGCAGAAATAAAAGGGCATAAAAACATTGAGAGATGCCACATACCCAGTGGGCGGTGGAAATTTCTCAAATGTCACTCACTCATGCTTTTGTACCACAGCCAAAATGTGTTGTTTGAAAATTTTGATTTCATACACTAATTGAAGCAAAGTCTAAGGTGGGGCCTTTCCTAATTACACACCAATGTGGCACATTTCAAATGATATAATGTAGTCTAAAGCACATAATTTTTATTTCTCAGCAATTTCATTTTCTTGCTGCAGGACCTGTCCACTTCACAACAGCACAGCAGCTCAATACTGACTTCATAAGAGTTCAAATGAATAGACACTTTTATTAAGACCATAAATTTAATCAACTGGGCCCATCAGTATCACTACACTATACAGTGCTATGAGTAATCTAACAGAACAAATTGATGTGGATGTGGTTAAAGCTATTCTGGTAGACTGTCATGTTAACAATTTGTTATTCTATGTAGCTTTGGATTAAAAGTTTGATTTTTTTCACAGAAATAACCATTGATTGTCACAACATATTTTAAAATTTATATAAACTATGAAAAGCAAAATTAAGAATATAAATGAATTAAATGTAAAAGTTAGCTCATTGGTCAAGTCATTGGTTCATCAAGTCATTGGTTCAGTGTCTCACATGTTACTTCATCATCACTGGAGGGAGAGCTATGCTATTTTTGTGGAGAGCCTACTCAGAACTTCATCTAGTTCTGTTTTCATTGTCTGTCCATCATACATTTAAAGGAGGACAAAACATAGCATTCATTGTGACCATGTTGATCCTGTTCTTCATTTTCATAGGTAATTCCTGACCACTGGTCTGGAACTCTAAAGCTTCCATTTTAACTCATTAGATGTTTTTCAGTCATGTTACAACTGGATCCTGAACAGTCTCTCATAGTAGATGTAGATGCTTCTAGTTCTGGGAAAGCTTTTTGACAGTGTCAGAGAATGCCTCCCAAATAGCACTTAATTGAATATTACCCCCCTAAACTCTCCACATATTATAAAATAGGCAGTAAATAAGCATTTATTTTTTATTGTCCCCTCAAACTATAAAGACAAAAGAAAATAACATCTGTTCCCCTTACAGATAAAACAACAACTACTTTAAAGACATTTGTGCACATTTAGTGAAAAGCCTGAAACAAAACATTCTGGGTTGTAACATTTCAATTAATTTAAGGATTTAAATTTTAGAATTTCAACATAATTTTTTTTATTTCAATGATTTTTTTATACATATAACTGTATACATAACACATTTTAGAAATTACACATGCTACTTTTATTTTAGAAAAACCCATAGTAAATTACTCACCACTTCAGGCAGCAGCTTGGTGGCCAGATCATGAATTGCTTTGCCAAGAATACACATGGAGGACAGAATGAACACGGCTCCCAGTATCGCACAGGCTCTAAAGAGAATAATACAAAAAGCCATATTTTTCAAAAACTATCAACAAACAGCAGTACTGATGTGCTTTTATAGCTAACAAGTAACTGCAAGCAATCATTTTACAAACATTTCCTTGTTTCTTAAGATGTTTTCACTTATTTAAAAAAAAAAAATAAAAAAAAAAAAACATTTAAATTGTGTGTAAAAACTTCTGGGCAAGACCGCATTTGTAAAAGTGATGTAAACATTTATATTGCCTTTGTTTGCCACTATATAAGTTAGGCATAGTCCAAGACTCTCAGATGTAATTGGAAAACCTTTTTACCTTCTCATTATATTAGGAAGATTTGCAAATTCTTACTGTTCTTTTATTTATACATTCAAAATATATTAACTGTCTAGTCTTTGTACGTTTTGTGGTTTGGACACTGACATTGAACAGAGATTGAAAAGATTTTACCATAGAATTAACATTCAATTTATCAGGTTTATCGGCTTGCATATATTTCAACTCACTGAAGAAAAACTGTGGTCTCCTCCCAGGGCCGTTACTAGAATCTCAAGGCACAAAAATACTGTTCTCTTCATAATTCATTCATTCATTATCTCCCACTTTATCCTCTATTAGGGTCGCGGTGGGGTTCCCCATGCCCATCCAGGGCATGGGGAACCAACGTCTCAGGCCCTGGGCAGATAGACCCAGGACAGGACGCCAATCCATCGCTGGGCACACACTCACTCACACAGACACACTCTATATGGGGCAATTTTGAGAATTCAATTGACTTGATCCATGTTTTTGGACTGTGGGAGGAAACCGGAGAACCAGGAGGAAACCCACGCAGACACGGGGAGAACATGGAAACTCCACCCAGATGGGGATTCGAACCGGCAATCCCAAGAGCTGAGAGGCAAACGTGCTAACCACTAAGCCACCGTGTCGCCCTCTCTTCATAATAAAAAGAGAAATTCTATACCCAATAAATGCAAGCTCATCTATTTATAAATAAAATTATTGGTGTATATGTGACCTTAGAAAGTAATTATATGAACTTACATGTATTCTCTGTGGGCTGAATGCACAGCTGCTGCGTTGCTATAGCGCCACAACACGATAACTGATGACAGCACATCTAATGTGGCATCAAACTGGAATAGAAGCATGACATTTATAAAATCAACAATTGACAATTCTTATGAAAAAAGCTAACATATGAATTGCTGCAAAAACAGATGTCAGGACAGTGTTTCGAGAACAGTGCAGGACAGAGCTTAAGTATGATTTTATTTTTAAAAGACTGACTAATGTGGTGTGCACAGTTGTCTTAGAGCAAAATTGTCCTGCGACCAATTCTAAATTGGGCCTATAATTTCTCTAAGTGGAATCAGTTATCCTGTGTTTTCTCTGTAAATTCCGATTTATCCTACAGTCTATGACTGCTAAACCATATTAATTGTGGATATCATATTGCCTTATATTCATTCATTAATTCATTATCTTCCACTTTATCCTCTATTAGGGTCGCGGTGGGGTTCCCCATGCCCATCCAGGGGAGAACGTCTCGGGCGCTGGGCAGATACACCCAGGACAGGGCGCCAATCTATCGCTGGGCACACACTCACTCACACAGACACACTCTATATGGGGCAATTTGGAGAACTCAATTGACTTGATCCATGTTTTTGGACTGTGGGAGGAAACCGGAGAACCCGGAGGAAACCCATGGGGACACGGGGAGAACTTGGAAACTCCACCCAGATGCGGATTCAAACCGGGAATCCCTAGCGCTGAGAGGCGAACGTGCTAACCACTAAGCCACCGTGCCGCCCTGTTGCCTTATATTATATATTATATTGCTTTTATGTGTGATTTATATTTATTAATTTGTTTTATTTAGAGTTCCACACTAATCTTAAACTGTTATTAAGATAAAGTTCTGGTTACATTCTGAGTTACATTCTGAGATTAACCAAAAAAAAAAACAAGGTAATAAAAAAGTCACCCCTACAAGCCACATAAAATTTAGCACCTGAAGGAGTACAACTCATTCCCCCAGTCAAAAGAAACTATTTACATCATTGTGTGTTGGGGATTTTCTGTAATGTAAGTTTCTTAAAATAATAATCTAATGAATATTTAAATATGTGGTATGTGGTTAGCATGTCCACCCCTTAATGCTTGGGATCCAGGTTTGAATCTCAAACTGGGTGGAGGTTCAATATTCTGTGTGTCTGCATGAGTTTCTTCTGGGTTCTCCAGTTTCCTCCCACAGTCCAAAAACATGTATTCAATTGAATCGGCTGCTCTAAATTGCCCCTATATAGTGTGTGTGTCTGTGTGAGTGAGTGTGTGCCCAGCGATGGCTTGGCACCAAGTCCTGGGTGTATCTGCCCAGCAACCAAAATGTTTTCCCTAGATGGGCATGGAAAACTCCCCATGACCTTAGTAGTAGATTAGGTGGAAAATAATGAGATTATATGAGATATATAGATAGTATAAAAAGAGGCTTGTTTTTGTCTTATAGTAAATACATTACAAAAAACTACACAAACGGGTAATAAAAATACAAGGTGGAGGAAATATCTGCACCCAAAAAGACTGCCAGTGTAGGACAGAAATGGTAGTGGGAAACATTTGAGAGGGACATATTAAATTCAAAAGAGCCGTTCAAAACAAATGCAGTTTATTATATGTATAATGTCACAGTGTTCTTGCATCTGAACCGAATCACTGTGGCAAAACACAGCAAAATGCTGCCAAAATGTATGTGTCTAGAGGCAAAAAACCTCTAGCTATGGCTGTCACATTAGAAATACTAGTTTTTTAAGCTGCTTGTTTTACTTTGTGTGCATTCACAGTTTTTACTTCTCCTCTCCATATTATAATTGCTGTGTCACAATCACAATGAGGAAGACTAAACATAAGGCAAAATAGGTTACAATAGTAATTTTTATTTATAAGAAATTTAAATTCAACGCTTAACTACATGTAAGAAAATAATTACTTACAGCAAATCCAAAAGCAGATGCACTGTGTCGCATGAAGGATACAGCTGGGAGTGAAAGATATATATGTTATAAAAAGTAATAAATCATAAAAATAAACTTCTTCTCTAAAATTCTTTTTTTTTTTTTTTTTTTTATTAATGACAACATTTTTTTTTTCTCTCCGGAAACATTTGGGAATCTGGATTTTTTTTTTTGTTTGAATGACAATGTTTATGTGTCTGGTCTGGTTGCTAAATCTTTGAATTAAAACTTAATGTGTTTGGATTGCATTAGATGGATTTTTAAAATGGTAAATGAAAGTGTTGAAAGTACTTTTTGTAAATAACAGAGGAAAGAAAGGTCAGTCACACAGAAATGCCTTTAAAGGGCTTGAACAATGGATGTGTTGTTTTAATCACCTGATACATTAACTGCTCCACAGTCTTAGAAAAATCATGTCTTGCTATTTTAATATCTTATTTAATATATAGATATGTAAAAACATATATATGCTGTATAACTGTTTGTTTGTGAAAGCAAACAGATTTTTAGGGAGCAAGAAAAGCAAGCATATGCAAAAAAAATACAGTTCATATCAATATTATGACATGTAATTAAAGATACCAGTTAAGGGGTTTTGCTAACCACGCAATATTACCTGTTGAACTATCTGATGCTCAAATGCTCAAATAAATAGCATAGCTAATACCCAACAAAACAATTGCAAAATGAATGTGAAGAAGATCATAGACTGGAAAAATAAATTAAACTGTGCACCTAACTGGGATGTTTCCCAACTTTTTGTTTTATGACTACTGGAATAAGCATCCACATGATCTTAATTAGATGTAATGAATTACATTACACTACACATAAGAGCCACAATGTGTAACCAGGCAGTGTTTTTTTCCCCTGGAGATTATTCAGTTAATTCAACCTTATAACAGTTTACAGTGCAATATGTTTTTTTATGTATCTCTTTATTACCTATCTAATTACATTTGTGTATATGTGATTTCTGTAGTGTTAGTGGCAAAGCTAACTTTTCTATTGATTTCTGAATTTGAATACCAAAGCCAGACTAAGATGACTCATACAGTTTCCTCCCACAGTCCAAAAACATGTATTCAATTAAATCAGCTGCTCTAAATTGCCCCTATATAGTGTGTGTGTCTGTGTGAGTGAGTGTGTGCCCAGCGATGGCTTGGCACCAAGTCTTGGGTGTATCTGCCCAGCAACCAAAATGTTTTCCCTAGATGGGCATGGAAAACTCCCCATGACCTTAGTAGAAGATTAGGTGGAAAATAATGAGATTATATGAGATATATAGATAGTACAAAAATAGACTTGTTTTTGTCTTATAGTAAATACATTACAAAAAACTACACAAACGGGTAATAAAAATACAAGGTGGATTTATTACCTATCTAATTACTTTTGTGTATATGTGATTTCTGTAGTGTTAGTGGCAAAGCTCACTTTTCTATTGATTTCTGAATTTGAATAGCAAAGCCAGACTAAGATGACTCATACAAACACCACACAGTGTTTTAGTGCTCTAAGCAGTGGCATAATGTCTGACCTTAAATGTAATTGTAAATACGATGATATACAAATTTACATCAAAAGGATGTGTGTATGTTCAGAAATTGTGTATATTTATCTTACATTTTATAAACTGTAAATTACTGTTAAAATTGCTGTTTGGAAGATTAGATAATGGTGTTTAATTTATTAACTTCCCCTACAGCTACTTCAAGTATAGAATTATTAGAATGCTTCACCAGTAGTGCATTTATTAAGGAAGATAAGCAGGCTCTAGCTGTTAAGAGTTGGATGACCCCATTCAATTAGACTGTTTTGGTTGTTCCTCTACATTGTTTTGTTAATTAAGTAATGACCTTGGTTCGTTCCCTCATTTAATTAAACAAGAAAATAAACTTTTCACCCTTCTTTGTTTTTTTTCTATTTAAGGTTTGCCCTGATCTCTCATCCCTGAGGGATCGCTTTTTGTTCCTTTGCTGCCATGTTGCTCTCCCTTATTTTGAATACTCTATTTTGGATGCTGTGCTTTAAAAAAAGGCCTTATGTTAACTATCTGAACTTACTTTAAGGCTTATTTTACTCTTCTCCAACACAGCTGAGTTAATGATATATTTTTATTGTGTGTTTTTGTTTTTTAGGTTTGTAAGTTTTATTGTCAACAAGACTCAACTTAAGTAAAAGTAAATTAGGAAAGAATCTAAATTAGGAGATGCCTTAATTGTCGATACATTTATAGACAGATATAATCAACAAAACAATGACTTATCTAGGAAAAACTAGTGCAAAACTTTTGTAATTTTTTTTTTGCGATAAATTTCATTTATATTTATTTATATAGCACATTTAATATTGCACTGCATTTACATAACATCAATTTAGTTAAAAGCTTTGTTAAGCTACAAACATATACAATTTTTTCGTATGCATAGATAAATGCATAACAGTTTCAAGTGTTTTTTAAATTTTGTGCATGTTGCACTGCACTGTGTTTTGACAATGATTTTCTGAAATAATGTCAAGCCCTAGAGTGGTTATATTTAGCACAACAAGGAAGGAAGAAAAAATAGAGTGGAAAAAGCACATCTTCAGATCGTGATCAGAATTTTATATACCCCACAACATTAGTCTTCATACGATCAAATCATGACGGTTTCAACATTTTTTCTTACATCCTTTGGACAAACTAAGAAAACACTTATCTGATAACAACAGTATCACACATTTATAACCAAACAATCAAAATAAACGTGCACAAAATGATAATCCTATCATTTTTGAGACAATATACTGTAGAATATTCTAATTTACAAATACAAAATATGATGCAATTTGCGGGGCGGCACGATGGCTTAGTGGTTAGCACATTCACCTCTTAGCGCTAGGAATCCCCAGTTCAAATCCCAATCTGGGTGGAGTTTCCATGTTCTCCCCATGTCCGTGTGGGTTTCCTCCAGGTTCTCCGGTTTCCTCCCACAGTCCAAAAACATGGATCAAGTTAATTGAGTTCTCTAAATTGCCCAGCGATTGTGTGCCCAGCGATAGATTGGCGCCCTGTCCTGCCTTAATTCAAAAGTAGTTTTAGACAGCGTTTTTGTCACTGTGACCAATTTTTACAAACATGAATATGTGCTGTTGTCGTAACACAATCCATGCATAAACCAAGTATGATGAGTTCTTATTTTTCATTGCTTTTGGATAACTTTTTTATACTCTTCCTTTATTTGTTTGGCTGTTGCCATAAGGGGTCGCCAAAGCAGATCCATCCGTACTTCCATTATCTTCCACTTTATCCTATATTAGGGTCGCGGAGGGGTTCCCCATGCCCATCCAGGGGAGAACGTTTCGGGCACTGGGCAGATACACCCAGGACAGGGCGCCAATCTCACTCACACTCACTCACACAGACACGCACACAAACACACTCTATATGGGGCAATTTGGAGAACTCAATCGACTTGATCCATGTTTTTGGACTGTGGGAGGAAGCCGGAGAACCCGGAGGAAACCCATGCGGACACAGGGAGAACATGGAAACTCCAGCCAGATTGGGATTCAAACTGGGAATCCCTAGTGCTGAGAGGCGAACGTGCTAACAATTAAGCCACTGTGCCAAAGCAGATCATTATTCTCTATTACCCTATCCTGAGTATTCTCTTCAGTCACCCAAATCACCTGCATGTCTTCCCTCACCAAGTCCATAAACCTCCTCTATGGCCTTCTTCTTATTCTCCTTTCTGGTGGTCCTGTCCTCAGCATCTGTCTTCTAATATACACTACATGCAATCTCTGCACATACCCAAATCACTACAATCTTGCCTTTCTAACTTTGACTGCAAAACACCTCACCCATGCTATCCATCTAATAAAATCATTCCTAATCATGTCTGAACCAGTGTCTCTAATATTTACAACATTGCATACTTCACTACTGCACTGTAACTGTTTTTCCACTCCAACAACTATTCATCTATCACATATCATATTTGTAACTTTATGCCATCCACTCACCCCTGCTTACACTCTCTGCTTCACTTCTCCACTACAATCTTCATTACTTTGTACACTCGACCCCAAGTATTTAAACTTATCCACTTATCATTCCTTTACTTGTCCATTTTTACTAACCCACATTTCCAATCTTTCTAATGTATACCATCTCTCTCTTGGCTCTCATCAAACTGACTTCCTCATCACAGATGTCATTTGCATTATATTCCATTTAGACTTCTGCCTAACCTGTCCATGACCATCGCAAACAAGAAAAGACTATAGCTGAAATTTGATGCAGCCCCACCTCCACTTTAAATCTTTTGTTTGTTCCCCCATTTTGAGTTTTGGACTCACTTGACCATAAAAAAATGACTTTCTTTTTCTTAATTCTTTTGTAGATTTGTAGATTCTGTGGGAATCTTCATCATTGGAACTGGATTAAGGGGCCTAACAAAGTATACAGAAAAACAAATGGAATACAGTTTCCAAAAACAGAACTACAAAGTGAACCTATATGGTAAGTCAAACTGATAAAATTGACAATGAGAAAGAAAATATGTATGAATGTGTTTATGTCTGCCCTGAAATGGGCTGGTGACCTCATAAGGGTATTCCTCTGCCTTTTGCCTTAATCATGATAGACTAAAATGTCAGTGTATGGGAATTCAATAGACAGAGGAGACAAAAAAACGACAAATCTGACATCAGCATTTTTGCCTCATGTGATGGTTTGTATCACAGGACCTCCTCCCATGACTTGCAACAGTCTTAAAATACAAACACACAAACAGAAAACATAGTGCACTCTTCATCATCTTAAGACTACGAAAAAGGCAGCCTGCGTCACAAGCCCCCACTAGCTATCCATGTGGCATCATAAATAATTGGGCATGCACTAAGCACAGAATAATAACTAGTTTATTAAACCATGCGTGCGTGCGTGCGTGCGTGCGTGTGTGTGTGTGTGTGTGGGTGTTCCCTATACAAATCCACACCTTCTATTACCACAACGTTTGACATAAACTTTTGGACCCTGGGGAGGTAAATTTTTCTCTTTATAATCACCATGAAGCAAACAATTCCACATAAATTAATGCTTAAACCGTTTGCATCATAGTAAAAGCCAGGCTGAGAAGTGAATTGTGATCCTATAAACAACAATTGAACCTAATCTGTGAATTTAGAATATTTCAGATCAGGTGAATTAAAAATACTAAACTGTCTTCAGTGTGTATATATATATATATATATATATATATATATATATATATATATATATATATATATATATATATATATATATATATATATATATATATGTACAGTATACGTGCACTTGTGTATGTACATGTGCGTGATTATGTTTAGGTCTTCCCTGTGATGGACGGATTACTCCCATTGCTGATCAACTTTAGTACTAGCAGCTTTGGAAATAAAGGAATCAATAAAATTAGAAAGAAAAATTTAATTAAATAAGGACTTCCTTTTCATATTGCTGTTATAAGCATACATGTAACAGGTGCCTAGGGCACCTGTCACCTGTTTTGTGTTTAGTCTAGTTCTGTTCCGTTAATTAACGTTCAGTGGTTATTAGTTTAGTTAATTAACGTCGTCTTGTGATTGGTTTGTCTTGTGCACGTGGTCTGGTGTCGTTTTGTATTTATTTCCATTGTTTCTTGTCATCAGTGCTGGTCGTTGTGTTATATGTCACTTAGTCTTTTGTATCTCATGTTTTTTGGTGCACTGCACCTTTAATAAACCCGTTCTCTGCTACCTGCGTGCCTGGCTCCCTTCAGCGCGTGTATACGCGGCGGCTCTGCGCTCGTATGCGCAACCGCTTCAGCCCGAGGTAGACTACCGTGACAATACATTTCTCAAAAGTTTTTATTTTAAAAAGTCTTTAAGAATTGTTTTTTTTTTGTTTTGTTTTTTTACCTACAGTAATATTTTAATTACACCCAGACTTGGTAATGTTATAATTTGCCCTACTTCATTAAGCTAAGAGGTCATGCTTATTATTGCCAAAAACAGCAAACAGAAAAAACAGAAAAAAGACAAAAAAAAAATGCAAACTTACTGAAAGCAGCTACTGCCAGTATAATGGTCACCACAATAGAAATCCATGACACCCACAAAGCTTTCTTTCTGTAACTCTGTGCTTCATGGGGTTTCAGACGCAAGCTGCTCTCCAACAAACCTGTTAGAAGATGATAAGAGTTAACATTTTTTTAGATATTTTTTTAGATATAAAGTCATGAAAATGTTGGACACACGGGTCTAATAAAGAAACAAAGAAGACTTGGACCTCTATTACCACCCTTGTTGTGGGAATTGAAAGCAATTTAGGACTATCCATAGGATACAGGCTGACGATTGTGATGATGGTGAATTTGGATTTCGCCAACAAAACCAGACTATGTACATGGCTTATGTGCACTCTACAGTGGTTTTCGATCAGTGCAGGACCAGTGCTAGACAGAGAACATGCATGTTCAGAGAGTATATTTCACAGTAGGGTCGCTTGTCTTGTTCTTAAAACAACATTGACACAGAGGCTTGAGTACAAAGCTCAAAGACTCAGTGAGACCATACACAATTTATTAAGTTTATCTATAAGGCAAAGCCTAGCCATGACCAGTAAGTTAATCAATCGTCAACAAAACTTAGAAGTCGTACCCAAATGCTTTGGGCTTCAAAGACTGTAGCACTAATCATTAGGTAATGGCAAGCTATTAATTGTCTGTGGGCAGGATTATGTTAATATTAGCCCACAAAGTATTGCTAATTAATCTGTTTTACTACTTATAGACTATTTAAAAAAAATACACAGACCAATTTCAAATTAGTTTTTAATATAGTTTTAATATATAGTACTTGTTAAGGACATATAAATATGCACATTAAGGACATTACCAAGGGAGCCAGTCACACTGGCTTAATTATCATCTGGTTTATTACAAAATCAGTTAAAAATGTAAAAAAAAGAGAAAACATGAATGGTTTCCTAAAACAGGTCTTAGTAATTAATTTGTTTTTAAATAAAGAAATGTCTGCTTCACTTTCTCTGAAAGTTTCTCTTTTGCTGAGGGAAGACAAATGAAAAATAACTATTCATAAAATATAATTAACTTACAGCAATGACTGGAAGCTTCATATGCTGAAGATTGGTCCATCTGTTATGCAATGGCTGAATTAGTCCATCATGGGAAGAAACTGTCTGAATCAAGTCCAAGAAATTTGCCTATTCATAGCATTTTAAGTTGTGAAAGGCCACATGCAGCTCCTAAACAGGCCACTTTGTTTGTTTTCCATAAATAAGTTAAGAAACAAGCGTAGTCTGGCAAATCATGCACAATGTAACCAGTAAAGAAATCCTACCATTGTCCACTGTCCCACCTTAAGTCTTTTCTTTGTGTGAGAAGTAGACACAGACTGAAAGTTGATATAGTAGCACATATCTCTCTTATTGGTGACCGACTGCATGTAGCAGTCACATGCTATAGAGGCTGGTGGCTGGTACTTTATGAGAGTGATTGCATGAACAGAAATCAGGAATGTGGACCCTCTATAATCCCCATAATCACATGATTTACCTATACATTTCAGTTAGTCTATGATACTTTTAAAGCAGTTTTAATACTAGATTTGAAGTCACACAAGTGCAGGATGAGTCAAAACCTAAGTGTTGCTATGCTTTGTTAGTCAAGTGGAAGCTGAAGAGATCCACATGACTATCTAAATCCAAATTCTTCAAGGTCTGATGCGGTTAGCCATGGAGCAAAATAAGATTATCTAAATTATCTGAATTAAGAATGGCTGCATTCAGTTATACATGTAGAATTAAAATAAAAACAGTATTTTTTTTTTTTTTTTTTTTTTTTTTTTTTTTTTTTTTGATGTGGTATTTACTATATACAGAGTTAAGGACACTCCTTAAATGACATGTCCTCTACAGGGTAATATTTACTAATACAGATTTTTATAAAGAATTTGTATTTGTTCTATAAAAAAATATAACATAAGATCATTTTACATTACTTTATGGGGCACACAGCATGCTGGTAAAAATGTGGAGAGAAAAAATTGAGCGAGAGAGAAAGGGGGGGGGGGTAGGCATGTTCTGTAATGATTTGATGCAAACCATCAAACTATCCATTTTAATTTCAAGTTTCGAGCCAAGAACACACCAACAAAATGTAGCATGGAGATAAATATAATAAAAAAACTTGCTTTTGCTTAAGGTGGTTTTAGATCCACAAACCATTGTTATGTTACAAAGCATATGGGTCGGAATACTAATTTAGGCTGCTGAGGATGATTAGAATTTTGCTTTAGATAGCAGTTTGGAATTAAAGATTGCACTCATACAAGTTGGTGTTTCCAATCAAAATGATGTAGCTACTAAAATATTTCACAAGGATGGAAATAAAAAAATACAGATATTTGTTTTGTTTATTTATGTTGTCTGTACATGGTGTGAATAATGAAAATGGACCTAAAAATAGCTTATATTTACATCAGTGTTGCCCTTCACTGTAGGCAAACCCCATGCAGCACTATTTAACAGTTCTGCAGCGATATCAGCATGCTGCAGTATTTTATGTAAATGGTTTCCCACAGCCTCTTATGTCAGAAGACTCACTGTGTGCAGCTCTCATCTTCCCTTTGAATCTAGCACTGGCCCAGACTGACCCTAGTGCATACAAAGGCATGTTAATAAGGTGCCAATGCCAGCTATGGAGACCATGCTCTAACAGACCCTTAAAAATCTTCCAATTATCAAACTGAATTCAAGTATCCACAGGAAGCTCTAGTTTGCTTCCAAATTTTAAATGTCAGGCTAACTAAAAATACTAAATTGCTCTTGTAGTATGTGTAAATTATTTTCTTTGTGTCTGCTTCGATTATCAGTCCATTTTCAACCTTATGACTGGAGGAACAGGCTAATGTACAACTTTCTCTTCTTAATGCAATAGTATGCAGTACTTTGTTAAATGAAAATGTGGCTATATTACTCACACCAGCATGGCTATTTCTAAGCAATGTGGACTGAGGGCTTAAAAGTCACACAAATTCCATAATCTTACTCAGTCTTACTCTACATGGACTGAACCCTCCAATTAACACAGATAAATGCCCTTTATTTATTGCCAAATTTTGTCTTTAGTATTTTATTATTTTACTTAATAAAAAACAAGACGAATCACAAATATCATCACAGTTATGACATATGACAATAGATCATCACAGCTGTGATTGTTATTCACAATAATAATACATTACTTCAAATGTTATATAACTTTTATCCATCAGTTTAACAATAGTCATCTCAATAGCTATCTTTAGCACTAAAAAAACATTATAAACTAATGTATTTTTTATTTAATAATTTATTTTGGTAGTTTATTTTCTGAGAGCAGAAACAAATCTTTGTAGTTTTAGGCTGTTGCCTAGCAACAAATAAACATACTATACCAAACAGAGTTGTAATTAAGTATTAATGAGTCCTTAATGAGGTCCTTACCATTGAAGACAGTGCATCACTATGCTGACATTGAGATTTAAGATTATGATTATCATCAATCATTTTTGATTCTTGTAATCAAAATGTAATACCAGAGTTTTGCCTAATTATGAAACCTATCAGACCCAAAATATTGACATAGTAATATTAAATATTAATATTAAATGCATTACCCTTTACTTTTTACTCAAATGCTGTTCTTATCCTAATGTTTTGAGTGTGTGGCAGACATCATATTATTTTACAACGTACGTTCATATTCACAAACAAAATGTCTGTTAGTTCCAAAATATGGTAAAATATCCCAAAAAATAATTTGGCAACCGATTATTTAATTTCTAATCAGCTTATCCTGTAAAAGTTCATGGAGCTACTGGGGCATAACCAAAGGTGGGCAAGACACCCTATACAGATTGCCATACTATCAAAGGACTAACATAAAGATTTTTTTAAACTACATATAGTCACATGGCTTTACGAGAGCCTCTGGAACACATTCGGCATGAGACATGCAAGACTACACTTTAACACATGCACACACACATATGTAGTAGGGAGCTGTAGGTCACGTTTGACTTTTGCAATCACATTAGGTTTTGAAAGTGGTCACCTTTAACATCCAGATTTTGGCAAAACTAACAACTATCAATTACAGTATCTTGAGGGGGAGGCTCTGCACAACATATTAATTTCTTCCTTTGCTCTATAGCTTTAAATGGTATTCCACATCTTACATAATTAAATTTTACCTGCATACCTTTTTAGACTCTGTATATATGTATAAGCATATATATATATATATATATATATATATATATATATATATATATATATATATATATATATATATATAAGCATATAAAGCATATATATATATATATATATATATATATATATATATATATATATATATATATATATATATACACATATATATATATGTATATTTGCATTACATTTGGTCGTTTAGCACAAGGTGAGCACAGGGTTAATCACAACATCCCTGGAACAATGAGGGTTAAGGGCCTTGCTTAAGGACCCACATTGGTAACTTCAGTGGACCTGGGATTTGAACCCCAACCTTCAGAATGATAGCCCAACGCCCTAACCACTGAGCTACCATTATACCCTTATATATATAAAAAAACACAGAACTGCAACAATGCAAATGTTGCAAAGTTATTTTTAGATTCATTAAATGTTTTGATCTGGGATTGCCTTATTGTATTAATGTGCCTACTTGATAATAAGGATCAGAGAACAGGTTCAGACATGATACAGCCCACTAGTAATCTTAGAGGACTCAGGATTGAAATCCCCAATCTCCAGAATGATAGCCCAACACCCTAACCACTGAGTCACCACACCCAACATATGACATTGATACATTTTATGAAGTAAAAAGTAGTTCATGTAGCATAGTAAATCATTTTTACACAAAATCCTTACTACAGTGTCTAACTTTTCTAAGTCTTTAAGATTTGGAGAACATATACTGAATGCATTGACTCTACTGTCATCAGATGTTAGACTGTGGAACACAGAAAGTGCCATGTACTGTTTTTCACAGTGTTACAGGTGCAGATTATGGTTGTTTATTATTGTCCAGCATCAGCAAGCTAACTCTGTTACTGGTGTATTATAAAAAAAAATGCAATATAATGTGACAGCAAGCCAAACCATGTCATATAACCCTAATGAAACGATGCCAACAAACCTGAATTTGAAATATTCTGCTTCTAAGGCTCTGCTTACGGTGAATTTTTATTTTATTTTATTTTTAAAAGATTTTTTTAATCTGAATCCATTAGGTGATAAATACGTTTGGCAGGATGGCTGTTGCTAGTTGAAGGAAAGTTGACACGTTGCGCACATCTGCATGTGGCTTGAGCGATTAGATGAAAATAAAAACTAATTGTACCTTCTCCATCCACGCTGTCAGTGATGTTCATCTCCTGGTCTCGGTCGGTCCCGCTCCCCGCCGCCGGGTCCAGCACCACCGGTTCCGGCACGGGACACGGAGCCGAAGGATCGGTCATGATTGGATTAAAAACAGCCCTTACAGAAGTAAGACTCAAGCCATGCAAACGCACCTGCCACGCGTCTGCGCCACAACAAATCGATCTACCTTCCTATCAGTCGGATTTAATCTCTGTCACATCAGTCTGCCGGTTATCATTTCGATCTGCGGCACCGATCCGCCCCACTGCCAGCCCAGTCTGCCCCCATCTGGTCCATTATACAGCAGTCTGTTGTTCCACCATCAACAGACTGCAATCCTCCTGATTACAGCAGCAGACGGGTGTTTCCTCGTCGTCTTCACGTGAAGACCAGTTGCTGGATTTAGCATTTTATAAAAGCTCTTTTGATTCATTCAAACCTTCAAATACTGAAGATACTCTACCTCCTGTTACCTTGTACATCTCTAACTAGATTTATATAAATCAAGGCGTCTTAGTCTTAAAACCTTGTCGTTCATTTTCCAACCCACTTACCAGCATTAGGATTGTAAATTTGTGCTGTCGAACCCAGCACCTTAAAAAGCAACAGAAAGCATTTTACAAAGATTGTTAGTCATTGATAGCTCATCACTAAACTTTCACTCAAAGAGCAGTCACACTGCCCAAGTGCATCAAATGCATTCACATATTTATATATTATATTTATATATTATTTTATTTCATTATATACCGATAGGCGGCACGGTGGCTTAGTGGTTAGCACGTTCGCCTCTCAGCACTAGGGATTCCCGGTTCGAATGCTCATCTGGGTGGAGTTTCCATGTTCTCCCTGTGTCTGCGTGGGTTTCCTCCGGGTTCTCCGGTTTCCTCCCACAGTCCAAAAACATGGATCAAGTCAATTGAATTCTCCAAATTGCCCCATATAGAGTGTGTCTGTGTGAGTGAGTGTGTGCCCAGCAATGGATTAGCGCCCGAGACGTTCTCCTCTGGATGGGCATGGGGAACCCCACCGCGACCCTAATAGAGGATAAAGTGGGAGATAATGAATGAAAGGATATATACCGATATATAATGAAAATAAATATATCTATTTACATATATTTTATTAGCGCTGGGGATTCAGGTTCGAATCCCAATCTGGGTGGAGTTTCTCCCCTTGTCCGCAAGGTTTCTTCCTGGTTCTCAGATTTCCTCCCACAGTCCAAAGACATGAAGTCAAGGAAAATTGACTGCTTTAAATCGCCCCTTTAAAGTCAGTACGTTTGTGTCTGAATGAGTGAGTGAGTTCAGTGCCCAGCGGTGAACTGGATGGGGGAACCCCACCGCGACCTTAATAGAGGATAAAGCGGAAGATAATGAATGAATGAATGAATATTTATCACACAGAGACAAAACTAGCATAAAATAAAAATCTAAAAAAAACTAAAATAGTAACTTAATATTTATTAATAATACATAAATTGAACTCTGAAGTGAAACAGTAATTTTAATTGCAATTTTAATATTGTTTATTGTTTGATATTTATAAGTGAAAAATAAACTGACTTTTTAATAATGTTGTTTTTTGTATGTCTCCTTTAATAATGTGTGATTTCGACCAGTATGAATACTGCTGCTTTAGCATGATTGAGTTATAATTCTTGGCCTAGGTAAGAACAGTAAGTGGAATCATTTTATTGGTGAGAGAAAAGGAGGGCGGTACTGTTGACTTTGGAGTTTCCTCTGTAGTTTAGCTCAGAGTGACCGATAAATCATTTTAAAACTGTGACAGTGCACTCTCTGGGAGACTTTTCATCTGCATGTAAGATGAAGTTCGATATCCATAATCATATTTTGCCCAAAGACTGGCCTGATCTCAAAAAGGTAGGGACCTCTTTGATCTTAAATATTGACCACAGTTTATCCAATGGGATAATGTTAGATACATCTATATACATTAATAATATATTAATGTATTAATCTGTAAAAATAAATTGCCATTATGAGAACTGTACATGTAAACACAAATGTGGGTAATATCTAAACATAATTTTAGATTTATTAAAAAATACCATAAAGTCTTAATATTTATATAATATATAATATATAAATAATATATATATATTTATATATTTTTTGTGTGCCTCATGCAGGTTTATAGTGATTTTAATTATTCTCTGCTTTATTTGTAGTCTAAATTTCATAATGTTTACTGTGTAAATCTGACACAATTCAAGATTTGAATCTACCCTGGTAAAATATTAAGCTGTGAGGACCTTGGCCCTTCTAGCCAATCTGTGTCAACAAGTGTTCTCTATTCTAAGGGAAGAACACCCTTTACATGTGTGTGTGTGTTTGTGTGTATATATATATATATATATATATATATATATATATATATATATATATATATGCATATTGCTTATTGCATAATGTTTAAGGAAAAAGCTCCTTTGTCTCACAACTACACATTCTCGAGTTAATACCTTGACAGGTATTTTTTTCTATCCAAAGTTCAAAAGTGTGCCATTACAGTCACTGTCCATCCCACTTGTTTGATGGTGACTTATTATTAAATTCTAATAATAAATCATCATCACCAGAATAAATGAATGTATATAAAAAGATAAATGAGTCATTGAACAAATGAACAGAGCTTGTGTGTGTCCAAAAAATGTGTGTGTGCTGTTACGACTGTTAGTTATAAAGCATGCTAAATGTAATGATATATGGCGTTTTAACAAGCATTAAATCTCTGATGGTAAGATGTGAAGAACAGTGTAATCTTTTCCCTAAAGGAAAAAAAAATGGTAATAAGAAAAGAGTTTTTCTTTATTCATGGGGTCATCTCCCATCTGATATATCTGACCAGAAAGAGAAAAATTGTCAGCTGATAAATGTGAATGCCTTACAGCAAGAATTAACAACATTTATTCTTGAACAGATACTTAGAGAGACTTCAGCCTGATTTTCGATAGAAATTCTTAAAAGTGTGACTGACATTTTGTGATTTGTTGTTTGACCTTCAACAAAGATTATTTAAACAATCATTCATAATCTCATGTTCTCTTGCTCATTTGAACTTTTTTTATATTTCTAATTTCAGGTAGCGTCATCTTTTCAAGTTGCCAACTCAATTGAAATAAAAAATTTTGTGTAACGTGTAGGAATCAAAGTAATGATCTGTGCAACACATATCATTGATAAAGTGTTTTATCAAGTGTTTTATTCAGTCCCATTGTGACAGGTGTATAAACCAGGCACCTAGCTTCAAATGTTGAACAACTATATGCTCCCAATTTTTCTGTTCTCGAATGAGAACAAAAACTACAATGGAGATTGAAAATCAACTCCTATAGCAAATTTTCTTGTAACCTAAAATTTCTAAGTTAAATATGAAACCTTAAAACAAAACCGTTTTTAACAAGATCTTTTTGTGTTTTGTGTCTTTTAGAGATATGGATATGATGGATTTGTTCAACTCCACCATCACTGTAAGGTAATGTATTAAAGATAAAAAAAATCACAGATAAAAGAAGTCACAGATTACTTCTTTTATCACAGATAAAAGAAGTAAAAGAGGTATTATTTAAATGCAATTTAAATGTTGTTTAAAATAACAACAATTGTAACAATTGTATAATTAAAATCTTAAATATAACTATTATTATTATTATTATTATTATTATTATTATTATTATTATTATTATTATTATTATTTACTGTAATCAAAAGCAGCTTTTACAGTATATGGTCTAATAAACAGAATGGATTACAGTTTGGGCTAGTATACAGTATGTGTGTTGGCTTCAAGCCATTATTCATTGCTCAATAGGACCCCTATAAAGATGAGTGGGTAGCACAGGAAGAACAGAATAGCATTGAGGACATAAGGCCAGATAATACCAGAAGCTCTTAAAGAGAAAATGTTTGACTGTCTTCTCACATTGCTTAGGTTCTCAATTTTCAATTTTATATTTTTCAGTTTTCGCTGAAAAGCTATTTAAAGCATACTTTGAATTACTCAATTATGATGATGATAGTAACAGTATTCATGTGTTTAAAACCAAACACACACACACACACACACACACACACACACACACACACACACACACTTTCTTTTGAAATTTTTATTTATTTTTTGTTTACCTTAGAAACCTTTAAACGTGAAAAATATTTCCAACCAAATTTTTTGCAACCAGTACACAGTACGTCAGCACATATTTATCTAATTATTATAAAGCTACTTCGCATCACATGTAATTTTGTATCTGCTCCAGGGAGAGGCCAAAATGATGAAAGATGGGAAGGTTTTCCGAATAATTCAGGAAAACTGCTGGAATGCTAAGGCTCGAATATCGGATATGGATAAGCATGGTAAAGGTTATTTTTTGAAGTTTTTTTAATTAAATGTTACTGTAAGAAATTACTGAAGAACTGTCTTTCTATAAGGTGTAACAGTGCAAGCTCTTTCTACTGTGCCAGTAATGTTCAGCTACTGGGTAAGCTGTGATTGGTTTTTATCTGTTCTTTCTTGCTTCTTTCTATCACTATTTGTATTTCCACCTACAACTGATGAAATATATATTTTTATTGTACATTACGGGTGGCACAGCAGCTTAATGTTTAGAACGTTAACCTCTTTGCCCTGGGGATCTAGATTCGAATCCCAATCGGGGTGGAGTTTCCGCATGGGTTTTCTCTGGGGTCTCCGTTTTTTTTAGATAGATAAACATAGATTCGAGGTAAATTGAATACACTAAATTTCCCTATATAGAGTATGTATGCCTGTGCGAGTGAGTGTGCCCAGCAATAGATTGGTGCCCTGTCTCTGGTGTATCTGCCTAGCACCCAAAACTTTCTCTCCTGGACGGGCATGGGGAACCATGCAGGATAAATCAGAAGATAAGATAATGAATTAATGAATGAATTCATTAATTGTATAATAAATCATTTAACAGATGCTTTTGTCCACAAAGTATTATATGTAAGCCAAATGTAAGCCAGTTTTTCTTATACTTTAAATTTAATACACAGATTAAATAGTAGCAGTATATCACTACTATTGGTAAATTAGTAGCTTATACTTAAGTAATGTATAGAGAATGTGTTCACTAATTTTCACTTAAAATCAAAGAACTTTTTACTAATATTTTGACCCAAACCTATGCATAATTGTATCCAACTGATGCTCCTACAGTAAAGATAATGCACCAATTATTCTTACATTTTAAATGTAAAATGAATTAACACTGATATTAAAATTTTAATAACCATCGTCTTTCAATTTCTCTGTTCTAAAAAGGCTAAACCTCAGGATACACTGGACCTTTGCAGAATCCTAAATGATGACCTTGCAAATACAACTAGACAATATCCTAAACGTTTTGTAGGCCTCGGCACACTTCCAATGCAGGCCCCTGATCTGGCAGTGCAGGAAATGAGACGTTGTGTTAAGGAACTGGGCTTTCCTGGAGTGCAGATAGGCTCACACATCAATAACTGGGACCTCAATGCACCTGAACTAGACACTTTTTATGCTGTAAGTAAAACTACTTTAGAAATTATTAGTTTAGTCATTTGATTATTTTCTAAGCTGCTTATCCAGAACATCATAAATTATCAGATCAATATCAAGTGCAAAAGCCTACCTTAGAGCTCACAAAGGATCACAGTGCAGTCACAAGGACAAACACTTTCACAAATATATTTACAGGTTGTTTAAACATTACCCGAATCAGTAGAACACGTGTTTTTAATAATGTACTCAATGGCTGCACACTGTTTGGTTGTGTTTCAGGCTGCAGAGGAGCTAGATTGTGCATTATTTGTGCACCCATGGGATATGCAGACGGATGGGAGAATGGCAAAATATTGGCTGCCTTGGTTAGTTGGTAAGTATAACTTAGTTAAATTTAGAAATATGTTGCCTAGCCCAACTACTAAATAGTGTATCTAATATTCTAATTTAAATGACAATTAGAATTATTACTTGTTTACAGGTATGCCTTCAGAAACCACAACAGCCATTTGCTCAATGATATTTGGGGGAATTTTTGAAAGATACCCAAAACTAAAAGTCTGCTTTGCCCATGGAGGTGGGTTACAAAACAGCACATTTTTCAAATATGTTAACTGGAGAAATAATGCTGTTTGCATGTTATATCATCCCTTTAAGGAGGTGCTTTTCCATATACAATTGGACGAATTGAGCATGGATTCAACGTGAGACCAGATCTGTGTGCTACAGACAATAAGATTTGTCCACGTAAATACTTGGGATCATTTTACACTGATAGTCTAGTGCATGATCCCCTTGCTCTTAAGTTGCTCATTAATGTAATAGGAAAGGTAAGACTTGCCTTTATCTCTATATTAACCTTGTAATTGGTCAAAGGTCTTTTAAAATTTACTGTTTTAAAAAAATATTTTGTGAACAATTTTATATGCCAGAGATTTATAATTATGCATTAAATGTAGATTTATTTTTGATAAATTCATATATGCATTTGTGAACCAGTGTGTTATTTTAGTTTTATTTAAAACACGCAACTCATAATTTAACTCGTAGCACATCAGAGCAGAAAAAACCTTGGCAACCATGGTCTAGTGTGCTTAACAGTTCACAGCAGAAATTATAGTTTGAAAATGGCTTTAAGTATTTAGCATTGTTCAAAAATACACTAACATAATTTGTAATGATTAAATTGACTCGTGACCAACTTTGATATTTGTATAATTAAATACTTTTTCATTTAGTGTGTGGACCAATTGGGGTTAGTTTCCTTGCCCAAGGACACTTCTGCCATAGAACTTGGCGGGACCAGGTTTCCATTTCCACTTGGTGGAACCGAGGGCCTTTAGGTCACAAGGCTGGTTCCCTAATCACAAACCTATGACTGCTCTACAGTATATACAGAAAAAAGAGAGAGAGAGTAGTGCTTTAAAGAACTTTCTATATTGTTGCATGAATTTTACCTAATATAACTTTTTTACATTAAATGTACCTAATCAATATTACAAATTTGACTTGGTGACTTAAAAAATATAGACAAGACACAGGGAACACAGGATTACACACAGCACTCACCTGGACAGAGTTCTATTATCATGGCTATTATCCAGTGGTCCGGTTCTGGCACTACCCATTTACTTGAATACTGGAGCACCTGGTACACCATCTGCTTGAACCAGCCCATCTCTGACTCCCCAGTTCTCCTGCTGACTAGGGTTTGCCAGGAGGGTGGATTTGAGCTTTTTTGGGCAGAGTGACATCACTTTTGTACCATATTTCTGTCTAGATACAGGATTGATTGAAGGATCATTTTATTTAATGTTTAATTCTTGCTGTGAAGCAACAGATGTTGCAACTTGTATATAGTAGTGTCACTAGACACACATTTTACTTGTTATCATTTACTATGATTAACACTTTCAGAAAGAGTTGATAAAACACTTACTGTAATAGAACATTATAAGTTTAGTGGACTCTAGTCCACTAATTAACTGATTAGTTTATAAGTTATAGGAAATAGAAATAATAGAACACAAGTTTTTGAGATGTTTCTTCTGCTATATTTAAATATGAATAACCTATACATTTACAAATTTACAGCTGGTCATTCTGAGTATTTTGCTCTCATATTACAGGATAAAGTAATGTTAGGAACAGATTATCCCTTTCCACTAGGGGAACTGGAGCCAGGTTCCTTGATTGAATCAATGACAGACTATGACACCACATTAAAGGTATGCATTCCCTCAAAGTAAAAGAATTACTATTAAAAAATAAATTTGCTTGTTAAAATTCAAATAAAAATATTATGATTTTGATTTTGAATTAAATATGTATTGCTACCATGTGTTGCAGGATAAACTCTTGGCAGGAAATGCCCTTGAATTTTTAGGTCTTCAGAGGAAGCAATTTGAGTGAAGTTATTTTTTACTTGGGTGTTGAAATAAATTATGGACAATAGACGATTTCTGCACAAAGTGGTCTCAAGTAAAATATTTTGCAGATTTAAAGCATTACATTTATGTTACGTCTTTAATATATGGTGTAATGATGGTTAATTTCTGGTTAATTTGCCCTAATAATTAAAAGAAAAGTGTTCTGTTTGAGCATCCTCTAGTTGTCTGTATTACATGTCTGCAAAAAAAAATTTAAATTGCTAATGGATTGATGAGTCTGATAAGCGGAAACACTCATGGCCTGCACAGTGCCAAAACACCACAAATTATAATAAAATAGACCGCTTTAACACGTGCCAAAAGTAAAAAAATAATTCTGATTTTTGTGTTTAGATTTGGTTTTGGAGGTCCAGCAAGATTACACCTTTGTAACTGTCAGAGAGGCACATCCCCTACTTGCTCTTTTGTCCATTTTATCCATTTACCATATAGATGGAATTTGTAGTTTTATGATTTCAGACTGTAATACATCTGTTTTCTTTGTGTTGTTAGTGCCCTCTTGGTTCTCTATTCTCTATTGGTCAGGACCATCACAGAACTGCTATAATAATTTGGGTGGTGTATTGTTTGGTTGTAGTAAACATCTCAGTGATACTGTAATACAGATGGACTACAGTCTGTAATAGTTAATTATAATTGTTAGATAAGTTAATTAAAAGTGGAGAAGTGTCCAAACTTTTGACTAGTAGCCTACAATATTTTCCATCTGTTTTATTTTTTTTTTAGAAAATCTGTATTGTCAAAGGAGGTGGCACGGTGGCTTAGTGGTTAGCACATTTGCCTCTCAGCACTAGGGATTCCCGGTTCAAATACCCATCTGGGTGGAGTTTCCATGTTCTCCCCGTGTCCGTGTGGGTTTCCTCCGGGTTCTCCGGTTTCCTCCCACAGTCCAAAAACATGGATCAAGTTAATTGAGTTCTCCAAATTGCCCCATATAGAGTGTGTTTGTGTGAGTGAGTGTGTGCCCAGCGATGGATTGGCGCCCTGTCCTGGGTCTATCTGCCCAGCGTCCGAGACGTTCTCCCCTGGATGGGCATGGGGAACCCCTCCGCAACCCTAATAGAGGATAAAGTGGGAGATAATGAATGAATGAATGGATGTATTGTCAAAGGTGCTTTTCATATTATGCCACCAGAACAGATAAGATTTTTTAAAAGTTATAAGATAAGATAAGATGGACCGTTATTTGTCCCACAATGGGGAAATTCATATTCTCACCAGCAGATACATTAGAAGAAAGGTGAGAACATTTACAGTCATACAATAGAGGAAAAATAAAAAATAAAACAAATACGGTATCTGATTAAGCAGCAGACAGGTATTACATACAGATGGTTGAAATATACTGTATTGCCCCATCAATGATGCATGTATTGCAGTTATCTTTAAGAAGGTGCTGCCCAGTGCTGCTAGAACCTCAAACACAATGGGGAATACTTTTTTATAATACTTAAAATTAATCAAGCAAAAAGGAATATGGTAAAGTAAAACTCATGATAGTTGAATAGTTCAGGGAACAGAGAAAATGACTATTTGATGAATGAGCATGGGAAAGAGTATGAATGTCCGGTTGCAGGGTGAGCGGGGAAGTTTGAATAATGGGACAGTCAACAAGAACCTGTCATAAATTCATACCCCTGAGGGGGGCAGAAAGCAGGACCAGATGGGGTAGAAGATAAAGATTTTTTGGTCAATGTACACATGAGAAAAAAGACTGTTGTCTGGATGGGTGCCCACACAGAAGAAGCAGGTCACGCCCTCCTGAAGGACTTAAATGGACAGAGTAGAGGATTTCGGGCAGAGCTCTCGGGGGAGAGCAACGAGTTGCTATCGTCCATATTTTTCATTGTTTGATATTTTACACTGTCTATTCAGTAAAACGCATTAAATACTTTTGGAACGAAACCGCCGACTTCTGACCGTTTTTTAAAGAAACTTAACAGATTCATTGTCCTTAAGAGTTGCTAGCTTGTTTAGCATCCTCTTGTCTCCCAACGTCTGCACCGGGTCTAAACATTCCCCCAGGACAGAGATGGCCCTCCTAATGAGTTTGTCCAGTCTGTTTCTTATGGTAGTATTTCTAATGTATAACGTGTGCATCAACTTCATGAATAGTTGAATATGCCATCTTTAAATCGCCTGTTGTTATTCATTCATTCATTATCTTCCGCTTTATCCTCTAGTAGGGTCGCGGTGGGGTTCCCCATGCCCATCCAGGGGAGAATGCCTCGGGAGCCGGGCAGATAGACCCAGGACAGGGTGCCAATCCATCATTGGGCACACACACACACACACTCTATATGGGGCAATTTGAAGAATTCAATTGACTTGATCCATGTTTTTGGACTGTGGGAGGAAACCGGAGAACCCGGAGGAAACCCACGCGGACACGGGGAGAACATGGAAACTCCACCCAGATGGGGATTCGAACCGGGAATCCCTAGTGCTGAGAGGCGAACGTGCTAACCACTAAGCCACCGTGCTGCCGCCTGTTGTTATCCTTCATTCATTCATTATCTCACGCTTTATCCTCTATTAGGGTCGCGGTGGGGTTCCCCATGCCCATCCAGGGGAGAACGTCTCGGGCGCTGGGCAGATACACCCTGGACAGGGCGCCAATCCATCGCTGGGTACACACACACACTCAAACACAGTCTATATGGGGCAATTTAGAGAACTCAATTAACTTGACCCATGTTTTTGGACTGTGGGAGGAAAACGGAGAACCCGGAGGAAACCCACGCGGACACGGGGAGAACATGGAAACTCCACCCAGATGGGGATTCGAACCGGGAATCCCTAGCGCTGAGAGGCGAACGTGCTAACCACTAAGCCACCGTGTCGCCGCCTGTTGTTATCCTTCATTCATTCATTATCTTCCTCTTTATCCTCTAGTAGGGTCGCGGTGGGGTTCCCCATGCCCATCCAGGGGAGAACGTCTCGGGCGCTGGGCAGATACACCCTGGACAGGGCGCCAATCCATCGCTGGGTACACACACACACTCAAACACACTCTATATGGGGCAATTTAGAGAACTCAATTGACTTGATCCATGTTTTTGGACTGTGGGAGGAAACCGGAGAACCCGGAGGAAACCCACGCGGACACGGGGAGAACATGGAAACTCCACCCAGATGGGGATTCGAACCGGGAATCCCTAGTGCTGAGAGGCGAACGTGCTAAACACTAAGCCACCGTGCCGCCGCCTGTTATCCTTCATTCATTCATCATCTCCCGCTTTATCCTCTATTAGGGTCACGGTGGGGTTCCCCATGCCCATCCAGGGGAGAACGTCTCGGGCGCTGGGCAGATACACCCAGGACAGGGCGCCAATCCATCGCTGGGCACACACTCACACACTCAAACACACTCTATATGGGGCAATTTAGAGAACTCAATTAACTTGATCCATGTTTTTGGACTGTGGGAGGAAACCGGAGAACCTGGAGGAAACCCACGCGGACACGGGGAGAACATGGAAACTCCACCCAGATGGGGATTCGAACCGGGAATCCCTAGTGCTGAGAGGCGAACGTGCTAACCACTAAGCCACCGTGCCGCCGCCTGTTGTTATGAGAAGCTCAAATAACTTTGATATAGAAGACGGGGGCGCAGGTGCATTGCATAAGCGCATTGCTGGCAGCAGGGGGCAGTCATTGACTGCGCGTGAGCTGCGCTTGAAAGCAGGCGGAGGAACACAGTGCGTCGCAGTTGACGCTGTTCTGTGGTACGCACCCTGTTCGAGACAG
The DNA here is from genome assembly GCA_019802505.1 of Corydoras sp. C115. Taxonomy (NCBI): domain Eukaryota; kingdom Metazoa; phylum Chordata; class Actinopteri; order Siluriformes; family Callichthyidae; genus Corydoras; species Corydoras sp. C115. The sequence continues at coordinate 6,795,277 of JAFMOC010000001.1, forward strand.
TAATGGCGGAGCACCGGGAGTCCTTCAAGCGATGGTTCTTTTCACGGGATCAGCTGGATTGTACGCCATCGCGCCGTTGCGGAGTGGAGTCGGATAGGGAGCTCTCGTACCGACAGCAAGCCGCAAATCTGATTCAGGATATGGGTCAGAGACTGAACGTGTATCCTTTCCTCAATCCGGCGAACCAACAGCAGTGTATTCTCATCCTGCTGATGACGGCGCCTGAGGAGCAAATGGCGTTTCTAAGGGGGCAGATTCTTTATTAACACAATTATTAACCCACACGCATGTTTTATTTGTTTATTACCTGTCGTCTCGGGTTATTTGCTGGTGCGTACCAGAACAACAAACACGGAAAGTCATTTTGGCGCGAACGTAAATAATCCAAAGCAGCTAGTTTCAGTTGGTGGGATTAACATGGAAATCCCCGACCGATTTTGTACCCCTCACAAATCGGACCTGTCGTAGTCTGTAGGGTTGTTTGAGACCCTTTACGCGACGCATTTTAAAAACGTAAATGTAGCTAGATAACAATTTTTAACCGAACCTCCTGCGTTAAACATTTAAGTAGCAAGCTAGATAAATACTTCGTCACTGTTAATTAAATAGGTTGCAGTATTCAGAGCTGTAATCTTTAGTCTGCACACCGTCAGTTCAGAACGCTGTTGTTCGTAAACATGTTTGTTGGTAACGTTAACAGCACATTTGCGTCGACAGTTTCGCTAGTCTTCAGCATGAGTGACGTTATTTGGGTTGACTATTTTATTTTAAGGTGGAGTTTTTCTAAAGAGTCACGTTTAGCGTTTATTTTAGCTACATTACTTTGTCCAAGACGTATATTTAAAGGCTGCTGTAATTCTTAAACCTGCAATATTAGTATTAATGTGTGTGTTTCACAATTTCAGTCGACCTTTTAAAGCTGTAATGATATTATTAGAGCTGCAGTTGAAAAACCTGTTATAAGTCATGCACACTTTTACTACTGTGTTAATTTATCAATTTTACTACATTTACATTTTACATTTAGTCATTTAGCAAGCGCTTTTATCCAAAAAAAACCAGAGTGAGAACCAGAGTTATGAAGAAAACCAGCTGAAAAACTAAATTTCCATCCTGGAATTAATGGATTTTTCTAACTTTATGGATTATGGTAATACACTATATTGCCAAAAGTATTCGCTCAACTGTCTTGACTTGCATGTGAGGTTAAGTGACATCCATTCCAAAGCCATAGATTTCAATATGACATTGGTCTATGCTTCGCAGCTAGAACAGCTTCAACTTTTCTAGGAAGGCTGTCCACAAGGTTTATGAGTGTTTGTGGAAGTTTTTGACTAATCTTCCAGAAGTTCACTTGTGAGGACTGATGTTGGATGCGAAGGCCTGGCTCTCAGTCTCCGTTTAATTCATCCCAAATATGTTCTATCGGGTTAAATTTAGGACTCTGTGCAGGCCATTCAATTTCATCCACACCAGACTCTGTCATCCATGTCTTTATTGACCTTGCTTTGTGCACTGGTGCATAGTCATGTTGGAACGTGCCAGCTCCAAACTGTTCCCACAAAGGTATGGTATTTTCCGAAATGTCTTAGGATGCTGAAGTTCCTTTCACTGGTACTAAAGGGCCAAGCCCAGCTCTTGAAATGCAACCCCCTCCACCAAACTTTATACTTGCTGTGCTGTACTCCACTGCATAAAACGCTTTGCATTGCATTTGGTGATGTATGGCTTGGACGCAGCTGCCCGACCATGGAAGCCTATTCCATGAAGCTCTCTGCGCACTGTTCTTGAGCTAATCTGAAGGCCACATGAAGTTTGGAGTTCTGTCGTGATTGACTGCAGAAAGTTGGTGACCTATTCGCATTATGTGAGTCAGCATCTGTTGACCCCGCTCTGTCAGTTTACATGGCCTACCACTTTCTGGCTGAGTTGCTGTTGTTTCCAAGCATGTCCATTTTCTTATAATACAGTATAATAATTTTCTTATAATACAATATTTAGGAACTAGCAAATTTCAGGACTGGATATGTTGCACAGGTGGCATCCTATTACAATTCCATGCTGGAATTCACGGAGCTCCTGAAAGCAACCCGTTCTTTCACAAATGTTTGTAAAAACAGTCTGCATGCCAAGGTGCTTTATTTTTTTATAAACTTGTGTTCATGGAAGTGATTGGAACACCTGATGCTGATCATTTCGATGGGTGAGCAAATACTTTTAGCAATGGTCTACATTTCAACTTAACATATTCTTAGCACATTGTACTACCTGATGTGTAACTATAATCTCTAATAATTATGTTTTCATAAATTTGACCTATGAATTAATTTACACGTACAATTAATCATTTATTTGTTAATTATAAAGTTGTCCAATATAACATATTTGTGGGTGGCAAAGATGTGTGAAGCTTTCGGATTAGCTGCTAATATAAAGGTGAAAAATTAGTCACATGTTTTAGTCACATGTTTAAATTATGTCTGAGTGGAACAGGGATCTATCAAAGTATAATCTCATTAAGGCGTTTTATGGCACAAACATGATTTCTAAAAATCTTAGAAGAAAAGCTTTTGTACAGCTTACAAACATCTTCAAAGAGTTTATACCTATCAAATGAACAATCAGGCAGAAATTATTTTTTAATTATTTGGGTACTTAAGAAGCAGAGGAATGTAACTTGTGCGGCTCATCTGTACATGTTCAGCTGCCTCCTACAGAATCCCACTGCCAAGTTGATGAAGGAGGACAATGTGCACAAATGTACACATCCATTCGTCCATTATCTTCCACTTTATCCTCTACTAGGCTTGCGGTGGGGTTCCCCATGCCCATCCAGGGGAGAACGTTTCGGGCGCTGGGAAGATGCACCCAGGACAGGACGCCAATCTATCACTCGGCCAAATGTACACAATGTCGTGATATTTTTCTTATTTATTATAATTTACTCATATAAATCAGAAGTCATTGTTTCATCAATGATGGCAAGGTGTCCTGGCCCATTTGTAGCAAAATCGGCCCAAACCATAATAACACCACCGTGTATCACAGATAAGGTAATGTTTTTATGCTGAAATCTTGGAGGGGCGGTGTTAACTTAATTCTTTTTTATATTAAATGTATATTGTTGGTCCACATAATGATGTTGAATATGAGGTGCAATGAGAATGAAAGCAACCTTCTAGCAAGCCTGCCCTACATGATATGGTTGTTTATTTTTCATTTTGGACTTATGAACATTAATATTATTTAACATGTGAGATTTGTTGCATGCCTTGGTGTTTTGTGTGGCTGTGTTAGACGATCACTTCTGGGAAGGTTAAACAATTCCTTGTGAATTAGTTTTCTAACTCTTTTAAAGACTTTTGAAATCTTTTTTGTGTATTCCTTGATGCACTTCTGCAAACGTGTAAAGATCCCTAGATTCCTATTCTTTTATGTTGACATGTTCGCAGTCATTTAGTCTCATCAGTTATCATCTCACTGATAAACACCTTTGCATGTAATACTGGATAATTTCCCTGTATAAATAAGTGTCCATGTTTAATATTTTCTTTAATGAAGTTCTTTTTGTCTCTGACATGACTAAGTCAAATTTTTGCAGAAGTATTAAATTCTAAAGGTTTTACAATCTTTTCAGCACCACAATTTATACTTGCATGTTAATTATATGCTAAAGATAACCCATGTCACTTTTTGTCACTCAATATATAAACGCTTCCTTAATTCATATTTCAGCTCTCAGCTCACAATTAATACTGCAATAGTTTACATGCACAGATTTTATATGTACCACTCTTTCACCAAGTTCCACAGAAATGTAAGTGTTTTTTTTTTTTTTTTTTGTCATCTTTCTCTGATCATATAGATAATGTAATCAGTGTGCTTTGTGCTTTTATGACTATTCAGATTGATTTAAAAGATGCTTAAAATATGCTTTAATATAAAACCAGATTTATATTAATGAAAATTCAACTGGTTGAAATTTGTGCAGGATCCAAGTTTTAAACTTTATTTAAGTTGTAAATGTGTTAACTAATATATTCTGAGCCCAACCAGTATCAGATGAGGGGAAAAACAATATATAAAATTCATTCATTCATTATCTCCCGCTTTATCCTCTATTAGGGTCGCGGTGGGGTTCCCCATGCCCATCCAGGGGAGAATGTCTCGGGCGCTGGGCAGATACACCCAGGACAGGGCGCCAATCCATCGCTGGGTACACACTCACTATGGGGCAATTTAGAGAACTCAATTAACTTGATCCATGTTTTTGGACTGTGGGAGGAAACCGGAGAACCCGGAGGAAACCCACACGGACACAGGGAGAACATGGAAACTCCACCCAGATGGGGATTCGAACCGGGAATCCCTAGCGCTGAGAGGCGAACGTGCTAACCACTAAGCCACCGTGCCGCCTTATATATAAAATTGGCATTTGTAATTTAAAAGCAGATTTAAAAATATATAGTTTACCAAAATTATATACTGTAACTTTTAATGTTGATTTTAATAAGGAACGGCAAAATATGCTTTTACATGTGACATGGTAATATCATAATTTAATTGTGGCTGATCTGCACTTAACCTATTAATGATTACATTTTCCTAGATCATTTCTCCAACAGCACTGTTTCTTGCAGCAAAAGTTGAAGAACAGCCACGAAAACTGGAACATGTCATTAAAGTGGCACATGCATGCCTAAACCCTCAAGAACCACCACTTGATGTAAAGAGTAATGTAAGTGTGGGTAATTTATGGTATGATTTTCTGTATTTATTTATTTTTTAAAAACACATTTTCCTCTTTCACAAATATCAGCTTATTTTAATTTCTTATGGCACTTTATGTTTTATGTCCATCCATCCATTATCTTATCCTCTACTAGGGTCGCAGTGGGGTTCCCCATGCCCATCCAGGGGAGAACGTTTCGGGCACTGGGCAGATACACCCAGGACAGGGCGCCAATCTATCCCTGGGCACACACTAACTCGCACAAACACACTCTAAACGGGGCAATTTTTTTTTTTTTTGGGAGAATCCAACTGATCTTGATCCATGTTTTTGGACTGTTGGAGGAACCCGGAGAAAACCCACGCAGACACGGGGAGAACATGGAAACTCCACCCAGATTGGGATTCGAACCGAGAATCCCTAGTGCTGAGAGGCGAATGTGCTAACCACTAAGCCTCCGTGCCGCCCACATGTTTTATATTTATGAATTTATTTAAAAAATATTTATAAATCTTAAGGGTCCAAATTAACTAAATAACCAACCTCTGGCTACGAAATTACATAATTTGGCTGCCCATATGTTAACCATTGAACAGAGTGGTTGATGCTTCTGTGGGTTGTAGGTTATGAGAAAAGACGCATTACAGGCATCATGTAATGATTGTCTATTGAACTTCAGGCATACCTTCAGCAAGCCCAAGAGCTGGTGATACTTGAAACCATAGTGCTGCAAACATTAGGTAAGTGAAAGCTTTATGTAAGAAATGAATGACGTATGTTGAAAATTACCATTGACAAAAAAAGAGCAATGAAATTGCAAGTTGTACCATAATGTGTAAAACCAGACTCGCATAGAACCTCTTGCACTTGGCATTTGTAAATGTCATATAAAATACTTGTGTATGTGGTGTGCAAGTAGATTATGTGATTATGTAATTAGAATTTCAATGTCCTAGATCCTGTTCTTAATGCCAGTTTTACATCATTGTACTGTATATATTGCTGTTAGAATTTTAGTAGGTAGACCCAATGGCACCCATGCCTTTGTGTGTGTTTTTCTTTTCAATAACAATTTGAATGCCATAGATCTTTTTGTTGTCTTTTCCGATGTTTTATTTTGACCTGTGCAAGGTCTGGTAGTTCCAAATCACAAATGTTCATCTTTATGCTAGTTGCAACTTAAAAAATGTGGATGTAGCATGTTTCCATAAAAACATATTTTAGTTGATCTTTAATTTGTTGCTTTATATGTATAACATTTGTTCCCCTGTTTTGAAAAACCTGTCCTTAATGCACTTTCTGTTGCAGGGTTTGAAATAACAATTGAACATCCTCATACTGATGTTGTGAAATGTTCCCAGCTAGTGCGAGGTACAAACTTTGTTTAAAAATCGCTTATAAAATTTGCTTATACTTGCTTAATGCTAAACTGCTAACTGTTTTTGTGGCAAAAAAAATGTATGGCGAATTTTGAATTATTGCTATGCATGTCAAGAGGTAATTGTTGTATTATATAGAACATCAAGTTCCTATGGCCAAACTAATTTTGAACTCTAATCCCCATTCTCTCATGTCGTTTAACAGCAAGCAAGGATCTGGCACAGACATCCTATTTCATGGCTACCAACAGGTTGTTATCCTGAACCTCATTTGTTGCACTGTGACTGCACACTATAGCTTCCGTTACTGCAGGTTCCCCTCAATGTGTCCAACACCCCCAGTGTGCCAGTGGCTTCTGGGATGCCTTGTCCCTCTCGTAAAGGAGAGGCACAGCTTTGGGTGGTTCCAGCCCTGGTCACAGTGCGGTGTATTGTACAAGGGAGTGATGTTGGCACAGAGGGGCTAAATGCACAATGTGAAGTGTAGTGGTGCTCTTGATCCTCACGTTTGCTTGGTTACTGTGCATTTGTCTATAAAAAGACACTTTGGTAGCCTGAATAGCGACTAAAGATTACACAGATGTAAACATAACATAGAAAGCCTCAAGGTAAGTCCCCATATCCCGTCTGTGTTTTTTTTTTTTTTTTAAACTTAAGATGTATATAATTCAGATTTTTATATATATATATAATACATTTTTTTAGCTAGCTGATTTTAAGAACCCATTAAGGACCTTTTTGTCTTTAGATATGTTTAACGCTTTATGGTTATTACACAAGTGAGGTTAGTTGACCTGTTAAAATGAAAAGGTCCTCAATGGACTAGCCATCCTGTTGTCTTCTTTGTATGTTTGCTTACCCTTTGTTATTTAAGCTTTGGTCCAGGGAAAGATTTTAATGAATTACTTATTCACCATTGTGGCTTTATATTCTGCTTTTTTTTGAGAATATCACAATGTTTGGATTTGGGACAGTCAAAGTATTTTTTTTTTCTCAAATTACATTCCTTGGCTTTGAAAAGAAAAATAAAAAATTCCAACAACACAGGTTTAGTATTAATATTTATAATATTTATATTTAGTATTAATAATTACCACACAAAAAACATAAAAAATAAATAAAATTATTGTTCTGTATTTTATTAAATTTTTACAAAAAGATAAATAAAGAGTCACCAGTTGCAGCAATTGGGGAATTAATTATAGCAAATATTGCAAATTTATATTATATTTATATTAATTATAGCAAAAATATCATTTTAATTAAAACTTCACAAATTCCCAAATGTTCAATATGTAAATTAATTATTCTGTCTATTATTGATTTCATTTCACTTGGGAATATAAGCGATAGAGCAATTCAAATTATTATAGTAATTTTTAACATCGGAAAGAAAAGCGGTAATGTAAATTAAATTAGTGTCTGTTGACCCATTAGCTAAGAGCAGGTAACGGCTATAAAAAATGTTTCTGAAAATGTTGACATGTACAATTATGGAAATGGGTAATTATACAAATTTACCCGGGTATGCAAAACAATGCTACATGCCTTTCCTATTTCAATTGTTTTTCCTAAAATTTTGCCAGATGAAATACTATTCTTTTAACTATCCTCAATTGTTACATTCATAACAAGCCCTTTCATATACATTTATTTAATGCTCCAAATTTGGTCATGCCTTATAATCTCCATATCAGCACTCTTACTGCTGTCATGTACAGACTATAACATCAAGTGGTGACTGCTCCTCCTTCATCAACTTGGCAGTGGGATTCTGTAGGAGGCAGCTGAACATGTACAGATGAGCCGCACAAGTTACATTCCTCTGCTTCTTAAGTACCCAAATAATTAAAAAATAATGATTTAGAAATTGTTTAAAGTAAGAATTTGTCATATACTTTGGTAAGTTACTTTTATATATTTGTAAGTAAAATATCAGTGTTCTCTAAATGTTATAAACCTGTTTTCAGGTATTCTCAAATCATTTAAAATGTCAATATTACTCAGGTAATGATGTTCCTTTGTAATTTGTCAGTTGACTCCATTAACTTGCAGGATGTTTTGTCCATCTACAAACAATTGATTTAAAAGCCAAATTTAAAATGTATACTGTAAGTTGTCAAGTAAAATAGGCACATTTATTTATGTTTTAGGTTTTGTAAATACTTGTATTACAAACCAAAATTATTCATTTAATACTAAATATTTAGTATTAAAGTTCATGAGTTCATATTAAAGTTCATATAATATAAGTTCATGAATACTCTGGGGAATTCTTGCATCCCATCTCCAAACATTGGTCTTGTTAAATGGCACACAAAATTCATCATCAAGCCTTTACCCCACTTTTTTTTTACTAGATAAATTCCCGAAAGCTCCATAAGAAGTTTTTTTTTTTTTTTTTTTTTTTTTTTTTTTTTTTTAAATTGTGTTTTCTGTTGATGCATTAGAAAACACAATCCACTCCTTTTACATTTATGTTGTTGCTAGTAGTAGATGTTGCCTTTTGTGCATCTTTTTTAATTAAACAAATATCTGTATGTAAAGTTATTATTAAGCAAAAATTCCACCCATTAAGATTTTTGGTAAACTGTTCTTTTGCCCTTAAATCTATGTTTTAAAAAAATGCATTTTTTTTTCTTGGTTGTGCACTTTTCTCAATATGGCTAAATCTTTTTTTTGTGTGTCATAAGTAAACCATTGGTATTGTATTAAACCTGCATTGTATTACATTTTGACCCCATTCTTTTTTTTCGTACTCCATTGCCTTGGTCTCACCAAAAGTCACGCTGCATTTACGTAATGGTATTAAGTGTTTTTACCTTTTGTTTAATGATCAAATCTGGGGCTGATGGAAATCTCCCTCTTTTGTCCCTTCTCTCTAATCTACATAGCCTCCACCTCACTACATTCTGCCTGCAGTATAGGCCCACGGTCATTGCCTGTGTATGCATTCACCTGGCCTGCAAATGGTCTAACTGGGAGATTCCAGTATCCACAGATGGCAAGCATTGGTGGGAGTATGTGGACAATTCAGTCACACTAGAGCTTCTAGATGGTAAGTAGTGAATAAACCATACACTGATTATGTGCTGTTATGTTTATTGAAAATATATATATATATATATATATATATATATATATATATATATATATATATATATATATATATATATATATAAATCTTGCTCTTCTTCCAGAACTGACACATGAGTTTCTTCAGATTTTGGAGAAGACACCTAGTAGGTTGAAAAGGATACGAAACTGGAGGGTAATGCCAGTGCTTTATTATCTATTTAATTATTTTAAAGGTTTTCTTAATAATTTTGGTGCATTACTGGTCCTGAAGGCCCACTGCCCTGTAGTATTGTGTTGGTATTGAGCTAATATTTTGGATTTAGTGATTTGAAAGCTGTAAAAGCACTAATTGTACAGAGCATTGAGGCTCCAGGGCCAGGATTAAGAAATAATGCTCTATTGTAAATTATTAATTTTGTGTTTAGGCAACACAAGCTGCCAGGAAACCCAAAACTGATGGCCTATTATCAGAGAGCAGCCCTTTTGCTGGGCCCTCGTTAACTCAAGACCAGGTTGTCATAGATGCCATTCCAGGGGTTTCTTCAAACCCTGCCTATTCAAAAGCTTCATTTTCTACATCCCTTCAAAGTAGCAGCTTTTCTGTAGATCATATACCAAACACACAGGGCGCTTTGTACCCCTTTTCCACCTCTGGTGATTGGCCTAATGAGCAAGGACACTCAGACTTGTACTCTCTCAAACCCCTTCACACCCAACGCCTTGACAAAAGTGTTGAGTTTAGCTCAACCAAACATGATCACAAAGCCAGTAAGCACCATACTTCTATGTTTCCACCTTTGCCACAACCACAGAAAATGTCCCTTGAGAAATACAAGGAAAAGCACAGAGCTGATCTGACATCACAGAAACACAGTCTAGAGCAGACAAACTCAGAGCCAGAGTCAAGAGATTTAGCTGCATGCTCTGACCGTGTGGAGCACCGTAAGACAACTTTGTCATATCCCCATGGGCAGCAGGGTTCAAGTAGTATCATCTCTATAAACTCACCAATTAAGGTCAAACTGCCCTTACAAGCCCAGGAAAGGGGTCAAGGGGATAAACTGGAGAAGAGCACTTTTCTAAAGCTCCGCTTTCCAGTTCTAGCCCAGACTGAAAAGGGAGGAGAAAGCAAGGATGAGCTAAAGATGAGGATTAAGGTTTCCTCAGAGAGACACAGTTCATCAGATGAGGGCAGCATAAAGAACAAGCATTCTAGCCCCCTAAGCAAACAGAAGCACTCTGCCCAACGACATCATAAACATTCTATCGCGCACTCGCAAACTGGCAATGGCTCTATGCTCAGGAGCCCCGTAAGTCTAGGAGCCGAGGGTGTGGATTCTGGCTCCTTGCGCAAGAGATCGCATGCAGAGAGTAGCCACAACCATCACCCTAAAAAGTGCAAAGGCTCCAAGGCTAGCTCAGGTAAGTGTTCTGCATTATCCACTGTACAGATGTGTCTCTTTTGACCCAGCTGTATTCATAACATGCCTCCTTTTATCTCACTGTTTTATAGCGGGTGGACTACTGCCTTCTCAGAATGGTGGAGGAAGTGGGCAGGGAGCTGCAGGAGAGGCGCAGCGTTAAGAGCTTAAGAATCTGGCTCACCCTGTAGTCTATTTAGATTTATTAAGTGCCCATACAATGAGCTGATCTAGAATAAAAAAATCATAATCTTGTGATCTTCAAGATATTCAGTTCTGCCTTTTTGTTTGTTCTGTTTTCCTTATTTAGTATTGGATCATATTGTGTGTTGGTGCAAGTTGACTACAAAAAAAACATGATTCACAAAAGTGCCCCCTACCCCCCACAAATTTGTGGTATTTCCTTGCAAGGAATGTCACTTTAATTTTATTTGAAGTGGTTAAGCATTGAAAGAATTCATTTCTAATTTATGCCTCATTTTCTTTTTTTTTTAATGTTGCCATATTGTATGTTCAGCATGCATGTTTCAGTTGTTCACAGAAAGTGGAAAAAAATGTACATACGTTTTTGTATGGTAAAAGCTACACCATAAATACTCAGGTTTGTTGCTGTTTGCATTTCTGTACATTCAATGAAAGGGGTAAATGTGTGAATTTGTAGAAAAATAAACCTACTGAGTTATCTTTGGTGGTATTGAAATGGTTAAAGGTTTCTTGTGCAAGGCTTGTGAAAGATGACAGTCATAGATCATTCAACACAATCTATCGGTCACTTGTCAGCAGTCCTGCATGTTGAAGTTCAAACTCCTTTGGCTAGACCCCCCCACCCCCTAATCCCATCCTCTATTCTGCATTTCATTTAGCAGGGTACCAAAGCATGTGCTTCCAAATGAGAGAAAAGTTTAAGGTATGTTTCTACAGTTTATGGTAGAAGTTTACAGTATTATTGCTGTAAACTGCAATTATTGCTTATTAAGCTTAATTCTGTATTTAATACTAAGCTAAAGATCAATGGATGTGTTAAATCATTCAGGGGGAGGAAAAATGTAAAGTGTCTGCATACTTTGAGGTGTCAGATTTATTGTAAAAGAATTTTTATTCTTTTTTTAAGTTACAATTACAAGTTAAAAAAATCAAACATTCTTTACTAAATCAGTACCAGTCATTGAATTTTGATTACCTCATTTATATTACAGTAATAAACCCCTAGTATCTGCTACTGTTAAACTCAGCCTGTCTCAGATTTTTTGTCTTGGGGTTGGAGGGTGGGAATTTGTTATCTATGGGCAATTTATAAAAGTGCAATTTTTTTGAAAACTTGCTTAAATGCAAATATTGTCTTGATCAAAATTGACTCAGTGTTACAACTTGGCCTTGATTCTGCCACACATTTTTCATTTGTTTGCTCTTGTATGACCAGAGCACCTTGTTGCAAGTTTACTCTGTGCCTGACTTGGCTTGTAAAAAAAAAAAATACTTAATGAGATTTTATATGAAGTGCTTTCAGAAATGACTTTTTTTCCAGATTTAAAAGTACACAACTTGTAGTTGTCCTGTGGACTGAATGTCCCACCTGAGCTGTGGATCTCGACTTTTCTTTAGGGGCATTAAAGGGGTGGCTTTGAGTGAGTCTTTCACATAAAATCCCTATAAAATGAGTATTAAAGTACTATAGCATAAAGTTTGTGATTGTAATGTAAATAAGCAATAATTTTGTAACAACCACCATGGTCACATATTTGTTAAAAATTACAAAATTACATAATTTATAATTATTGTTATGCCGTGATTTCCAAGAGTATAATTTGTATTTTATTTATTGAGTTTTTGCGACATATTAATGAAACAAATATAACAATTAATCTGTGTTATATGCTAATTATGCAGATAAGCAATGAAGTAAAATCCTTTACAAAAATTATGGCATCGATTCGAGCATTTTTATGAGAATTAGATAAAAAGCTGATCTGAACAGTACTTGCTCCTCAGCTGGCTGAGACGATTGATAAATGGATGTTTTAATAATTCTGCTGCTGATGGTCTCTGTTCCTGGTCACTGCAAAAGATTAAACAAATTGAAGGCGCCTTTTTGTTTTTTGTATTCCTTGCGCAGGTATTCATCACACTTAAACTACAAACAGTATAGAATGTCAGCAGTAATGTTGGCACATTGTAAAAAAATGCAATACAATTTTAAATCTAATTTGACAAAATATTCCCAATGTATTTATTGCATATATATATATATATATATATATATATATATATATATATATATATATATATATATATATATATATATATATATTGTGTGTGTACATGTATATCTGTGTGTGCATGTCACATGTTTCCAATTATTTCAAATGGTTTATGCTCAAACCAAAATACTAACCTGATTAAGCATGATTTCACAAAGCATTTGGCATCTTCTGAGAAGTCAGTAGGCAGTAAGGGCATGGAACCCTTCTTGGCTCCGATGTAGTAAAGTGCTGCCATTTGACCCATGTGTGCTAGTGGTGGCTTTCCGGTAGCCATTTCAAAGACTGTACACCCTATGCTCCAGATGTCAGATTTTTTACCATGACCTGTCTCGTTGATCACCTCAGGAGCCATCCAGTATGGGGTGCCATGCACAGACAGTAAGAGGTCACTACGGCACCCAGTGTGTGTCAGGTGGTTGAGACGACGAGCGCATCCAAAATCAATCAACTTGATTATGCCACTAGGCATAAGCATAATGTTGTTCCCCTTTAGGTCCCTGTGAATGATTCTGTTGTCGTGAAGATAAGACACCCCTTCCAATATCTGTCTGGTGTAGAGTGCAAAAATATTCTCTGGTAGGGGTCCAAAGCGATTAAGGACATTGCAAATGGAGCCTCCTGGGATGTATTCCATCAAGATGCTGATTATGTTGCCAGAAAGAGCTGTACCAAGGAATCCAACTATGTTTGGATGATCAAGGTTCTTTAGAAGCTCAACTTCTCTCTCAAGGCTTTTGTATTCCTTTTCAGCAGACTCTGAATTTGAAACATCCAGTGTGACCTGCTTAACTGCAATCAATTTGCCTTGACTGGTAAGTCCACAGTACACCTGTAATGTTAGATATGGTGTTTTTATTGTCATTCTACACACTCATACTGCACACTGGTTGTTTTCTTTGCAGAAGTTTCAATTTTTAAACTTTTATTAGCTTAGTATCAGAACACATGGTCAGCCATGAAATGCACTCCTGGATTTGGTGAGGGTTAAAGATAAAAACAACCAGGGAGTGTGAAATATGTTCCTCCTATGTAAGGTTTCTTCTGTCTCTCTTATTCTTTGTCTCATTTGGATTTCTTTGGGACTTTGATTTTCTTCATCAGTCTAAAAATATGTAAAGTATGACCCATGTGGCGGCACGGTGGCTTAGTGGTTAGCACATTCGCCTCTCAGCACTAGAGATTCCCGGTTCAAATCCCCATCTGGGTGGATTTTCCATGTTCTCCCCGTGTCTGTGTGGGTTTCCTCCGTGTTCTCTGGTTTCCTCCCACAATCCAAAAACATGGATTAAGTCAATTGAGTTCTCCAAATTGCCCCATATAGAGTGTGTATGCGTGTGAGTGAGTGTGTGCCAAGTGATAGATTGGCACACACTCTGACCCCAACCAAGTTGGGATATTTGTAAGTCAGTTTGGATAAAAGCATCTGCTAAATAACCAAATATAAGACTGACTGGCAACCTGCCTTTTTTCCCCCCAATGAGTACTGGAATAGTCTTTAGAACTCCTGTAAGCTTAAATAGTTTAATAAGGTAATAAGTAAATTATTGACTTACTGACTTCTATGTAATAACATTACATTAGTTTACAAAAAATGCAAAGTTATTAATTAAGCAATATTTAATATTTTTTACTGATTAACAATGTGCCCAACGATAGATTGGTGCCCATTGCCTGAAACGGTCTCCCCTGGATAGGCATGGGGAACCTCCCCACAACCCTAGTTGAGATTAGATTAAGTGGAAAATAATGAATGAATGAAAAATGAACATTACTCTCGTTTCTTAATGTAAAAAAGAAGTAATTACGATGGACGTCTGTCTAAAGTATGTTAGGAAAATAGTTATAGCATTTAGTTTTTAAGGATTAAACTACTTTACAATTATTAATCAATGTAAGGCACAGTAAAGCACTTTAAAGAAACACTTCAGAAGATAATTACTTACAGTTCCATAGGCTCCTTTGCCCAGAACCTCCCCTTTAGTCCATGTGGTGGTGTTGCATCCATTGGACCGTTTGGTTTGAAGCAGTTTGTTTGACTTTGTTGTTTCCTGTTAGTTATAAACATTACAGTACACTGTTAATTTTAAGAATCATAGCATTATGATGGTTTCTACTGGATTGAATTTCAATACCTCACTAACAATATTGTTGGCTGTTGGTGGGAGATCATCACTTATATCCTTCATCTCAAGTTTTTCAGAGCTTGAGCTTTCTACTTCTCTCTCCTCCAGTGACATTAATTCTTCTGCCAAACATCTCAGCAAATCATCTGTAACTGATACTTCTTCATCATCTAAAAACTGTTTGTACATGGGTGTCATTGGCCTTTCACTGGTCCATGTGTAAATCATAGGATGGCCTGGAAATTTGACTCCATCTGTCTCTTGAATTACATTTGAGAAATCTTCTTTGTTGTCACAAGCTCCTGTTTTGTGTTGTAAAAGCTCCATATTAAGATGAGGTGTCATAACTGGATGAAATGAAATGGATAAGCCTGCCAGCTGTTTACAGATGGATGCATTTGTTGTATATGAAAGAATTTCATTAATTACTGACAGCATCTTATGAGATTGTACCATGTCAGGAGCAGGCATCTTTTCTTCCTCTGCTATACACATTTCCTGTTTCTTTGGTTGGCTATTCCTTGTTGTGTCCAAGATTAAACCAGAGATGTGCTTCTCAAAAGACTGTTTCGTTTCTGATCCACTTGATTGATTTGCTTTCCGCTTGTGTTGTTTGCCTTTTGCACGGCTGTATTTCTGTGAAGTCTTCTTTTTGTTACCTTCTATAGATTGTTGAGCTCTATGTTGTTCATTTAGTTGCTTTTTAACAATAGGAGCAGCAGGTTTTGCATTCTTGGTTCTCTCTACAGAACTGCCTACTCTAAGATGTTCATATATCGGAGTGGCAAACATCTCAAAAATAGCTGGTCCTTCATCTGCCCGATGAATTTCCACAAACATATCGCTGTAACTCACATAGTCCAGAGATGATTTTGCTATGTCTGTCCCTGAAACTTCTACATTTCTGCATTGCTTGGTCTTTCTTTTTTCCTTTATCTGTTTTTGACTATGGAATTTACTCCTTTGAGATCCACCTGTATAATGCAGAGTCTCAAGAGTCCTTATTTGGTAAAAATGTATGTTTTTCTGACCAAGTTTTATTGAGGCATTTGTTTTGCTCCTTTCATTATTGGTATCATTTTTAATGTCACTTGTTTCTTCAGTTATAATATTTGCTGGATACGTTCTATTCTTTTTTGTTTGAACTATTCCACATCTTTTATTTTTCTGAGCAAGTATGTTAAAAGGTTGATTAGTGTGATGAGATCTACTTTTTCTGTCCTTATTTTTTGTTTTTTGCTTTTGTTTATCGGGCCCAGACCTTTGAATTCCATCTCCATGCATGTCCTCTGTGACTATTTCCTTGTGCTCATTAGACTTTTTTAATTGATAATCAACATTATTTAATTTAGAGAGATGTGCCAAGTATATTGTTCCATTCTCTTTACAGATGCTCGTTCCTTCATGCTGTTGATCTGTTCTATCTGTGACTTTCTTTACTCCTTGTGAAAACTCTTGTGAAATTGTCGTTTCCTGTCTCTTTGGTGCCACACCTTCTTGACTTTTTAATGATCTGTTTGGCAAATCATTTTTAGAAATATGATCCATGACCTGACTTATTCCAGTATTTACAATACATTGAAAAGATGAAGGAGACACATGGTTATCCTGTGGTTCTCCCTTTAAGCCCATAAGCACCTGTCTTGTTTCCCGAGGGCTGTTCTCTTCTTTCTCATCATCAAAAAAGCTTTGACTGTTGCATATATCCACACTGTCAGTTTGTGTGTCACTTGTTCCTTTTGAACTCACTCTAGAAAACCACTTTTGCTTTTGCTTGGAGCTCGAAGTTGTAATTGGCTCATCTATCAGTGGATGCTGCAGGCTTAAAAGCATGGGTTCAGCCTGGGAGGCTCGGTCAAGGGGAGCCAAGTGTTTTGGAATATGGGGAAATGGAGCAGACAGTGGGCCCTAAAAGATAGACAACTTTTAAACAACTAACTATGCAAAATTAATTCCTTTAATTAAAGATATGGCTTTTAATCAGTGAAATTGCTCATCTTGATTTTGAAGAATTGAGACATAACTGTTTTATACCATTATTTAAAAAACACAGTTTGAGTAAGATTTGCTATAGGGTACTTGAAGGTTTCATGTCTTATAACAGTAGTTATCATTTATTTATTTATTTTATTTATTATTTTTTTTAAAATATTACCTTTTGTTTAGTTACATCATTCTTTATTTCACTGCTACTGAGCCCTAGATGATAAAGCAAAATGAATGCATTCCTGAGTATAAATTATTGTAACATTAAGAGTAATGGATCAATACTTACTGTCATGTATATTAGACTGTGCTTGTAGCAAGAACTTTGCATCTAGAAGGGCCAGGCTCGGAGCAGACTGAGTAAGTCTTGGTCCTGAAAAAATGCTTTTGTTCTTTTTTGAATTTCTTGATGGTACTGATGCTAAGGATTTGTTAACTAGGACATTAGAATTTGATTCCAGAATTTTGTAATTTGTCCAGATTTTATTCCTTTGACATTGAAATATTTCATTCCATCTAAAGGAAATATGAAAGACTTTAAGGCATCCAACTAAATACTTTTTTAAATACAAAAAGTTTTGTAAAATAGTTTTTTAATACAATGACATAACTTGGAGACAAGACAATTTCTACAGGGCAAAATAATGACTATACTTGGGTATGGACAGGTTGGTTTCAGGCATACAGTTTTGGTATGCTAAACACATTATTGATTTGCATAACTAAATCCAAAATAAAAAAAAATTCTTGTACGTGAACCCATTTAACTCACTCGTTTGTTTGGGTCATTTCTGTAAGAGCTTTTCTGGTTCCCATCTTAGGCTCCTTGGAATTCTGAATGGAGAAGGTCATGAGGTTCTCTGCAGACAAATGGCAGTTTATAAAATATGTCAACATTTTTAACATTCAAATGTGCAGTACTATTTGACTAATATATTCTATCAATGAGGAGAGGATCATCTGCATTACTTCTATTCCATACCCAGTTCATCTTTCCTCTTAATCTTGTAATAGGGTTTAGGCACCAAGCAGATTCACACAGGACAGGGTTCTCAAACCCTTGATGGGTACACAATATATAGAGGCAATTTAAAGCATCTAATTCACCTTTAATGTTTTTGGGCTGTGGGAAAAAAAATTTATGAACACTGACAACTGAACACTGAAACTCCACCCAGATAGGGATTGGATACTGGATTCCCAGTGCTGAGAGGTAGATGTGCTAACCACTATGATACCATGCTGCCACTCTACTACACTCTTTACCACACAAGGCTTTAATGTTTGCAATTTAGGAATCTGTGGTACCCAATTTATTAAAATAATTATGTATGCTCTCTGAACCAATTGTTTCACAAAGTAATGTATCTTGTCCTTGTCATCATAGAATTAGAATAATTATTCAGTACATACAGGTACTCAACTGCATTACACTTAAAGGTCTTAAAAATCTAAACCTTTTTTGTACAAGCATATTATTCTATACAAGAGTTACTGATGCAGTGATGGACATTTTAATAAAACCAAAGTGGAGACTGAACTCACATTTAAAATGAACTGCCATTAAACAAAGAACATAAAAAACTTATAATACAAATACTACTATTCATTTATGTATATAGTTTAAGAAAATAAAATTCCTATACTGCCTAATGACTAATGTATGTACATGGCATTAAAGAACAAACAAACCAACAGGAGTCACTGGTGTAATGTAGTGAAATTCAATAAACTCACCAAAAGTATCATTCATAAAAAGAATAAATGACTCTTCTTCCAGTTTCTTCTTGTATCCCAGATAATACAAATCTTGTTAAGTTTTTTTCCCCCAAATTCTTCCTTTTTAGTATTGTAAAAGAATAATACCATTTACCAACAATTGTAGTTTATTCTAACATGGGGCCCTTTACACAAAAAATGCCAAATGATCTCAGATCCACCACATTTCTTGTCACTGCTGCACTGTGGGATGGGCTGCTGTTGTATTGCTGTGTAAGAGTGAAAAGCCTGGGGGTTTTTTTGGGGTGGGGGGGGGGGGTTGTGAAGAGGAGCTGTCTCAAGGGGTCGTTGTGGAATACAAGAGTGCTACTGTATCCTTGTTAGTGTTGTATTGCAGGTGAAACATACTCTCATTGTTTTGCCTATGAAAGGCTGTTTTTTGTGTAATAATAACTCACCTATTTGGGTTTGAAGACCACTGCACTCGCATGGCTCTATTATATTCTAGAAATTAAAAAGAAAATGTTTCTTTTAAGCATCTACAATATGCGAGCACATAGTGTCATTTTTCTTTCCATTATATTACAAACAAATTACATAATTCAGTTACACTTAAATTTTTATTAACATTGATCTTTCTAAATACAATGAACACTAAATGTTGTAATTTGTTAACTAAAGTAAACCTTTATTTAACAAAATTCCAAGGAAATGAATACTCAGCATTTTAGTTCAAATAATAATCTGATTCTACATGACCATTATGACCATTCAAATGTTTATTAAGAAAAACTAAAAAAAAATGAAAACCTACAGCATAAGTAATCTGCATGTATGTGATGGTAGGACTGATTAATTAACTAACAAATTCTTAGTATTTTAAAATGGCATATGTTGCTGTGAGAATTAAATCTCTGCTTAAGAACTAGCACAATGTTCTAGCACAATGCCACACCATCGAGTGATTGGCGCCCTGTCTGGGTGTTTCGGCCGAGTGCCCGAAACGTTCTCCCCTGGGTGGGCATGGGGAACCCCCCTTGCAACCCTAACAGAGGATAAAGCGGAAGATAATAGATGAATGGATGGATGGATGATAAAATATAAAATAGAAACATTCTAAATTATGGCACAAACACAGTCAACCTTAAAAAGGTATTTGGTATAATAAGTTGGGTGTTATTTGTTACTGTTGCTTGTATTTTGAACACGTGGAAATCATACTGAAATGTATAAAATGTTTTTTTTATGTTTTTTTTTATTAATATAGAAGGCAAACTTTATACAGGCTACCTACCGGAACATTTACTGGCATGGATGTACAGTGGGAAAAAGAAGTGCTGAGGGATGTGTTCTGATCATCAAGAGGAGAACAAGGTTTTAGGTCTGTTTGTGTTGACCCTGTTTTTAAAACACATATTTAAAATGATTGCCTAGATCAACATACATTAACAAAATTTAACTTTGCATGTCGTTTATTAAAAAGAAAAACCGGAGACTTAACATTTGCTTTCGTGTATCAAAAAAAACTCTCACCCATTTGTGAATGTGAGTCCAAAATAGTCTGAAGTGTGTCTTTAATGGGGCTTTTTATTCCCAAGACATAGTGATGAACAGTGTAGCCCCTTTTATCTTCAATAGATGGATCACTGGAAATAAATTAATATGTTTTATTTTTTTAAGTTTTATACTTTTTTACTTTTGGTGATTTTGATAGACCCATTGGAACTGAACATAAATGAAGCTTCTGATCATCTGTACTAAAAAAAGTTTGAGAAACATTAGAATATGTATTACTATTCATTATATGAACTGAACTAAAAGTGTTTTGCTACTGGTTTTCATTTGTACTCAACGTCAGGTGCATCTGGACCATGTGTCCAGCAATAGTCAACCAGCATTGAATTCCAGTATATTTTATAATGCTTTTTCAACAATTGTACTGGTTGTCATTTATGATGTATCATATTTGTGTACCAACAAAATACCTTCATTAATCTTGGCATTGCTTATTCCTGTCTTAAATAATGAAAACCTTCTTCCTCTTTGGTCATTGCTTTTACAAAAAAAAAAACAAAAAAAAAACACAGCAGCCCAAGTTGAATGTGAAATGAAGTCAAACACATCTTTGTTGGATCCACAAGTGGTTTATGTGTCAAGGTTGTTTGTCCTGGAGTCAACAGCTGACGAATTGTATAGCTCTTTTTTGGGTCATGTTTGTGTGCCATGTCTATTCTTTAACTTAATTTTGTTTAAATTAATATTTAATCAATTTAATAATTTTTCAGAACAAAAAAAACAGTAAGCCAGCTATTATTATAATGCCCAAAATCGAAAAAGAGAAGGGGCGGCTTTGGTTGCTTACGCAGAAAGAGCTAGAAGCTCTTTCACTACTTCAGTGGGGAAATAGTCCCATTCCTTGTGCCCTCGGAGCCCCTCAAAAAGATCCACATCCCTCACAGCCAACATCAGGGAAGTCAGCCCATTCTTATTCTGGACATTAACACTTACTGAGTCCTCCTCATTCTAAAACACACAAAGATTTATGTTTTTTAGTTTAAGCCTTTGTTGTTTTATAAACAATGTATTGTAGTAAAGACATACTTCCCTTTATTATGCTTTTTTATCTCACAATTCTAATATTTCTAAAAAGATATGATCTTTACAAGTCTGTTATAATTTGTTATATATTTCTCCACCTGCCAACTGATAACCTGTCTCACCAATATGTGCTGTAGAGCATGGATGTCACCCCTCCAAGCTGCTTGCAAGACCTGAGTACCATGGGTAGCAGGTCTCACCATGGCTGCCAACAGCTCATTCTGCAGATCTGGCTGACTGACATGCAGTGCTGTTTCTTCATGAAGATTACACAGGGTTGGGTCTGCTCCTCTTTGCAAAAGGAAATGCATGACCTGCAGCCAGGAAAGTAGATAACAACACAATGACCAACTTGTAATACTAGAGTTATTTCTAAACATCTCTACTACCTCTATATTAATAGCTCTCTACTTCTGTGATAACAGTTTCTAATAACATCATTTGATTTGATCATTTGAAAATAAGAATAAACTGTCATCCCTATTTGACTTCCAAGTTTATACAAGGTCTGATGTTTGTTCTCTATCCCAATTCTTTGGAGAAACATGTTCTAAAACCAACATATATTTAAACTGAGGCATGAATATAATCTATAGATTTCGTAAACTTTGTGTAGAAAATGTTGTATAGATGACCCGTGAATGTGTAGCATATTTTAGTTTTTTTTTTTTATTACAATACGTACAAAATTACCAGATTTATTTCTGTCATATACAGTACATATTAAGTATTATGTGGGGAAAATGAAAGAGTGGAACTTCAACACTGACAATTTAAATGATTTCATCATAAAACACTCTTTGAAATCTCAGCAAAAATTAATGTTGCCACTGTTGTGTCCATGTCCAATTAGGATCATAAGCAGGCAGAGGATTTATAAGAATTTATATAGTACTAAGTCATGTGCAGATACTGATTGTTTCAAATGTCTAAATGTATTTATTTATCTTACCCTTTTGTAATTCTCTTACCGTTTTCAGACCCCTTTGGCAAGCGCTGATAAGTGGAGTGTTTCCATTAGCATTGTGTGGCAGATCTAGTTCATTCCTGGAGTAATGTCCTTTTTCAAGTCCCTGGTGTGCTGCTTCAAGCTCTCCCTTTAACAAAAGGTCTGCTAAGTCTGTCTTTTTCTTCTCCATTTTTTACAGTTTACACGGTCAAAGAAGCTGGTCTTCACAACAATGTTGTTTTGTTCACTTCTTAATATTCTCCCAGGTTAGATTTCTCAGATTTTACAGTTTCTCATACAATCATTTGCTGGTTGAGTTAAAGATGTGCTGCATTTCCAGATAAAGTAAGCAGCTAATATTTTCCAACTTTAGCAATAACGATTACTGGCTTGACATCATGACTTAAAAGAAAGATAGCCAGCAATTAGCATTCCATTTGATTAATGAGTGACAACGAGGATACACTGAAAAAGCTTTATTAAATGCCTGCACTGTGAGTAGTTACATTATTTATTATGGTTATACAAGAATCAAACCTATAAACTCACCCAACTTATCACAGTCTCACGTCAATGTTTGAAATAATTCATCTGAGGATGGTGCTGTCATTTTTCTTTTTCCTTTTTTTTAAAAATTGTCATTAGATTCTGTTGCTCCTGTGTTCCTGTTTTGCTCTGCCTAAGGCTTTGTGGAGTTTACACTCTGTTGTCTGGGGAACAGTGGGACTTGGGACAAACAATCAGGTGAATGTTCATCTCTAATGCAATATGATAGTTGACTTTCTGTTAATGGTTTGAAAAAATACATATTCCCTTGCACTTTTAAGAAGGTATACATAAGCAAATACATGAAGATATTTTTTTGTATACACAATCTGATTTTCTTATCATCGCATTATAAACGTACTTGGAATGTTTTATTTGCATTTCAATCTAGTCCCAGCAATGTTTTATTTCAGGACTATTTTCAAAATATATTTAAAAAATTTTCAAAATATATTTTGAAAACAGATCAAATATTCAGAGCTACGTTTTGGCAGCAATCCATCACATTATCTTGTGCTGTGCTCTTTTACGAAGTACTTTTTCAAAAATTACTTTCAAGAAAAACAATTCTGCTGCCATCTGCTGGTAGAAAATCTTTGGATTTTCTACTGAATGTTTCACCAACGTATTACAGCAACAAAAGTAAATTTGTTGTCATTTTTGTTCTGCCAGACCTCTTCCTATGACTTTTTTTGCTATATTAAACTGTAATTAAAGGATAACTGTGAAACCTTGGCTTTTATGCTATTGTTATTGCAATGTGCTGCGTCTTGCAGTGCATCACTCTCCAAATCGTTCCCTAGTATTTTACAACATATATTTATAAAGAGTTAACATTTTAAAATAATTATAAAAAGTTGGGCCACTGGTAGATATTGCATGCATCGACATTCATAGGGTTTTCTCTGTCCATTGTTAAACAATAATCTGTTCCCTAAAGAAAAAAAAAAAAAAAAAAAAAAAAAAAAAAAAATATATATATATATATATATATATATATATATATATATATATATATATATATATATATATATATTGGTTTCAAATTATTTTATTTTATTTCATTTACTTTTCATATCCCATTTTAGTTTGTATATTTCTTTATGTTTTTACTGGACTAATTATAACTATAAATATAAAAGTGGGGCGGCACATTGGCTTAGTGGGTTAGCAACTTCAGCTCTCCGCGCTGGGGATTCCCGGTTCGAATCTCAAACTGGGTGACGAATCTCAAGATGTTCTCCCCGTGTCCACGTGGGTTTCCTCCGGGTTCTCCGGTTTCCTCCCACAGTCCAAAAACATGGATCCAAGGTAAATTGAATGCTCTAAATTGCCCCATATAGAGTGTGTCTGTGTTAGTGAGTGTGTGCCCAGCATTTGATTGGCG
The DNA here is from genome assembly GCA_019802505.1 of Corydoras sp. C115. NCBI lineage: Eukaryota > Metazoa > Chordata > Actinopteri > Siluriformes > Callichthyidae > Corydoras > Corydoras sp. C115. The sequence goes on from JAFMOC010000001.1 coordinate 6,819,456, forward strand.
TCCAGTCCTGGGTGTATCTGCTCAGCGCCCGAAACACTCTCCGTTGGATGGGCATGGGGACCCCCACACCACGACCCTAATAAAGAATTATTCATTCATTCATTATCTCCCGCTTTATCCTCTATTAGGGTCGCGGTGGGGTTCCCCATGCCCATCCAGGGGAGAACGTCTCGGGCGCTGGGCAGATAGACCCAGGACAGGGCGCCAATCCATCGCTGGGCACACACTCACTCACACGGACACACTCTATATGGGGCAATTTTTGAGAAATCAATTGACTTGATCCATGTTTTTGGACTGTGGGAGGAAACCGGAGAACCCGGAGGAAACCCACGCGGACACGGGGAGAACAAATAAAGAATTAAGCAAAAATAATGAATATGAATGTGTTCTAAAACTAAAACGTGCTATTTAAATGTAAAATCATTAGCTACTTCAAACAGTATGCAAAAACAATGGTTTGCATTTAAAATGGCTTGAGGGCACAACAAGATTTAAACATCAATAAATAATGAGTGTTTGTTTTCAAGGGTAGCTTGTCAATTGTTGATTTGAATTTAAAGAATAATTATTTGCTAATTTGAGGCCGCACGGTGGCTTAGTGGTTAGCACGTTCACCTCTCAGCGCTAGGGATTCCCGGTTCGAATCCCCATCTTGGTGGAGTTTCCATGTTCTCCCCGTGTCCGCGTGGGTTTCCTCCAGGTTCTCCGCTTTCCTCCCACAGTCCAAAAACATGGATCAAGTTAATTGAGTTCTCTAAATTGCCCCATATAGAGTGTGCTTGAGTGTGTGAGTGTGTGCCCAGCGATGCATTGGCGCCCTGTCCTGGGTCTATCTGCCCCGCGCCCGAGACGTTCTCCCCTGGATGGGCATGGGGAACCCCACCGCGACCCTAATAGAGGATAAAGCGGAAGATGATGAATGAAAAAAAGAATGAATATTTGCTCATTTGAATTTTGCATGCATTATAAATATTGACAAATGCGATATGCATAAGTCCATCCATCCATTATCTTCTGCTTTATCCTCTATTAGGATTGCGGGGGGGGGGGGGTCCTCATGCCCATCCAGGGCAGAACGTCTCGGGCGCTGGGCAGATACACCCAGGACAGGGCGCCAATCAATCGCTGGGCACACACACACATAGACAAGCACACTCTATACAGGGCAATTTTGAGAAGTCAATTGACTTGATCCATGTTTTTGAACTGTGGGGGGAAACCGAAGAACCCTGAGGAAACCCATGCGGACACGGGGAGAACATGGAAACTGCACCCTGATTGGGATTCGAACCGGGTACCCCTAGCTGAGAGGCGAACATGCTAAACACTAAGGCACCGTGCCCTCGATATACTTAAGTAGACTAAATGCATAGCGTGCTGTATTTCTAAACTGCAGTAGCAGAAGTTTAGGCTCAGGGGCGCTGTTGTGCCGTCGTGGACTGTTCGTGTAAATGCGCATGCGCGAGGGGAGGATTTAACGAAGGGATGCAGCGAGGTGCTGATGCTGCGCTCTGAGTTCCGGCTCGTTTCCTCAGGGTGTCAACACAGAAACACAAAACGCAGTGCGTTCACTTCTGTACCCCACGATTCTGCAGCTCTCTGTTTACTGGATCATCGCTGGCAAAGAACCATCGGGCGCCTAAGGGTTGTGCCTAAGAGTGCGTGTACACGGATGGTAATTTCATTTTAACGCGACTGGTTTGATGAAGAGGATTTCCCAAGCGGCTGCGGTGGAGACGTGCAGCTGACTGTCACACAGGATTAAGTTTTTTATTCCTGGTTTAACTTTTCTTGAAATTCCTTTGTGCCATCTTCCTTCTCCTGGCTCGCCATGGTGGACGCGGCTGAGTGCGGAGTGAAGGTGATGTGCCGCTTCAGGCCACTTAACGAGTCGGAAATCACCAGAGGAGACAAATACATCCCGAAATTTAAAGGCGAGGACACTGTCGTGATTTCGGTGAGCTTACCTTACGTTGCATTTCTAAACGTCTTACAAAGAAATTTACCATGCGACAAAAAAAACAAAAACATTTGTTGTTCATACACGATCTGAGAGAGCAAATGCATTTTTAAATATTTATAAAGCCTCAAACTTTAACCAAGTACCAGAAAAAATGTCCTGATTCATTGCTATAAAAAACTGATCGTAGATTACAGCACATGTTGAAAACTATAGACACACCTTAAACCTATATTACATAAACTGTTACTAATAAGGCTCTTTGTGTTAACATCCTGATTAAAAAAGGGAACTATGCTCCTGACGGACAAAATATGTACAAAAAACGATCCAGTTTTACACGCTAAATCGACTCAACATATTAATGAAATACATACAGTAACAAAAAACTTTTAACCGATCATTTTTTGCTAAGTCTTTTGTTACTAGATTATAAATTATAATTCATGTACAATCGTTTTTGTTTGTTTTATTAAGACGTCACTCTGAAAATTCAACGAGCTTTGTGAAACAAAGGTTCTAAAAAGAAACCTTTAAGATAGAAAAAAAAATAAATATGACTTTTTATTGTAGTATTAGGTGCTTACACAATTAAAATACAGAAATAAATCTGAATTATATCAATCAAATGTGTATACCTTAATCGGTTTCCATAAATTGTAGGTTGTTAATTTTTAAAAGATAAAATTAGCATTTATTTTTTATTATTATTATTTTTTACATAATTATCAAACCACCACACTGAAACTAAGTTTATTTTTAATCTATAGCTATTAGATGGGGGGGGGGGGGGGGGGGGGGGGGGGGCTGTTCTGTTTAATAGCTAAACATTTTGGCTTTGTAATCATGTACCTCAAATAATTTAAAGTTAAAGTTGTTTTAATTACAATTTATATTTTACCAAAAAAAAGTATTTTAAATAGTGTCATGAATTACCATTACTAAAACAAAGCACACGTCTAAAAAAGCAAGTTAGTATGCAGTTTAAAAGGATTGCTTAATGTTTACATACTTGTTAAAATAATAACGATTTAAAAATGACACCAATCCGAGAGATGAAAGTTAAAGCAAGTGAAAGGTTTTTAAAATCAAATCCATGTACTGCTATACTAATTAACCATTAAAACTGCTGTTAATGTTCATGTTCCTAGTTAAATTCAAATTAAACTATGTCATTGTGAAGGCTAATTGAGTTTGCTTCCGTGTGACATGCTTTTTGTTTATCATCCTTGGTTTAAATTAGCATGAACCCATGCCAACAGTTCATTATCCAGCTGTGCAGTTTATTGTGCTGTTAAACAATATACTTACAGGGTCTTGCACTATTTATTAAATCTGCTTACAATATAAAATAAAAATCCTCTCTAACGTTTTGTTGACTTCATGACTCTTTTACAGACATGTTTTTTATTCTTTAATAGGGTTTGAGGTCTAGAGTTTTTTTATTTTTTATTTTTTTTTTTATAAAAGTGTTCCAAATGTGGTGTCTTTTAGGTAGGCCTATTGATGTTTGATTGGCTTGGTGACTCTTTCTGGTCTCTAAAATAAATATTGGGTATTTGGGTAGATTTATCAGTGGACAAATACATTTTCTTCATTTAATTAATTACATATTTTGATACATAAATAGCAATATATCTAACTTCTAATCTATAATAATCAATTTCAGGTTGATTTTTTTTTCTCAACGTTTTAAAATATTTTTATTAAAACTTTTGAAATTATATCTATATAGGATATAGGGTTGTTTATAGGGTTATAGAAATTGTTCTTTGGATGGAGCATAGGTTACGAAATACCCTTTTTTGTAATATTGATTAATAAAGTGTATCAAAATAATCAGTAGCTTTGATTTCAGGTCAATATTATCTATTTTTAGAGAATCTCTAAAACATATTTATATATATTATAATTACCTTTCATGTGCTTTCTATGTGACAATGATTATGTTAGATTTGCAGAACTGACAGTGAGCATGACCTTTATGAGCATGGACAGAAAAAGAACTTTGTAACTTTCATTTAATAATAATAAGTTTTAGAAATAGTTCATTTTCATGCAGGGCATCTGGCTAAATGGCTTGTAAATAATAACTCAATTTGACTTGCTTTAACATAATCCTCCCCCCCCCCCCCCCCCCCCCAAAAAAAAAAAAAAAAAAAAAAAAACAGTCCACAATATATCAGTCAGGCAACACCCCACACCATCTGATCATGGTTGGAAAAGTTCAGTTTATTTGTTGTTGTTTAATAATGTTTTCAGTTTATATGCATTTATTATGAATTGGCATGTTTACGTGTATGCTGATTAGAAAGTTTTTCTAATGAATGGCATCAAGTGGCATGAACAATATTTTCTTATATGTTTTACTTAATGAGTCACTTAAGGTTGTGTGGTGCTCACTGGCCAAAGAAACATAGCCAGACAATCACAGGGTAGACAGATACAGTAAATACATTGACACCCATATTCACACATGGGGGCAACTCAGTATCACCAGATCACATGACTTGTATTTCTTTAGGCTGTGGGAGAAACCCATATAGACAAACACAAACCTCAGGAAAAATGCACCTAGGCCACTTACAAAGATTTACACCTCACCACTTCTTGGTTAATAAAATATATAAATGACATCAAAAAGAAAGAAACTTGATCGCTTTCTATATGACAGTTACTGCTTCCTGTTGTGAAATATAGACTTTTACAGAGTATTCATGGTCTGTGGGGTTGTGATGGATAAATTGCAGACTGGTCTGCTGCAGAAAGGCTTTGATATTCCACAGAGAACCAGCATCAATTATTGATAAAATAAATAGGTGTAGATGTGTTCTTGGTCACATGGAAATGCATTGATTTCTTTGTTTATTCATTGTGGTATGCTATGTGTAAAATACTTATTATAGATTTTGCACAATAAGGTTATGTGTTGTTTCTTACTCTTATGGTGTAGAACATTTGAAAATAGGCTTTAAATGGACATAAATGTACATTATTATAGATTAAGGCATTATTACATATTATCATAATGATTTCTAATGCAATGATTTTGGTATATTAATAGATTTCAGTGTTTTTTCATCTGTTGCCTATACAAAGAAAAACAAATACATTTATTAAGCTTCTGACCTTGAAGTATCTTGAACATGGCAGTGAGTGTATGTAACAGAATAATAAATGCATATTACCAGGTTAAGTTCAGCTAAGTGTCCTGTCACAATTATTTTAGACTAAATTAAGTTATTACTGATAAAATTTTTAATTACAGTATATGTCTTTGCTAGAACTCCAAGAATGTGTTTATAAAATTAAAACAGATCAGCAATCATCATGTTAGCAATTATATTTCCAGACTCCCTTCCTATTACACATGGGAACCACCTGTCTTCGTTCATCATCCAATCAGAGAAGATTGGCTACAGTTTCCTTGGCAACTAGGTCCATTTTTGAGCAAAAGCCTTTGTAGCCACCTTGGTATGGTCTCTTGGTATGGTCCCCCAAAACAAACACAGAAGGGGCAAAAAAATCACCTTTCTCTAGTGGCTCAGTGTCTGAGACCAAATTGTTTGTTCCTCCATTAGTCATCTTGCTAACAGAATGACAACACAAATTAGAACTCTGTGTGTTTCCAGTTTTATTTTTTATTTTTGTTAAGCAGTTTTATCAATAGTAACAGAAGCAATAAATCCATTAATGATGGTGAAAAGCTGTGACCTAACTGTTGTATCTAACACATTCATGTCTATGTATTGAGAAAAGGTGTATAAAGCATTGTTTAAACATATTGATACAATATGTATAAAAACAAAACAGCATGAATGATAAAATAGTTCCCGTAAAGGTACACAGTGTGTAGCAAAAAAGAGGTAAAAAAAAAGAAAGTAATCACATTGGCCTCAGAGTAGCCCAAATCTGAGCAAAAACTAAATCAGAATAAATGTAAGGGACAACTTGATTAAAGACCTGCTGCTGAAACAGTAACCCAGGGTTAAACGATTACACCAGGAAGTCAGGAGGTTAAGTAAAATTAGCTGTTGGAGACACATGATAATTTGTGGTAATAGTATAATAGTGGGAAATAAATGGTACATTCTAAAAACATTAATCAATGCCAAACTTATGCTTGTATTATACATATTTTTACCTCTCTACCACATTACAAGTGTTAGTGCTGATGTGTTTAAAAAAGCAATTTAATCAGTGGTAAATTCTTTTTATTTATGAGGTGGTCCCTTTATGTTAGCAAACAAACAAACGGAGCAATAATCATAAGGACCAAAAAAAATTGTATAACCAAAACTTGTCACAAATTGTATTTAACCTTTACCCATTGAGTGAGAATGCACTTAAATCACTTTTTCGCTTATAGTAAATTACTCACACCTGTGCTGCTCCCAGTGTTGATATTGCACACGTTTATTATCTATTATCTATCACACTTTTATCAGCAAATTAACCTAAATTTAAGATTTTGTATATATTATAGCATATTGGTTCATGGTACATTATGGGGTGCTTTATAATTAACCTTTCAGTAAGACAGACAAAAGTCTGATTCTGTCCCAGAATACTATCTTTACTGCAGTGAAAATAAGGCGACCGTTACCCATCACAAACAAAGGAATAGAAAGTAGTGGGTGTTGGGACATTTTAGAACCAACTGTTGGGGGTAGGTGGTTGCAATATGTTGCTTTTTTTCAGTGACATGCACACGCTTAATACCCAGGAGATTATTCTTCATTGAGGGCCTTTAGAATGTATTTACACACATCATACTAAAAATAAGAAATAGATTGAATACATGGACACTGGCTCATTAATTAAAAAGAATATATATAAAAAAAACATTTTATTCATGAACAAATATTTTCACTTCTCATATATATTTTATTTAATCTATCCAGGGTAAACCCTACGTGTTTGACCGAGTTCTTCCACCAAACACAACACAAGAACTAGTATATGATTCCTGTGCTAAACAGATTGTTAAAGGTAAGATATGCTAAAGATAATTTTTAAATGCTTAGCTTTTTTCATTTTTGAGTAAATAATTAAATGACCTGAATGTAGTCTACGATACTGAATAAATTTTGCCTAAAAATGTTTTCTTTCTTTTACAGATGTACTTGGTGGTTATAACGGAACAATTTTTGCCTATGGTCAGACCTCATCAGGAAAAACCCATACCATGGAGGTAAGAATGCATCTGGGGAAAGTAATCTATGCAGGTTATGTGCTTAATGATTGTACATGCTTTTTTACCTGTGTCATGGTAATGATATTCTCTTGTTTATTTTTTTAGTTGAGTCAATGTTTTAGGTTAAAGTATTATTCATGCTATTAAATAAATATGTAATTTGCTTGTTTGATATTGTAAGAAAGGTTGTTTAATGAAAGTATTCAAATGCTATACACATTATTATAAAATTACTTCATGCTATAAGATTGGAGAACACTGGGCAGACAATCAAAGAACATTACTTACAGAATTTCTCCAGCTGCTCATGGTTTTAGGATTTCTATTTTGTGTATGGGCTCATTTAGATCAGTGGACAGATGTGGTCGAGGAAGAAGGCTGAGTTTGTATTCAGTAAAAGATTAATTCAGATATTTGGGCTAGTGTGGGACAAATTTCATTTTTCGTAAGAGCCTAATGGATTGCTATTTAAAATGTCAAATACCTTAAAGCCACATCCAGTGTCATGGGCATTTTTATATTCTTTCACTGCATTATGAAGGTTAACATATTGTTCCTGTATTTCATTATGTGAAATATACTCTATAGTTATAAATTACTTTGTAATAACCAGTATATTTATTTGTGAGATTCATTTATTTATTCATTAAAATGGATTTTGCTCATTGTTATAGGGGTATTGTGGTAATAGCACTTTTTATAGCGATTTTTATAGCACTGTCAGGGACAATTTCTGGAATGAAAGCATTTTTGTAAATCTGAAGGTATTATAATGTTACTCAAATCATGCACAATAATTCAAGATGCTTTCACATTCTGAGAAACAAAGGGGTCATAAAAAATCACATAAAACTTATACCTTGTACAATCCTAACATTTAAAAATTATTTTATCTTCAAAAACAATGTCAGTACTAAATCACAAGGCATAATGTCCATAGTGCTCACAATATAGAATGCAATAAGTGCCAAAGGGTTGCTGTCGTTTCCCTGGAAACAGACCATTTCTTTCACTGAGCTGAATATAAAGTCAAATAATTGCTATGTGCTGTCTCAGAAAGAATCAAGCTTCGAATATAGATGTGTAACTTTGATAAGAATAAAAAATGTCTTTTAAAAGGTTACATGTATCTAATAACATATTCTATTTTATACTGTAGTATTATAGTTAAGTAGAACAGATGATAATATATTCAGTAATAATAATATTTTATCCTTCCATTTGTTGTTAATAAGTATCATCTTTAGGACATGTAGCATCTTATTTCTGAAATTATCTGTTTTTTTTCTAGTAGAATATATTTAAACAGTTTTAGTTGTTAAATTTTTTAGATTTATTTAAAAAAAATAAGATGATTTTTTAATTGAAATTCATGTGTATAGTATATAAACATTTCAGTCCACTAGTTTATCTGAATTTTTTGCAAGGAAAAATACAAGCTCTTTGCTCATTTTTTGTCTTTAGTAAATGTTTCTGTTCTTACACAGGGAAACCTTCATGATCTAGAGCATAAAGGCATCATTCCTCGCATTTCACAAGACATATTTGACCATATATATTCAATGGATGAAAATCTGGAATTTCACATAAAAGTAAGTTTGCTTTGTGTAAATAAATTAAAGTTCTTTTCAGATAATTAATCAATAACCTTTAACATTATTTAACCTTTAGCAATAACAGTTTAAAATGGTGCTTCAATTGTACCCACAATTTTATACAATAGAACCTGGATTCATATTAAAATAGACTATGCTTGCTTTGTTATTTACAGTGCTGCTAACTGTAATGTATTTTAGGTGTCTTATTTTGAGATTTACTTGGACAAAATCAGAGACCTGCTGGATGGTGAGAATATTGTAATTTAATATTTTTATGGCAAGGATCTTTATATTAGTGTGTACATGAAATGTGATGTGCAAAATTGTATAAAATTTTACTTGTATTTTTAGTTTCCAAAACCAACCTTGCTGTACATGAGGACAAAAACAGAGTTCCATATGTTAAGGTAAGTAATAATGATTGTGTGTCAAATTTAATAGGAATTAAAATGAATAGTAGGAGCCAGTGGATATTATATATGTCACGGTAGTCTACCTCGGGCAGAAGCGGAAGCGCATCGGACGCGCAACCGCTGCGTAAACACGCGCTGAAGGGAGCCAGGCACGCAGGTAGCGGGAACAGAATCTATTAAAGGTGCAGTGCACCACAAAACAAGAGGTACGTCAATGACCACGGTGACATAAAACACAACCAGCCCTGATGACAAGAAACAATGAAACTAAATACAAACGACACCCGACCACGTGCACAACACACACCAATAACAAAATGACGTTAATTAACTAAATAAATACCCACGGAACGTTAATTAACGAGACTAAACAAGACTAAAACACAAAACAGGTGAGAGGTGCCCTAGGCACCTCTTACATTACCCCCGCCCCAGCGGTCGCGCAACGGAGGGACGCGACCAAGAAAAAAAAAAACATAACAGTCCCCGGGGGGGGGGGGGGGGGGTCCTCCGCTCTCCTTGAGCGCCCTCGGGTGGACGCCCTCTGCGGGTGAGGCGTGCCGAACGCCCTCTGGCTGCAACGTCAGGTGGACGCCCACGGCGGATCAGAAGTGGGCCACGCCCTCTGACTGCGTAGTCCGGTGGACGGTTTCGGTGGACGAGGAGTGGGCCACGCCCTCTGGCTGCAAAGTCAGGTGGACGCCCACGGCGGATCAGAAGTGGGCCATGCCCTCTGGCTGCGTGGTCCGGTGGACGCCCACGTTGGGCGCGGGGTTGGCCACGTACTCTGGCTGCGTGACGAGGCGGACGCCCCCTGGCGGCGTGGCGAGGCGGACGCCCCCTGGCGGCGTGGCGAGGCGGACGCCCCCTGGCGGCGTGGCGTGTGGCGTGCGGCCCCTGCTGCTCGGGCTGGGCGGCGTGCGGCCCCTGCTGCTCGGGCTGGGCGGCGTGCGGCCCCCCTGCTGCTCGGGCTGGGCGGCGTGCGGCCCCTGCTGCTCGGGCTGGGCGGCGTGCGGCCCCTGGGCTTTGGTACGGGCGGCGTGACGCCCCTGGGCTTCGGAACGGGCGGCGTGACGCCCCTGGGCTTCGGTACGGGCGGCGTGACGCCCCTGGGCTTCGGAACGGGCGGCGTGACGCCCCTGGGCTTCGGTACGGGCGGCGTGACGCCCCTGGGCTTCGGTACGGGCGGCGTGACGCCCCTGGGCTTCGGTATGGGCGGCGTGACGCCCCTGGGCTTCGGTACGGGCGGCGTGACGCCCCTGGGCTTCGGTATGGGCGGCGTGACGCCCCTGGGCTTCGGTACGGGCGGCGTGACGCCCCTGGGCTTCGGAACGGGCGGCGTGACGCCCCTGGGCTTCGGTACGGGCGGCGTGACGCCCCTGGGCTTCGGTACGGGCGGCGTGACGCCCCTGGGCTTCGGAACGGGTGGCGTGACGCCCCTGGGCTTCGGTACGGGCGGCGTGACGCCCCTGGGCTTCGGAACGGGTGGCGTGACGCCCCTGGGCTTCGGTACGGGCGGCGTGACGCCCCTGGGCTTCGGTACGGGCGGCGTGACGCCCCTGGGCTTCGGTACGGGCGGCGTGACGCCCCTGGGCTTCGGTACGGGCGGCGTGACGCCCCTGGGCTTCGGTACGGGCGGCGTGACGCCCCTGGGCTTCGGAACGGGCGGCGTGACGCCCCTGGGCTTCGGAACGGGCGGCGTGACGCCCCTGGGCTTCGGTACGGGCGGCGTGACGCCCCTGGGCTTCGGTACGGGCGGCGTGACGCCCCTGGGCTTCGGTACGGGCGGCGTGACGCCCCTGGGCTTCGGTACGGGCGGCGTGACGCCCCTGGACATGGGTTCTTGTGCTGACAGGACCTCGGCGGGCACGCATGCTGGCTGGACCTCGGTGGGCACACATGCTGGCTGGACCTCGGCGGGCACGCACGCTGGGCGGACCTCTGCGGGTTCACACCCTGGCAGGACCTTGGGCACGCATGCTGGCAGGACCTTGGCGGGCACGCACGCTGGGCGGACCTCTGCGGGTTCACACCCTCACAGGACCTCGGCGGGCACGCACACTGGGCGGACCTCGGCCGGCACCTCGGGCGCTCCATCCTGCACACAGAACATATACACACCCCCCGCATTGCCCAAACACATTGACATATCAGACGTGGGGAAGAAGGACTGGACACACGAGACAGGGGGACACACCATGCTCACGCCACATGGATCTACATCTACCCCCCCGAGTGTTGGCTCCGGCACCGCCCCCTCGCAGCGCGATCCAGACACAGCGGTCCGATGCGGGCGCGTCACGTGACCGCCCCGCGGCACACGTACCGCGCTCGGCAGCCGCGCAGCGCGCACGCCGCGACTTAGCACCGCGCCGGCGCGCTCTGCGTCCGGATCTCGCCACGTGGGGTTTAACAAACTGGACCGGAGCGTCCGTCCAGAACTCCTCAGAGTTGAGGAGGGTCCGTATGGGCAGAATATGCCCATACAGGTACGATTCGCCCTCGTCATCGGAGATCGGAACCAAGTCCAAACCCTCCTCAGCGCAGAGCGCTTCGTACCCGTACCTCCACAACCATTCATCATCAGAGTCATAATCGTACATAGACATTACATGGTTCGGGCCGTCCTTACGGCTCCGGGACGGCGGACTGCGCATAGCAGCGCACTCGCGGACACGGCGGAACGCGCCGCGAGTATGAGGCTATACGCCCCCCGCAAAGAAAAATTTAAAGAAGTGCTTACCTGGGCTCTGGACTCCCCAAATTTACTAGTGGCTGGTTGTACTGTCACGGTAGTCTACCTCGGGCAGAAGCGGAAGCGCATCGGACGCGCAACCGCTGCGTAAACACGCGCTGAAGGGAGCCAGGCACGCAGGTAGCGGGAACAGAATTTATTAAAGGTGCAGTGCACCACAAAACAAGAGGTACGTCAATGACCACGGTGACATAAAACACAACCAGCCCTGATGACAAGAAACAATGAAACTAAATACAAACGACACCCGACCACGTGCACAACACAAACCAATAACAAGATGACGTTAATTAACTAAATAAATACCCACGGAACGTTAATTAACGAGACTAAACAAGACTAAAACACAAAACAGGTGAGAGGTGCCCTAGGCACCTCTTACAATATATATATATATATATATATATATACAGTTCATATGAGAGGTCATTTACTGAAACAAACTGATTAACATTGGTAAATGAGGAGTCAATAGAAAATGTCTAGCTTAGAGAGAAAGTTGGGGAAGGGGTTTATTTATGTATTCAAACTATGTTTTACAACACAATACACAATGTTCACAACTTATTGGAAAGTTCATCAAATTAATTACTTAATTTATTGTTTTTGGCCAGTGCATAGATAGATTTATTGGCTAAATTTATTTATTGGGATTCATTGGAGCGGGATATAGGTTAGCACATTCACCTCTCAGCACTAGGGGTTCCCGATTCGAATCCCAATCTGGGTGGAGTTTCCGTGTTCTCCCAGTATCCGTGTGGGTTCTCCGGTTTCCTCCCACAGTCGCAAAACATGGATCAAGGTTAATTGAATTCTTCAAATTGCCCCATATAGAGTGTGTTTGTATGTGTGACTGTGTGAGTGAGTGTGTGCCCAGCGATTTATTGGCGCCCTGTCCTGGGTGTATCTACCCAGTGCCCGAAACATTCTCCCCTGGATGGGCATGGGGAACTGCCCCACGACCCTATTAGAGGATAAAGCGGAAGATAATGGATGGATGGATGGATGGATGGATGGAAGGGATTTATTGGGGCAGTCATGGCTGTGTGGTTAAGATACCAGCCTCGTGACCTGAAGGTCTCGGGTTTGATTCCCGGTCCTATCAACTACTATGGCTAAAGTGCCCTTGGGCAAGGCACCTGACCCCAATTGCTCCCTGGGCACCATATTCAAGGCTGCCCACCTCTCCAGGCACGTGTGCTCACTTCACTTTTGTGTGTATATGTGTGTGTTTCACGGAACTGATGGATTAATAACGGATGGTCTCCTTATAACCATTTCACTTTTATAATATACAAAAAACCTTTTTGTATTTATATAGGGCTGTACAGAACGTTTTGTTTCCAGCCCGGAAGAGGTGATGGATGTTATTGATGAGGGCAAAGCCAATCGTCATGTTGCCGTTACAAGTGAGTTGCTGAAATCAGACTGCAATTATACTTTTGTATTGTGGTTTTTGATAAAGTGTTGAAACTTTTTAACATTTAAAATGATGAAATTGTTTTTCTTAAAACTGTGCATTTTACTCTTCTTCAAGACATGAATGAGCACAGCTCTCGCAGCCACAGCATCTTCCTGATCAACATCAAGCAGGAAAATATGGAAACAGAGAAAAAGCTTAGTGGGAAGCTCTACTTGGTTGATCTGGCTGGTAGTGAAAAGGTCTCATTCTTTCATTACTTGCTATGTTTTTTTTTTTTCTTTGTATACTTTTGTGATATTGACAATGTATGTTAGGTGAATTTGTATGTGTGAACCTTGATATTTCTTCTTACTAAGGTCAGTAAAACTGGGGCTGAAGGTGCTGTTTTGGATGAAGCAAAAAATATCAATAAATCCCTCTCTGCTCTTGGAAACGTAATCTCAGCTCTGGCCGAAGGAACTGTAAGTCCTCATTTATTAATATGGTGATCTTTGTTTTACATCAAATATAAAGCTGACAAATTAATAAAATATAGCAAGAAAGTAGAACTCCAGTAAACACACACAACTATATAATATCAGACACCAACACAAAATTAGATCTCAATTTAATATTACATTTTATTGCAGTCATTTATTTAGCCTTTGTTTAAAACTGATTGTGCTATTTGTGTTTATAGGGGTAAACACAAATAAGTCTTATAGCAGCATTAAATGGACAAAAAAACACTATGGATAATTGACCAAATCATTGCAGGCAGGCAGACATATTCACATTGAGAATCACACACAAAAAACCCCTGCAGCTTGCATTGAGATATGCACTAAACGGACCATCTTGGATCAAAGAATCCTCAGGAGAAACAAGACTTATTTGGGCAAACTGGGATTTTTAGTGAGAAGGAAACATTAAAATATATTTTGTAGCATACACACACAGACATACTTTCAGCCACAACTTTTCAGTGTGCCAGCTCTCTTCTGCTTCATGGATAAGCTCTCTGTCCTCTCCCTGCCTCCTTCTTATCTGCCTGCACAGACCCACAATCAATTAACACAGATAACCCCATCCTGAAATCCAATACCTCACCCGTATCCCTTCTGTGCCTTTCATTCACAAATTTATGTTTGATTGCAGCTCCAAATTCACTTGTTTATTTCAGCAGATGTGTGTGCGTGCGTGCGCTCGCGTGCGTGCGCGCGCGCGTGTGTGTGTGTGTGTGTGTGTATATATATATAAAATTTAGTATGTTACTCTCACTTTTGTAGAAAACACATGTGCCCTACCGAGACAGCAAGATGACACGGATCCTACAGGACTCTCTAGGTGGAAACTGCAGGACTACTATAGTCATCTGCTGCTCCCCATCTGTGTATAATGAGGCTGAGACCAAATCTACACTCATGTTTGGCCAGAGGTCAGAGCTAAATCAATATCTATCTATCAAAGATCTAAACATTGCTTTAATTGCAGAATCACTATTGAACTGTATTTACTATGTGTATTTCATACTTTACTTTCATCATATTTTTGATAAATCTTATTTTGTAATAATGTTCTGTATATTTCAGGCTTAAAATATATGGTGTATTTTATATATATATATATATATATATATATATATATATATATATATATATATATATATATATATATATATATATATATATATATATATATATATATTTGTGTACGTGTGTGTGTGTGTGTGTGTGTGTGTGTGTGTGTGTGTTCAATATAAGATGCAATATGAAACGCCCAGAGTGAAATCCATATTTCATATTTATCTACAGACACAAGCTTTTATGAAACCTACACTGATGGGTAGGTTTAGAAAAAATAATGCTCTGCTACAAATTTTCTTAAACTCTTACATTTTTAAATTAGTTTTTTAATTATTTTCCCTAAAAACTATATGTATATATATATATATATATATATATATATATATATATATATATAGATAGATAGATAGATAGATAGATAGATAGATAGATAGATAGATAGATAGATAGATAGATAGATAGATAGATAGATAGATAGATAGATACTACTACTAACATACTATTATGCCAGTAGACCTTATATACTCCCAGCTATCTGTATTGATAATTGTTCGATTTTGTATTTAGTTCACATTTTAAGTATGGCTATTAAGCTTTTACATCACAAGTTATTGTTTAAGTTGTGTACTGTATATATGTGAAAATCATTGCGAAGGTGATTTCTCCTCCTTAAAGTTGGACAGACAAAATTATTAAAGGAATAAAATTTAAAAAATCTTAGTTGAAAGTCTTGAGGCTAATCTTGTATAATAATAACAATAACTAATATCTAAATTATCCATCCATCCAACCATTATCTTCTGCTTTATCCTTTATCTATTATGGATATTTCGGGTGCTGGGCAGATACACCCAGGACAGGGCGCCAATCTATCACTGGGCACACACAATCACTCACATATTCACACAGACACGCACACATACACACTCTATATGGGGCAATTTGGAGAATTCAATTGACTTGATCCATGTTATTGGACTGTGGGAGGAAACCGGAGAACCTGGAGGAAAACCACGCGGACACGGGGAGAACATGGAAACTCCACCCAGATGGGAATTCGAACCGGGAATCCCTAGCACTGAGAGGCGAATGTGCTAATGACTAAGCCACCGTGCCGCCTATTATTATTATTATTATTATTATTATTATTATTATTATTATTATTATTATTACAGAGAGAGTGTGTAACACAGTCACCTGAAAAAACATTGCATTACCATGAGTCCTTTGGTTTTTTACTTGGTGCAAATAAATATCATGATAATCCACTGTGGCTTTGTCCTTAGGGCCAAGACCATCAAGAACACTGTTTCTGTCAACATGGAGCTGACTGCTGAGGAGTGGAAAAAGAAATATGAGAAAGAGAAAGAGAAGAACAGAGGCCTGAAAATTATTATCCAACGACTTGAGAATGAGCTAAAACGCTGGAGGAAAGGTAAGAGATAGATAGAAGAGAAATCTACCCTTAATCACAAATCATGTAATAATAGCATTTTTTTTTTACATAAAATAGCGTTAAAAATATAGTGTTCCTGACCATTAGAAACCAGCAAAATGACTACAGTTTGTAATTGTAACAGTACAAAGAGCATCTGTATATACATTTATTACACAAACACATGTCTGGTGTCTAGAATATACAATTCACCAACTATAATGTTTTGAGCCTTTTGGAACCAGAGCTTTATAGAAACCTGCAAAGACAGAACACGCAAACCACACATAGAAAGGCCCTTGTCCACTCTACCTCAGAATCAAACCTGAGACATTTTTTGGCTGCGAGGCAAAGAGTGATGTCTACTACACCACCATATCGTCTATCTTTAGTATTTACTATTACTTTTACCTTTTTAACCTAAATATTGTACGAAATGACAGCAATACTTCGCAATGAAGCATTTAGTTTTTCCTATCTGTATTCTTTTTTTTTAATGTGAAATTTAAATATGTAATTACTTTATAATTTAAAAAGTGTTTACATGAATACATAACAATATAAATTATATCTCTTTTCAGTTAGAATCTGTAGTATATCACTACAAAATAATTGTTTTAGGAAGAAAAAAAGAACAAGGGTCCTACATAACCTTTGTTCTCAAAATACTTCTTTTGGTGTACATACTTGTTTCTGACAATTCTGATATGAGTGATTTTATTGGCATAATGGGGCCTAGTTAGAGTTTGAATATGCCCAGTAATGAGCAGTGACTGCTCAGCTTATGAGCCTTACTGAAA
This sequence comes from Corydoras sp. C115, assembly GCA_019802505.1. NCBI lineage: Eukaryota > Metazoa > Chordata > Actinopteri > Siluriformes > Callichthyidae > Corydoras > Corydoras sp. C115. The sequence continues at coordinate 6,836,605 of JAFMOC010000001.1, forward strand.
TCATATAGAGTATAATGACATATTTCAAACATATCAGTTGTTCATCTTTGTCTTCAAATTTTGTCTAGCTAATACATGCATCAATGATTTCTGATAAATATATATTAAAAATGTGTTTAGTGGACCATATATAAATTATATAAATTTAATGTTTTAGAACCAATCATAATAATTATTATTATAGTAATAATAAACAGTGACAGTCTCTGAAAGCGAAACCTTAAGACAGATGGTCTCAACTTTTTGATGATGTGAATCAAATCAAGAATCTATGAGCAAAAATGCTTTCTTTACATTTTTGTATTTTGGCCTAAGATGAACGAAGCAAATATCAATTTAAGTTTTTTGTAGCTCTTTAATTGATTTGTCCCAAACTTGTGTGTGAGTGTAAATATGTTTTTGTGTGTACTTGCCCTGCAAAAAACTGATAATCTGTCTGGGGTGTTTCCCCAACGTTCACTCTGTAATGGGCTAGGACAGACTTCAGAACAATGATGACACTAATTTGAATCAATAGTTAAGCAAATGCGGGCAGCACAGTATCTTAGTGGTTAGCACCTTCACCTCTCATCTTCACCTCTCACCCACCCCCACCCCCACGGAAGATAATGAATAAATGAATGAACTAATTTAGCGAATGCATAAGTGAATGAACAATTGTTTATAGATTTAGTAGAAAACTACTTACACTAGTAGAACCTTTATTCCTGCTGCAGTTAGAATGTAGAATCAGCAGTATTCTCAGTTATCACAGCATTGTGCAATAAACTGCAACACATATTTCAATCATTTATGTGCAATAATTTCCTGCTGTGCAATCTGGTATTCAATTTGTTATCCCTTGCAATAACTTAATTTAATCATAATATGTGCAATATTTGTTTAATTTAGTTCCTCTGTGTTATATGTCATGTACATAACTGTGAATTTATTTTGTATATTTAAATCTCTATTTCTATTTGTGTTATAATGTTTTATTTTTGAAACATACTTCTTTTTATAGCTTATCTTTTTTAACCCCATCTACTGTAACATTATGGGACAAATAAATATCTTAGAAGGTCCACCAAGCCCATATTGGCTTGATATAAAGGTACCCATTTCCATAAATTTGGCCACTTCATTTAGTAGTTATATCTGATAAAATATTTTTGGAATAATGGAATGACCGTTATTAAACCGTGCATTTATTTTTTAAAGGTGAGGCTGTCCCAGTTGCCGAGCAGCAGAACAGCAAAGAAAAGAAGACCACTGAAGCTCCACCAGTGATTGATGTGCTGGCTCCACCTCCCCAACCTCTTTCTGATCCAGAGAAAACCCAGTATGAGGATCTAATCAATGACCTTTACCTGCAGCTAGATGACAAGGTATTCTGGACAAAAATAGAAACATAGGTTTACAGTTTTTTTTCTATTAATATGTTTTGGGTGGTATGCTTAAATAATGGAGTCTACATGACAACAATTGATGCTGTCCAATAAACTCCTGAATAAACAATATTAAGATACTATGTTAAGATACCATAAAATGGGTTTGGGTTGGTTTGTAATCATTGCACTTGGTTTATGTGTTGTTGTTTATTATTTTAATAATTGCATTTTGTTTACCAAAGTGCTTTTATAATAAAAATTATAATATATAGAGCTAAACACACAATGCTAGCTTTAGAAAGTTTACCAAATCTGAAGGGGATTATTGGTGTAGGAGTTGTTATCAGAAATCACATCTTAAAAATATACCATACAAAATATTCAATTTGAATTGTGTCTATTTTATTTAGAATTATAATGCTATGGCATGCACAGACTGTGACCAAATTACATGAAACATCAAAGCTAGTGTATTTCTAAAAATCTTACTTATTTCTCTCTCTCTCACTAGGATGATGAGATAAACCAACAAAGTCAGCTGGCAGAGGCGCTGAAACAGCAGATGGTAGACCAGGATGAGGTAGGTTAAACCCATTTTTCATGTCTATTTACATGTCACTTTGTTCATTTGTAAATCTGTACTGTGTCTTCAACAATCATTGCAACCTGTTAGTTTAATTATCTATTTTATGTAAATTATCTTGTTCAAGTAGGTGATCTGGCCCTGTACAGTAACCATGTAAACCAACTGCATGTCATAAAACAAACAGTAAAGAAAATCTTCTGAAAAAAGAACATATGTATACAAATGTCTATTTAACAATTTTATTCGGCTGTGTTTCTTGGCAGTTTTAACAATATTATGTTATAATAATTTACAATATTAAGCTATTTTATTTAATTTAATTTAAGGGTTGTTTGAAACGCTAATTCCGCCTGTTTTGCTGCTTTTAATAAAATGCAATTCACACCAAACATCTTTACAGACAATTTGCTTACATGAGCGCCATCTAGTTGTAATAGGAAATATAGCAAAGCTACATATTGCCATCTGGTGGTTATTTATTTTATCACACATGCTCTTTGAAGTTCTACAATTTCACTGTAGTTCTGCTGTTTTTCTACATTTTATTCCAGTGATCAAGCCGCCACAACATAATCTTATGAGTAGATACTACAGCGCTCTCCATTATTATTGGCACCCCTGGTTAAGAAGTGTTCTTTTACTTCTAATGATTTCTTTTATTTAACAATGCAAAAAAGAGAGAAAAATCTAAGCTTTACTTCAAGTGCCTTTATTTGGTGGGGAAAAATCACACATTAAGAAATACATTTTTACTACAGTAGAAATTACATCAGTGGTTCAAATACATTTACTTTAAAGAAATTGTTAAGGGTGCCAATAATTGTCGAACAGGTAATTTCTTGGGAAACTATTATTTCTTAGTCAGGATTTTTTCCCTCTTTTTTCACTTGAGTTAAAGGTTGCTTTTTCTATTTTTTAAGAGTGAAATTATGCTTCTGCAATAAATTAAATTTTTTTATTGCTTTTCATTTATTTTAACTAGGGGTTCCAATAATTATGGAGGGCGCTGTAGATTTGTGGTAGATAATTCTAAGCACCATAATGCACTTATGCAGTGTTATTGTGTGTTGCATTGGTGTGACAGAATCAAAACCAACAGTGCTTTAGATTGTAAAACATCTCACTATTAATGCTGGTTGAAGAATCCTCCACAGATCAGAAATACCTAGCCATCAAAATCTTGTCAGCAGGCTGATGATGAAGCACTAAAGAAGGATTAGTGGATAATTGCCACAAGCTACTGATTTAAAAATTGAATGCATATGTACATACCAAAATTCACACAAATAAAGTTTCCTTTATAAATGCAGTAGGTTTATGATACCACATCGCATGATCATGTTTTTTTGTTTTCCACAGCTGTTAGTATCAACACGGCAGGATTGTGAGAAGCTTCAAGATGAGCTGATGCGTATGCAACGTGAGCATGAGGCAGCCAAAGAGGAAGTGAAGGAGGTGCTGCAGGCGCTGGAGGAGCTTGCTGTGAACTATGATCAGAAGAGCCATGAACTGGAGGAGAAAGGAAGAAGCAACATTCAACTCAGTGATGAGTTAACAAGCAAAAGTGTGAGTGCATATAGGCATAATAAACAAAAATTCCTAGGTAATATGTTTATTAAATTTAAATCGCTTTTCAGAAGTATAACAATGTGAGACTTATTTGGAAGCAAAGAATTGAATTGCGTCATAGGTGCATGTAAATCAGTATTTAGATGCCCTTAACAGAGTGAATTGTTGTTTTGTTAATGACTACCTAATAGTTTTGATGTCAATTCCAGGGGATAAATCATACAATACAGACAACCATCTCATCAATAGTTTAACATATTAATAACTAATCCACAAATGCTCATTTTATGTAAATTATTTCTGTCTATCAGCAACATTAAGATGTATTATGATGTATAATTTTCACCTAATAGGTTTAAATGGTAAGAGAAACATCAGAGAACAATATAGTTTTGAAGATGTGGCTTAAAGGTGTTTGTTTTGCAGACCTTGCTCGCCACTGTCGAGAGGGATTTTGCCACACTTCGTGAGGTGAGTGTACACCATAAGAAGAGATCCTCAGAGATTTTTGGCATGCTGCTTCGGGACCTTGGTGAGATTGGAACAGTCATCGGTACTAGTGACCTAAAAACAGTAAGAACACCTGTAATGGTATTTTCTTTCTACACACATTAATTATGTTCTTTAGAGCTACACAATATATTGTTTCAGCATCGTCATCACATTGAGGACATGCACAGTTTTCAACTACAGGCTTTGCTTTTTTGAAATGTTGAATGTCTTATTATAATGTTTTGACCAACTAATTTTGAAATAATCAGTTCCAGCATCCTTACATAATGGTTGAATTATGAAGCTGAATTTAACAACACTTTAATTAAAAAGATATATTAAATTATATAAATATGTACACAACAACACTGAAGACATGTCCCAGGATAAAAAAATGCTACTTTGTCTTTTAATTATGTATAAAATACGAGTTTAATGAAAGACAAAAACAGTGAGCAGTATGTTCCTCAGTTCTGAAATCGATTTGCAATGTTTCATCTGTTAAATGTTTTTAAACATAAACCTAAACAAACTAGTTAGCTTTGTCAAAAAGGGACACAAATTTTCTGAACACATGGAAAATACATATTCATATAAGATTTAATGGACAACCCTGATTAGTGGAACAGTGGCTTAGTGGTTAGCACATTCTCCTCTCAGCGCTAGGGATGTTCTCCCCGTGTCTGCGTGGGTTTCCTCCGGGTTCTCCAGTTTCCTCCCACAGTCCAAAAAGATCAATTCAATTGAATTCTCCTAATTGCCCCATATAGAGTATGTTTGTGTGTGTGTCTGTGTAAGTGAGTGTGTGCCCAGCGATAGATTGGCGTCCTGTCCTGGGTGTATCTGCCCAGCGCCCGAGATGTTATCCCCTGGATGGGCATGGAGAACACCCCGCGACTCTAATAGAGGATAAAGCGGAAGATAATGGGTGGATGGATGGACAACCCTAATTAATGGAAACTTGTGTTAATACACGTTAATACACAAAGAACAAAATTAATTAATAATGTCCTGACTTTAACATACTTGGAATATGTCAATTTAATGTAGTAATTGCTTTTTGCAAAAAATCTAGAAATTTATTAATATTCTGTGAAGAATATGAGTCTTTATTTTGTGTTAACTTATTAACACTGGCATTTGTAGATTGTGGACCTAACACCCAGGCATTGTTACAAATACTTTAAAAACGTACTGCTTTCAAAGGTTATTGGAGAGTGTGATCTTAAGTTTGGGAGAATTTAACAGTACAATTTATTATATAATCATTTTCAATGGTAATATACTACAGTTATTACATTATTTTAAGATTTTCTGACAGCAAGAATAATTGTCTAGAATATATAAAATTCAGCTAGAATATACAAGTATGCTGGTTTTGTAATCTCCATCATGTTCTATTCTTAAGTGCATTACAAAACCTTGAAAACAATTTATTTTTGTTTGTGTTTTATAACAAATTAGGTGATAAATATGTACAGCATAATTTCTCATTTTGGTTTCTTACTCCTTGATGACCACTAGCTATCTGATACACATGGAGCAATGGAGGAGGAGTTCACCATGGCAAGGCTTTACATTAGCAAAATGAAGTCAGAGGTAAAGTCCCTAGTGAACCGTAGCAAACAGCTGGAGGGAGCCCAAGCTGAAACAGCACGTAAGATCCAGGCCAATGAAAAAGAGCTTGCATCCTGCCAGCTTCTTATATCACAGGTTAGTGATATACTTTATGCCCGGGGTACATTTCTTCTAAAGTATATTTGCCTTGCATATCATGTTTTCATTGTTAGCTGCATAGAGCCTTTGTGACTCTGAATAAATATCAGGCTAAAGAAACCAGTTTACCACAGTATTTGAAATTAACTGTAATCAAAAAATGGTATCATAACATTACATAACAAATCATTACATTACATTTATAAACTGTGATTAAAGTCCCTGAAAAGATTTTAATGTTTGATGCTGCTGCAATATTACAATTATGTATTCCAGAAAGAATCATGAACATGGTGAGGTAAATGGTCCATAGAATATGGGGATATGGTAGTTCAGTGTTTAATGTGTTGGGCGGTGAGTCTAAAGGTTGGTGGTTTAAGATCCACCAAGTTGGCAGTATGAGCACTTATGCAAAGACCTTAATCCATATGGTTCTCGGTAGTTGTATCATGGCACTTTAACCCAGCCATGGAGATCAAAGGCTTGTCACTCAAAAAATACCTTTAAAATACCTTTAATAAAAGTTCATGGAGTTGTTTAAAAACATTTTTTCATATAGTGTATATTAAAATGATTATGTTTCTGAATAATTTAATTACACTTTATAGTTTCATGTGCTCAGGTTTTCAGAATCCATCAAGATAGCTACTAAATATGTGTTTGTCCCTGGTCTGTTCAGCTCCAGGCCAAGATAAAGTCGCTGACAGACTATATGCAGAATGTGGAGCAAAAGAAGAGGCAGCTGGAGGAGAGCCATGACTCACTAATGGAAGAGCTGGCTAAACTCCATGCACAGGGTATGTGACTACATTTATTAACATATGCTTTGATACAGGTATCAATTTCCTTTTTTCACATTTACAGCTTCCCAAAGATCTGTATATTAACTTTGGTCATACATGTTATTAACAAAATACAGGCAAATTGTTGTAAAATGTTTTCAAATAAATGTTTATTTGTTCACAATTAGACCTACATGTAAATAAGTCATAAATCAACATTTCACAAATTTAGAAACAAATAATTTTATGTAATAACATAAAGAACTTACAAATATGTGCTCCTATGTTTATTCAGAAAAGATGCATGAGGTTTCAGTTATGGACAAGGAAAAAGAACACTTGAACAAGATCAAAGATGCTGAAGAGATGAAGGTGCATCTGTTTTATCTGCTACTTACATCAATTTCAACAGATTTTACTTGTCATTTACATTATAATTAGATTTAAAATAAAATCAGTTATTGATTTAACTGAATTATGCCACCACTTTTAATGCCATTCCTGTTAACCACAAATGTGTAGAAAGCTCTGGAAGTTCAAATGGAAGGTCACCGTGAATCTCATCAGAAGCAACTCGCACGCCTTCGAGATGAAATTGAGGACAAACAAAGAATCCTGGATGAACTAAAAGAGTTAAGAGCAAATCCTATGACTGCTTCTTTAAGAAATTGCACATTAAGTGTGCTTAACTTGTAAATCTTTATTTTTTAAATAAGTCAGTAGTATAAACAAAACTACCCACCATAATACAATGTCATTTGTACGTGTGTGTGTGTGTGTGTGTGTGTGTGTGTGTGTGTCTGTGTGTGTTAGCTTTAAACAAACTCTGCTTTCAACCATTTCTTTCTTTCTTAACTTGATTCTTGTTCAGTAGATTATTAAGGAAATTAATTATCTGTTTTTACCCGCAGTGTAGTAGATAATAGGCAATTTTGGCTGCTGTAAACACAAGGACATCTATAAGGAATAATTAGATCCAAAAATGCCCATCCAGGGGAGAATGTTTCGGGTGCTGGGCAGATACACCCAGGACAGGGCACCAATCTATAGCTGGGCAGACACTCACTCACCCAAACAGACACAAACACACTCTATATGGGGTAATTTGAGGCATTCAGTTGACCTTGATCCATGTTTTTGGACTGTGGGAGGAAACCGGCAAACCCGGAGGAAACCCACGCGGACACAGGGAGAACATGGAAACTCCACTCAGATTGGGATTCGAACCGGGAATCCCTAGTGCTGAGAGGCGAACGTGCTAACCACTAAGCCACCGTGCCGCCCATTCCCATGTAAATAAAACGTGATAATGCCATGAGTGTCCAAAAATCCCAACTGCTGGCTTATTTGGCTCATCTAATATATAGGAAGTTTCTTTTGTAGAATTTTATAACTTAAAATTTATTTTATGACTGTAAAACTCCAAAATGCAACATTTTGCAGTTATAAAATAGTTATTTGGGCTTCTGTTTTTACATTGTACAGTGAGACAGTATTAAGATACAACTTTTGTAATTGTTCCATTTTTAAAACACATTTACTAGTGAATCAGTGGTTTATTGTTTTAACTGTTTATCTAAAGCAGTGGTTCACAAAATTTTTAGACCAAGTACCACCCAAACCAAAACGTCCATGTACCACCCATGATTTTTGTCATGAAATGGCAAAAGGCAAACATCAATTAGGCGTGAGTGTATATTAAAGCAATAAGTTACGAGAGGGCAAGCCTCTCACATTATTGTGAATAAATCATGGGAGAGAGGTGTTGTTAGGTGTGAAGCAGAGTGCCGTTTCACCTCAATCCCATCATTCATTCATAACAATGCAGAGTGCTTATTGCTTTTATAAAGTGGTTACAAACATACTATAATAAAAAGCAAGGTTTGATTTAGAAATGTTTTTTATTAAACAAAACCGCTAATAATCTGGACTTTCACAATGTAATCTACTCCGGTTTTTAAAATGAACGCAGCTATTTTCATTTTTTCTAACAATCAAATACTACCATTCAGTGGCCAAATTACAGAACACAGTTCATTAAATACATAGGGAATATAATATATATTAATATTTGGCATACCACCTTGTGTGCTACTTTGCGTACCACCAGTTTTTTTTTTTTTTTTTTTTTTTTTTTTGCTCATTTTTGTCCATGTTAATGGGTGGAATAGGATTTACATGCAAATAGAAGCCTTATATATTAGTTTTGATTTGATTTGCAACAAAAGCGTACTGATTAGATTTAAACTTAAGTGTAGGCATTTTAATAATAATGATAATAATAATAATAATAATAATAATAATAATAATAATAATAATAATAATAATAATAATAATAATAATAATAATAATGGGGCGGCACGGTGGCTTAGTGGTTAGCACGTTCGCTTCTCAGCACTAGGGATTCCCGGTTCGAATCCCCATCTGGGTGGAGTTTCCATGTTCTCCCCGTGTCTGCATGGGTTTCCTCTGGGTTCTTCGGTTTCCTCCCACAGTCCAAAAACATGGATTAAGTCAATTGAGTTCTCCAAATTGCCCCATATAGAGTGTGTATGCGTGCATGTCTGTGTGAGTGACTGTGTGCCCAGCGATGGATTGGCACCCTGTCCTGAGTGTATCTGCCCAGCGCCCGAAAGGTTCTCCCCTGGATGGGCATTGGGAACCCCACCGCGACTCTAATATAGGATAAAGTGGAAGATAATGTATGAATGAATGAATGAATAATAATAATAATAATAATAATAATAATAATAATATAGATAATCAGAATGTTTTCAGTTGCTATTGTTATTAAGGCTGTATTTCTTTACCTAGTCTTAACCAAGCCCTTCAGCTGGAACAGAAACAGCTCATTTCTGACTATGACAAACTGAAAGATGAAGAACAAGAGAAGGATGAAAAGTTACAGAAACTAATGTAAGTGTGCCAACCTCATTTCCATATTGTAAACAGTTTGATCCAACGGGCTGGTTTGGCAGGTAGGCAGGATCTGGTTAAGTGGATATGGTGTGTTTCTTTTGTGTGTAATTTTCAAATGGATTTTAGTCACAATGTTGAGCTTAATCAGATGATTTGTACTATTAACACACATAGGATCAATTTTCTATTTAATATTTATTTTAAATTGCTGAATGACACTGTTTATTTGCACTAAATTATGGTATTTAATAGAATAGTTTACAAAAAAATGCAGAATTTAATTATTTGTGCTGCAATAAAATGCACAACTTTTTTAAACAAACAAATTTAATCTCTAAAACAGTTAAGACTAGAATAAGAATAAGAATAAAAACTAATGGGAATTCATAGTTCCTTGAATTTCCATTTAATTTCTATAATTGTAGCCTATAATTTCTTTAGAAAATTCCCTGTAATGTATGTGAGTTTATAGAAAAATATTGTGGTTTGGAATTCATGAAAGCAACATTGTTTGAGAGGAAAAAAAGATACTTTACGAATAAAAGGCAGATTACTGTTTTAAAACTATAAATAGGTAATTATATGACTAAGTCAAATCCCCAAATTACCATCTTATTGTTGAATATATGCTAAGCTTTATTGCGGGGGGTTTGAAGCTATCAAAATAGCTTATGGGTAATGCTGTGTTTTACAGTGTCATGTTTTGCTAATAGTACATATTTAGATGATCCCCTCAGACTTCCTTTTCTACCCGCTGGAATGTAAAAATGTACCTATTGTAAATGATTAGCATACTCTGTGGACCAGTTAGGTTAAAGTAGGACCTCTGGTCTCTTTTAAACTTTAATCAATATAACCTGGTTGCAAAATAAGCAGATTTAGTGACCAGCTCTAAAAACACAACATATCACAAGAGCAATTTTTAATTAATGAATATGTTTTGTTTACTGTATATAAAATAGTTTACTAAATGAGAAACGGGAGATGGCCAAAGAAGATCTAAAAGGCCTTGAAGAGACTGTGGTAGGTAAACTACACCAACTGTTTAAATTATATAAAAGTTCATTTGCTTAGGTGTCCAACCATTAATTAATTAATATGGGATACTTAAAAGTAACTTTTAATAAATCATCTGCAAAATTATGTGTAAAGTCATGTTTTTTAATGTAAAAGCCAGTGACTTTATTTGGGAACGGACATTTCAAATTTTTGTATATATATATATATATATATATACATATATATATATATATATATATATATATTCATTCATTCATTATCACCCGCTTTATCCTCTATTAGGGTCGCGGTGGGGTTCCCCATGCCCATCCAAGGGAGAACGTCTCGGGCGCTGGGCAGATACACCCAGGAAAGGGCGCCAATCCATCGCTGGGCACACACTCACTCACTCAAACACACTCTACATGGGGCAATTTGGAGAACTCAATTGACTTGATCCATGTTTTTGGATTGTGGGAGGAAACCGGAGAACCCGGAGGAAACTCCACCCAGATGGGGATTCGAACTGGGAATCCCTAATATATATATTCATTCATTCATTATCTCCCACTTTATCCTCTATTAGGGTCGGGGTGGGGTTCCCCATGCCCATCCAGGGGAGAACATCTCGGGCGCTGGGCAGATAACCCAGGACAGGGCGCCAATCCATCGCTGGGCACACACTCACTCACACAGACACACTCTATATGGGGCAATTTGGAGAATTCAATTGACTTGATCCATGTTTTTGGACTGTGGGAGGAAACCGGAGAACCCGGAGGAAACCCACGCAGACACGGGGAGAACATGGAAACTCCACCCAGATGGGGATTCGAACCGGGAATCCCTAGTGCTGCCTCTAATATATATATATATATTTTATTTTTTATTTTTTTATTTTTTTAAACTGGTTGAGCATTGCAAGTGCTGACACGTGATTAGAAATGACTATGCTGTGCAGCATAGTGAGATTTTTTTAAAAAGTAGCTTGTTGTAATGCTTTGTGTTTACTTAACAGTTTCTTACAGTAGAATACTTTATTTTATTTACACTTGACAGTAGTGTGGATATAGTTTTAGGAAAGAAAACATTCTAGTCATTGTGTATTTTCTTGCTCATTAATGGGATTAATTGTGTGCTCTCATTTTTCTTTATTTCTGTCTAAGCAAGTTTCAATTTGTTTCTAGGCAAATGAGCTCCAGACTCTTCATAATTTGCGTAAGCTCTTTATTGAGGACCTTAATACTCGTGTCAGCAGAGTAAGTAACGTTACATAATGCCATTACCTTTCAACATATCTTTTGTTATTTTAGTATTTCCACTCTAGCACATTTCCCAGCATTTGTAGTACATAGAGCTGACTCATCCTCCAGATGTTCTTTTGGGAGCAGTCATTACTGACTGATGGGTATATGTTCTTTAATAGGAACAAAAGGAAAAAAACAAGTTATCTTTTCATGACACAGAGGAAATGATTTCACTGTATGTTTAGAGTGAAATCTGAAGTTAACTGATAGTTGCTTAATCCTACCGAAGATTGAGAACCCCCTAAAATGAAAGTGTTATATAAACATATCTGTAGGCCAGCACAAGAAAAGCAGTGTAAACTACACTTCGCATCACAAATAAGTTGTAAAGTGTAGTTTTTGTTGTTTTCCAGTGCTGCTGAAACACCCAAGCTGAACTTATAGGAGACATTGCTGGGAAATTTCCATTCCCTGTTAAAGGGTTACATTTTGGATGACAAACAATGTGTGCAGCAACAAGTTGGATTCAGTGGGGTTCCTGACAATTAGAGAACAAATTAAAGAGGTCTAACAACATATGCAGAAAAACAAACTACTATCTGTAATCGTAGAACAAAGCATACATATAAAAAATATTTTATTCAAGTTCAGTTACTTTTTAAATATTATTTGTGATATATTACAAACATATTATATTGCTAAAAGTTTACATATCAGTAGTTATGTTGTATGCTACATGCTCTATTTCCTAGCTTTTTTCCATAAAATGTTACTCTTACTGCTGTCACTGCTGCATTGCATCAATTCTTTTGTTTCTTTGCCTTTTAGAGTGTGGACATGGATTCAGATGACTCAGGTGGTACTCTGGCTCTGAGACAGAAGATAATTTTCCTGGAGCACAATCTGGAACAACTCAACAAAGTCCACAAACAGGTTTGTAAATGTGTGATTTTGTTGTTTCTTGTTATTATGTTGTTTATTGGTGACTTCTCTCTAATATTGAAATAATATTGTTAAAATTTGACATTATTTTCTGCTTTTCTCTCTGTATGTCTCTGAATTGGCCTTACTCAGCATGGCTTCTTAATTTTACAATATGTTCATAATAAAACTAATAAAAGAAAAAAAAATTACAACTACAAAATATAATTCCTGTGTCAGACACAGTTCCCATGGTCTGTTGACTGATGTTTTACACTACTGCCTATGTTCTGTACATTTAACCTTGTTGTATATAATGGCCTTAATATATCATCTCACGGTACCTATTATGTGTCTAAATGGGATGAAAAGAAAGTAAAACTGCCCCATTGTCTCTTATTCATCAAGCTTGCACGTGATAATGCAGAACTGCGCTGTGAGCTGCCAAAGCTGGAAAAACGTCTTCGTGCCACAGCTGAGCGTGTAAAATCTTTAGAGACAGCATTGAGGGATGCAAAGGAGAATGCCATGAAGGACCGCAAACGCTACCAGCAGGAGGTGGAGCGGATTAAAGAGGCTGTTAGGGCGAAGAACCAGTCCAGAAGAAGCCACACTGCACAGATCGGTCAGTTTAAAATTGTATGATATTTACTAATCAATAGCTTAAGAAAAAATAAGGATTAAAATTAATAAAGATTAAATTAACAACAGCACCACAAACGTTGGTGTTAACAAGGTTAAAAATGTATAACAATATTGTAAACCATTCATTCATTCATCCATTATCTTCTGCTTTATCCTATATTATGGTCATGGGGGGGTTCCCCATGCCCATCCAGGGGGGAATGTTTCAGGCGCTGGGCAGATACACCCAGGACAGGGCGCCAATCTTTCGCTGTGCACACACTCACACACACAGACACTCACACAAACACACTCTACATGGGGCAATTTGGAGAACTCAATTGACTTGATCCATGTTTTTGGACTGTGCGAGGAAACCGGAGGAAACCCACGCGGACACGGGGAGAACATGGAAACTCCTATTGTAAACGAGTACAACAATAATTTTCCAAACCCACATATCTATAAAAAAATCTATATATCTGAAAAGTTAACTGGGAACAGTTTGCTCTGACTGTTAAAGTGAGTTTCAGTTAGTGTGGTTTAGTGTGAATAAGAATGTCTTTCAGATTTCATATACTGGGGTGGTTGTCAGACCATGCTGCTAGTTTACCATATGGTCAAAAGAGGGCGATAAATTCACATTTTATATCTTGAAGCACATTTTATATCTATGACACCCCAGTGAATCAAATGCTTCAATAAAACGTGTAATCTGATTAACTAATAAAGGGTGATAATAATTATAGTAATTCTTTAGATTATTTTCCACCATCCTGAAGGCAAATAATGAAATTAAATGTTTTAAATTATGTAATTCAGTAAGTAATTTTTGTATTTCCTTTATCCCATAGCGAAACCCATTCGTGCTGGTCACCATTACCCAGCAGCTACAGCCTTGCCAGGACATGCCATTAGAGGGGGAAATGGGATCAGCCCTCGTCGGCATCACACACAGCACTCCATGCACCATCATCACAGCAGCAAGTGAAAGATTTTACATTTAATTATCAGGTGTTTGATACTTTTTACACTTTTTTCTTTTTTTACATAATGTCGTTAATTTGTCAACTAAATACAGGGTAAAGGCCAGCAAAACAGATTCAGCATTTCTATGAAATAAGTATAAGAGTAAATTGTTAGTTATGTACAATATGGGAATTTGTACAAAACATATGACATTTTAGCAGTTTTGTTCTTGTGTATCATATTTTAACAAATGTTGGCACCTTTTACTCAGTTTTACTCAATTCTCTATTGTACTTAATATTTTAAAATATTACCAATACTACTCTTTTTTGGATGTATGCAGATAAAAAGACAAATCTATCGCTGGGCACACACTCACTCGCACAGTCACACACACACTCTATATGGGGTAATATGGAGAATTTATTTCACTTTTCCGTGTTTTTGGACTGTGGGTGAAAACCGAAGAACCCGGAGGAAACCCACGTGAACACGGGGAGAACATGGAAACTCCACCCAGATAGGGATTCCCGGTTCGAATCCCAAACACTGAGAGGCGAATGTGCTAACCACCAAGCCACCGTGCCGCCCACAAAAGCTAAAATGTCTTATAAATTAAAACTTTTCCCCCTTAAACTTGTCCATGCTACATTTGTTTGTACAACCCTTATTTTTAGCAGTTGTGTTCATTAGATTAGATATTTACTGATTAGAACTTTACTGATTAGAGTGTTTTGACATTGAGACTGGAGAATGCATGGCAAGAGATTATACTCTATGTAACTCCCCATTATATCTTTACACTTGTTTATTAGCTTATCCCACAGGTTTTCAGTATATGTTCCTGTTTAAGTATTGCTTATGTGTACTTTAATTCACTGTCCTGTCAACAGTTTAGGATTCATATTTTCATATTAAATGATTGCTGGTACTCAAAGTCCATAAAAGTATGTACAGAGATGGCCTCTGGTGAAAATCATCACTGGAATCCCATTAATCAACCACCATGTTTGACTCTAGAATTCAGAATCAGTCCTGCCAAACTGAATCTTGTCTCACATGAGCACTGTAAGCCATGTCAAGATAGATGGTGCGTAGCTAAACACACAGCTAATTAAGTTTAGCAGCAAGTGACGTGTTTAGAACAGTGAATTCATTTAGTTGCTTTCAGGACTCAGTGCCAGATGCAATACTGGAGCAATGTATTAAGATACAAAAGCTACAGAAAGCTCCTGTGTGCTCCATAGTGCACAACCTTGGGAAAATTGTTAAAAGCAGAACATTAACTTCAAGCTTTTGGCATTTTCTAAAGAACTGAAGACATGTATGGATTGAGTCTTGGCTAAGGATACTGTTATGTAAAAGACAGTTTAGATTGAGGTGTGCTTAAAAGCACTGTTTATATACAGCTTGTTTGTATACTCCTTGTATACAGCATTACTTGAAAGTTTGTAAACATTTTATAATGTTCTGTCTATCTTGTACAAAGACTAAAGGGTCTTGTTTAAAAATATGATAAAATATATATAAATGGGATGCAGTTTAACCAAATTATGGTTAACAAATAAATAAATAAATAAATAAATAGATCACAGTATATTAACCATACATTATGCTTAAGCAATTATTAATTTATTATAATGTATAATTTTATGTGCTCTCTGTTTTATGTTGCAGTAAGAAGAAAACTGCGACTTTGTCAGCCTTTTCCTGAACTTTTACATTCACAAGATTTTTTTTCTAGTGTAGGATAATCAGGAGAAACACTATCACCTCATATGTTTATTACTGTATATGGATATTTTAATCATAAGGAAAACCAATGCACTGCACATATGGCCTTATTGTGGTGTTTACAGACTTAGAAACAAAGCCATCCTTTCTGGTGATTTATTTCCATATAGCTTAAAAGATGTTGCTGGGTAAAGGCTGTTGGCTAAATAGGTACTGATTTCATTTAATATCAAATGATTACTGGTTAAAATGAGCAGTGATGAATTGGTTATTTATTGCTGGTTTATAGTGAAATACCTATAACCCACAAAAGAATTTAGTTACTATAGACACCATTTTGTGCAAGTACAAAATGGTGTTCAGGGGTATGAACGAATTAATTAATAACCACTTATTATTCAATGGTCACAAATTATTCAATGGTCATTTATGTTATGCCTTACTTTATTCTGAATTATATTATTTACCAAGTTTGCACCAGACCATCATTTACTCACAACCATCTAATTTTATATAAATAAACCATGTTCAGGTAAATAAGAGCAATGCATAGTGGTCGGTTCAGATTTCTTATTGTAGTGCACAATACAATCAGTCTACTGAGATTATAATGGCTTACACTGAGATTACAGTATTTAATGAATCATTTTACTAAATGCTTAGCATCAGCACCCATTTGAAATAAATAATCATGAGCTAATCCATTGGGGCAGCTGTAGGCTTGTGGTTAAGGAACCATCCTTGCAACCTGGTTGTCCCCGGTTCGATTGTCCCTGGTTCGATTGTCCCTGGTTCGATTGTCCCTGGTTCGATTCCTGGTCCTAACAAGTACTATGGCTAAAGTGACCTTGGGCATGGCACCCAACCCCAATTGCTCCCGGGTGATTTGTACAAGGCTGCCCAGATGTACAAGGCTGCCCACTGCTCCAGGCACATGTGTGCACTTTACTAGTATGAAGTGTGCTTTACTGCATGGATAAGTCCACTGTGTGTAAGCACAGTAGGCAAAATTAATCACTTAATACCTTAAAAATAAATACAATATACCCTTTAACAAAACTTAGACTTTTCCGTAATAGAAAAGTAAAGATTCTTAAAGGAAGATTTTTTTTTCATTTAAACATGATAAAAACCTAAATTAAACATATTTTAGTTCTGGTTTCTGTAAATGGCACATTGTATTTCAGTAGGTCATGTTTTATAGCCTTATAATGAGCATGCAGAGATATAACTTAGACAGCAGTTTATTTTAGTATTGTTTTGAAGCAAAATACTTTATCTACTGTATAATCCATAGTTTATTTGTTTGTTTTCCCTGAACATAATTATTTATTTCTTCATTCATTCAAAGTCAAACCTGCTTATTAGAACTCAAATGGCAGGTTTTTAGTTAATTGTAGGGCAAGTATAATTATTTATACACATTCATTCATTCATTCATTATCTTCCGCTTTATCCTCTATTAGGGTCGCGGTGGGGTTCCCTATGCCCATCCAGGGGAGAACGTTTCGGGCGCGGGGCAGATACACCCAGGACAGGGCGCCAACCTATCGCTGGGCACACACTCACTCACACAGACACACTCTACATGGGGCAATTTGGAGACTCAATTGACTTGATCCATGTTTTTAGACTGTGGGAGGAAACCGGAGAACCCGGAGGAAACCCACGCAAACACGGGGAGAACATGGAAACTCCACCCAGATGGGGATTCGAACCGGGAATCCCTAGCGCTGAGAGGCGAACGTGCTAACCACTAAGCCACCGTGCCGCCTATTTATACACATATTTATATATATATTTATATATTATATTCCATCTTCCTACCAATCAATGTGGGAGTTTGGGAGTAAGAGTGGCACGGTGGCTTAATGGTTAGCACGTTCAACTCTCAGCACTAGGGTTTCCCGGTTCGAATCCCAATCTGGCTGGAGTTTCCATGTTCTCCCTGTGTCCGCGTGGGTTTCCTCCGGGTTCTCCGGTTTCCTCCCACAGTCCAAAAACATGAATCAGGTCAATTGAATTCTCCAAATTACCCCATATAGAGTGTGTTCCTGTGTGTGTCTGTGTGAGTGTGTGTGTGGATTGGCGTCCTGTCCTGGGTGTATCTGCCCATCGCCTGAGACGTTATCCTCTGGATGGGCATGGGGAACCCCCCCCCCATGACCCTAATAGAGGATAATGCGGAAGATAATGGATGGATGGATGGATGGATGGATGTTTTGGGAGTTTTTAGTACATTTTCCTACTGATGCTTTTACAATGCATGTAACAACATAAGCAGATGTATTGTGGTAAGGAAATGTTTTGGTCACCAAATTAATGTATTATTAATAAGCCCTGTCTAAGTGTATTCTGAAAAGAATAATGTGTTTCAGGGTTTAGGCAGAAAAACAATTGTATATCTAACTAAAGAAAATCTTTGTAACAAGAGTTCATATTTGGGGCCTTCAAACACAAATACTGTTTTTCAAATCTGTACCACAAAGACAATCATAATTAATGAAACCACTTTTTCATATCAGCTTTTTTTATGTAAAATTTTTTTTGATGTTGTCAATGGTTCTTGATTGTAAACATCTCACTGACTGGTCCAAATCCATCTTAGCAGGTACTATTTACACCAAGCCTGTTTTTTTTGAGTTTGGATACATGTTGGCGAGGTGTTGTCCAAAACTTTTTACCTCACTGTGTATCTTAAGAAAGCAGTCTATCTTTGTTTCAAAAAATATCATTTGGTACTTAACAGTACCTACTATGTCTACTTACTGTTTTGACATAATATTTAAAATGAAATGCAGCATCTCACCTATTGTGTTTGCAATAACATTGACCACCCTGTAACATGTTTGTCATGTTTAATTGTGTGACTATGTAGACCCATACCATGATGCTGTGAAAACCATGAAATGCAAGGTATTATAATGTTAATATACAGCATTGGTCTGTGTAGTCCGGTTTATTACATATTGTTAATCCTGCAGTATGTATAGCTTTACACAAATGGAATGGTGTTGGTCACATGATATAAACCTATAAGTGTATGATTGTTGTAGTTCTTTAAACTGGTTTCATCACAAATTCCTGCCTTTCTAGTTCACTGTTCATTCTGTGGTGCTTAACGGAAACAAAATTCTTAAGTAACAAGCAATGAACTGACCAAGGACTCTATCTTGATCACTTCTTGATTTATAGCATTTCTTTTACAAATTTTTAATTTAACCAGGTTTTGTATACCCAACAATTCTACTCTGTACACAGATGATTAAGAATCTAAGTGATATTTGACACTGACTTGTATGTGTTCCTGTTCTGTATGTAATGTTTTGTCATGTTTTTTTTCTAGTGTTGACTCTGTGATGATTGATGTTAAAGGTGTGTTAAAGGAAGCAGAAATCAGAAACTGGAGGAGTATAAAGGAAATAAAATGTATAATATTGTCTTTTCTCTGTCTCATCTTTTGCACCAACAACTATGATTTCATAATGATTGGTCATTAAAATAAGAAAGTTCAGATATAATTAATTTGAAAATCTTTGATGACAATACTAGGCCCATTTAAATATTAGTAAATGCACCACTTATTGGATTTTTATGTGCTGTAATTGTAACTGTATAAAAACATGTTGAGCTGTATATTTATGAACTGTTTTAACAATTTTTTTCCTTGTAATGGAAAACGTATTATTTATGAAAGTTGCTTAAATGTGGTTTCCTAAGCCAGTTTTCTTAATTGTAGTTTTATTTAAGACAATTTAATTGAATTAATTCTGGTCTTTTTGATTTTGTCAATGATTTATTTTCAAGACTTGCAACATTGCTCTTTAGCAAATAATTGATTGTGATGTATTTTACAAAATGTTATAATTTAAGCAGCATTTCCTGATTTATTTGAACGTTCCATTAAAAGGCCTAAATTTACAGGTAAAAAAAATACATTTGACACTAATACACAAAATTACAGAATAGTACTTTACAAAAGCATTATTAGGAATCTTCTAGAAAGGTTGTCCACATTGAGGTAGGTCTGAAAATAGGTGCCAACTGAGCAAATGAGCACTTGTGTGGTGAAACACTGATATTAGGAAACAAGTTCTGTCTAGCAAACAACATTCCACTTGAAGATGGGGATGGTCATGCTGCTAGGTTTTTTTTTTTAAGTCATGTCTAAAGGTCAGGCTTCAAGATTGCTCAAAGATGATGGAACAGATAACTAACATTATTGCACAGTTAGAAGAATTAATTGGGAGTGGTAGCTCAGTGGAGCACATTCGCCTCTCAGCGCTAGCGATTCCCGGTTCAAATCCCAATCTGGGTGGAGTTTCCATGTTCTCCCCGTGTCCGCGTGGGTTTCCCCGGGGTTCTCCTGTTTCCTCCCACAGTCCAAAAACATGAATCCAGGTCAATTGAATGCTCCAAATTGCCCCATATAGAGTGTGTTTGTGTGAGTGAATGTGCCCAGCGATAGATTGGCACCCTGTCCTGGGTGTAGCTGCCCAGCGCCCAAAACGTTCTCCCCTGCATGGGCATGGGGAACCCCACCGCAACCCTAATAGAGGATAAAGTGGAAGATAATGGATGAATGGATGGATGGATGGATAGTAGCTCAGTGGTTAGGGTGATGGGCTCTCAATCAGAAGGTTGGAGGTTCAAATCTCAAGTTCACTAAAGTTACCAATGTGGATCCATGAGCAAGGCCCTTAACCCTCATTGCTCCAGGGATGCTGTATGATCATCCTTGTATTCTGACCTCAACCGAGTTGGGATACTGTAAGTTGTTTTGGATAAAAGAGTCTGCTAAATGTAAATGTATTAATTTATTTATTGTTGCAGCATTAATATTAACCATTATCAATGAACTAAAGAGACATTCGAGGCGTCACGTTTTTACAGTAAAATGTACGATGAATTGATGCAGGTTCGCCTCTCAGCGCTAGGGATTCCCGGTTCGAATCCCCATCTGGGTGGAGTTTCCATGTTCTCCCCGTGTCTGCATGGGTCCCCGTGTCCTTCGGGTTCTCCGGTTTCCTCCCACAGTCCAAAAACATGAATCAAGTCAATTGAGTTCTCCAAATTGCCCCATATAGAGTGTGTCTGTGTGAGTGAGTGTGTGCCCAGCGATAGATTGGCGCCCTGTCCTGGGTCTATCTGCCCAGCACCCGAGATGTTCTCCCCTGGATGGGCATGGGGAACCCCACTGCGACCCTAATAGAGGATAAAGCGGGAGATAATGAATGAATGAATGAATGTATTGATGCAGTTATAGAGACGAGCTAATGCAGGTACGGTATGTGGCGTTCATTCTTTCGTGTACCTTGCAATGTTACAGCGCTACCTGCCGTTAGCCACGCCTTCTTCTAAATCTAGTTTCTATCGCCCGCCCATTTCCCTTAACTAGGAGCGGTGGTGTAGCCACGCCCCCCGCTTTTTAGCCCCGCCCGTTTGTGTGCTCAGTCTGTTTGGTCTGCTTTCCGTGAAGACTGCGGCTCAGGGTTCCTTACGTTCTTTATCAGCGCGTTCCACCTCAGCTTGTGTTATTATGACACCGTGACCGCACAGGTACACATCACTCAGGTAAGTGACACGCCTTTAACCGGCAGTGTTTCCTCTGGAACGTTGTATATTCCACAGTTCTATTCAGTAATCTTTGCACTCTTGTAAGAAATAGAAGCTCAACTCTATGACGGCCTTAACGTTTAGGTGTTGTTTAAGCAGAGTAACGTGCGAACTCACTCGGGCGACGTGTGGCAGTTGAACTTTGCAGTCTTCCGAAGGTGTTCGATTGCTGTTGACTATACAGAAACTCAGATCAGTAAATGTGTAAATCAGTAAATAGTGCCAGGCTTGAAGTCTGATGTGGCAGATGAGTGTGCTGTTGTTAAAGTCAGGGCTAAAAGCATGGCATCACGCTGACACTGTAAGTGGTCACCTGATACATCACACCTAAGAGACTGGGCATCAATAGAAATCCATGAGCAACTATATAACATGGAGGCTCATCCTTAACTTCTCTAAATCTTTTCAAATCCTGAAAAGATTTTCCACATGATGATAGAGTGTTGTAGGAACCTTTTTCTCCATCTGTGCAAATCTCATATGTGAAGTGCAAATCTCATATGTGAAGTCTACCATGAAAAGAACAGGCTTAAACGTGGATGACTAGTAACTAGAAGAGAACATTTTAATGACGTTTTCATTAAACAATCACAAAAGCAAGCAAATATGTTCGAGTGTTTTATTCTCAGTTTAGTAACAAAAAAAAATACAATGACATTTAAACTATGCATATTACATTCCATCCATCCATCCATTATCTTCCACTTTATCCTATATTAGGGTCGCGGGGGGTGGGGGTTCCCCATGCCCATCCAGGGGAGAAGGTTTCGGGCGCTGGGCAGATACACCCAAGACAGGGCACCAATCTATCGCTGGGCACACACTCTCTCAAAAAGACACCCACACATACACACTCTATATGGAGCAATTTGGAGAACTCATTTGACTTGATCCATGTTTTTGGACTGTGGGAGGAAACCGGAGAACCCGGAGGAAACCCACGCGGACAACTCCACCCAGATGGGGATTCGAACCAGGAATTCTTAGTGCTGAGAGGTTGAATCTGTTAACCACTAAGCCCGCATATTACATTAAAATATGTAAATAAGGTGCATGTATAAATGGGATTGATATTTCTGTTTGTTGTTATTCCTTATTAACTTTAATACACTTATCGTAATCAGTACCATTAGGTGTGCTAAAGCTTTTCAGCAATCATTAAAGTGAAAGTCTAAAAAAAAAAACAACTCAATCACTTAGTTTACATACTGGCATGTTTTTGGTTTAAATATCAGCCAGTTAGCAATACATTGCTTAGATAGGGAATGGAGCTAGTGGCATTTGAAGTATTTTAGTATCCATACACATCCCCAGTGTGTTTGACCCTGAAATCTGACCACTGACAAGTTTAGATTAAGGTCATGCCATTGAAGAGCCAGCACGTTGGAAATGTCCAATGTCCTTAATAACTTTCCTTGAAGATGTATTTGTAAGCAGTAATATTAACCTTTATGAATTTATGTATTTAAGTCAAATTGTTTAGAGGACTGTCCACTACTTTTACACCTTAATGAGATTATGGTTGCTGTAGAAATTCCTCATTGTCTTAAATAATATATGGGAATTATTTTAGATGGTTGAGAAAAATATCACTCAGTAACTCTGGTGACACAGAATTAGGATTAAAATCTGATTGCCCTCCAACTCACACACCGTAAAGCTACTATTAAGACATTATGGAAAAAAATAGAAATCTGATTGGCTCACACATCACTACATGCTAGTCCTAAAGTTATAGCTAGCCATGAAACTACTCATAATGGATATGGATGCTTGTAAAATTTATACTGATTTTACTTTTATTAGCTAACCTTTATTTTTCTCTGTCCTAACTGACTTTAACACACCAGACTGAAAGGTAAAAAAGCTCTTGCTGGTGCTGAGCATAACCTTTTTTCTCTTACTGTTTATTTTAATTGCACTACTATTAGTTAAATGGTATTTGAATTAGAGATCCCTCTTACATATATATCCTGTTAAGTTCATTCATTCATTCATTATCTCCCGCTTTATCCTCTATTAGGGTCGCGGTGGGGTTCCCCATGCCCATCCAGGGGAGAACGTCAGATAGACCCAGGACAGGGCGCCAATCTATCGCTGGGCACACACTCACTCACACAGACACACTCTCTATGGGGCAATTTTAAGAATGTAATTGACTTGATCCATGTTTTTGGACTGTGGGAGGAAACCGGAGAACCCGGAGGAAACCCACGCAGACACGGGGAGAACATGGAAACTCCTGGAATCCCCAGATGGGGATTCGAACCAGGAATCCCTAGCGCTGAGAGGCGAACGTGCTAACAACTAAGCCACCGTGCCGCCACCCTGTTAAGTTGATTTTCTAAGTATCAGTAACTGAACTCACTTTTAGAAAATAGAAATAGAAAAAAGAAAAAAAAATGCAATATTCTGCAAATGATTATTAAAAAATCTTTTCACGAATTTTAACTAATTAAAATATTAGAAGTTACAAGTATTTTTGTTGAAATTATTTTGCTTCCATGATGTGGCATATTTATAAAACTAATTATAAACATACATATGTTTGTGCCCTGTAGAGGATGTGTTCACATTTATTTTAACTGAAAAAATCAAAAGAACATTGTTGTCACAAACCTTTATATAGTACTGTTGATCTGACTTACACCAGAATTTTATGCTACCTGGATTTGTGTTATTTTAAACCACAGGAAGTTGGAAGTGCCACAACTAAGTTATTTTTGTCTGGAGTTTAATTACTTAATGTGGAAAATGTCTGGTGTGTGTGATTTTAGAGTGGAAATTAAAAGGGGTGCATCAATATCACAGTGAAGACTAGTAGTAACTACTAGAGAGATTTCCATTAAAAAACCACAAAGCAAGCAGATATGTTGAAGTTTTCCATTCATTGGTTAAGTGTTTAGTAATACAAATATAACTTTTAAACTAGGCACATCACATTAATATTTAAATGAGCTGCTTGTATTGTTTGTTCTTGTTCCTTACTAACTTTTTTCAAATACACATCCTAATCAGCATCCCAACGTGCTGAAGCCTCTATCAGCGATCATTAATGCGAAAGGCTGAAAAAGCTCCAATACAGTAGGTTAGTCAGTTTACATACTAGCATTTTGGTTTAGATATCAGGCAATATTCAATATTATATTATCTGGAAAGGGATCGGAGCCAGTGGAATTCAAAGTATTTTAGTATCCATACACAAACCCCCAGTGCGTTTGACCCCAAACTCTGACCACTGGCAAGCCTAGACATAGCAGCAATGTTTGTACTTCCACATCTTTTGTATTGCCGTCTAATACAATTATCTCTCCCACCAAATCCCAGCCAGCCTGATCTCCTCTTCCTCTGGCTCTTTGCCTCTATATCTCTTTCTATCAGTCATTTCTGGATGTGATGAGAAGTAAAGGAGTGCACCTCCTCTCCTTTCACTCTAACTGTCAGTATAGAGTCACTGCAGTGCCAATGGGAGATCACAGACATCCTTGTAGCCTTTTGAAGTTCCCTTCTGCCTGTACAGATAACTTAGAGTAAGGAAGCCTCCTATATGGGTGCACCTCAATTAGTCTGTCAAAGTACACTCGTCCTCTCTGAGTGGTTCTCAGGATTACATTCCTGTGTCTGTAATGAACTTTTTTTTTTAATCAATGCTAAATAAATATTGTTTTCTTCTTAATGCAGACATAAAGTTATGAAGTGTGTTCACCAAAACTCATTTTGATGGCTCAGTGGTTAGTGTGCTTACCTTACAGCAAAAAGTTCATTTGTTAGATTATTAGATAAGGTATATAAGAGTCTTTTATTGTTGGGTTTGCATGTTCACCTTATGTCTGGTTTCCTCCCATAGTCTAAGAATTTACGGAGTAGTAAAGTGTTAAAAACTGTGAATAAATTGGTTTAACATTTTAAAGTAAAATTAAGCATATTTTTGTTCTGACCTTTTATATGTGCTGTAAGACACATTTTCCATTCATGTGTCCAACTTAAAAGTATTTCCATATTTCAGCATAAATGTAACCTACAACTTTATTTGCTTTGTAAACAAGTCTTAAAAGGATCAAATAAATCAAGTTAGACACAAATAATAGACTTGCTTTTTAATGAATTGAGAAAAGAAAATTGCCAAGTCTGATATTTGTGTCTTGTTTGTTTGATTTGGTTTACTTTATCCAAGTTAAGGACTTTGTCGTTTGAAAATCTAGTGACAAAAAAAGCAAAAAGTATGCAATTCAATTAATTAAATTCAATATTCGGAGAACAATTACAACCCAGTTCATGTTTGAATACTCCAGTAAACATTCACCAATCTATATAAACGATTGGCACACTGATTGATATGTGAAAAAAAAAATTGTTTTGTCACAATATATTTTAGATTTTATTTTAAATGTTTTTCTGTCTCTTTGTCTGACTGTCTGTCTATTTATATATCTAACTAGATAATAACATGTCAATAGTAGGACATGAAAAAACAAACTATGATAGATCTGTGATCACATCTTCAAGCTGATAAAAGATATATCTTTTTTAAGAATTGGAGCAAAAACCTTAAGTACTCGAAAGGCAACATATTTGCTTGCTTTATTTATTTATTATTTATTATTCTTGGATGGTAATAGGTGGGTGTTTTGGTGTAGGAATCCTTATAAACTGTATATTTATTATCCTGGCTCATGGAAAAATATTTATTGCTTTATCATTACTCCAGCAGGCTGTTATTGGTCTCTAGTCATGACATGAAGGATTATGTTTGTTCAAGACCAGTGCATACGTTAGTGACACAGGTGATTAGTGACCTGTGGTTCAGAACAAAATCCTAAGCATAGCATAAAGACGACCCCAGTACCCCCATCTTTCCTGTGACAGGGGAAGCACTAATAAATGTAATAGAGTGAGTTAATTATTTTGAACATTTCGACACAAGTTTATTTAAATTTTTTATTTTGTTTTATTTCAGAAACTTAGTCATACCCTTATCCTATTTGCACTGCAGTCACATGTCCGGCCAGCTCGTTATCTAAATGTGTCCTGTGATGCTCATCAACTGCAAAATCAACACTGCTGGCTCACATCCTGTACTGAATCAAAGTACATTGGAAGAATAAGGGCTTATTCTGCTCTTCCACACAGGATAAGCATTCAGTCATCTTGATTAAGCTCTTACGTTTGGCCAAAATCCTGGCTGAGACTGCTAAAGGGTCTTATTTAATCTTAACCTGACAGGGCTATGTGGGGATAGAAGCCAATCTCTCATCATCTTGGAAGATTAGATCTATGCAGCTTCAAATCAGCAATCGACAAAATCCCTGTGCTGCAATAATAGCCACTTGGGTCTGGGCTTTCTATTCTCTGTGTGTCCTCAAGTGGTGCATTGTGACCAGTTAATTAAAGATGGCCTCTCATTGAAGGTCTCTGAAAAAGCATTCAGGTTATCCAGAATAAAATTAAACCCCAATATCACCATATTCACCCAATTGTATCTAATTGTACATCCAATTACATCTTTGTGTAATAACTTCTTTACTTTCTTATTTATTGAATATTTTTTCAGCTTTCTGGAATGGCACCAATATCTTTTTTAGCCATTCAGTTGTGCATTTGATGATGTTATTTGGCATTATTTTCTTGCTGCGTGAAGTTTTGGTAAAGCTTCAGCTTTGGACATATAGCCTTACTGTTGATTCTAGAATAGTTATACTTAATATTAATATACAGATGGAGTTCCTGTCAACTCAATGACATCAACTCAGTGTCCAGTGTTGGTATTGTATGCTATGTTAATGTTTTGTTTGGTTGTTATTAAATGTGGGGTAGTGAATTAGGTTTATCTACAAATGTTAATTTAAACATTAAAGTCTTCAGATTTGTTGGGATCCAACTTTGCAACTTTTTAGAAAGAAGCTGTTGAAACAGCCGCTCTGTGAAGATTATCAGTTGTTTTATGTTTTCCACTTGTTTATAATCTTTCCCTGTATAATAATGCTTTAAAATGCTTTTCTGTGATTATTGCTGAGGTCCTGCCTCTTGGCATGGCATTAACACACATTTAAACGATCCATATTGGCAAAATGTAGAAGTAGATGATTGTTACTTGCTTTAGTTTTTATTCGTTCATTCATTATCTCCCACTTTATCCTCTATTAGGGTCGCGGTGGGGTTCCCCATGCCCATCCAGCGGAGAAAGTCTCAGGCGCTGGGCAGATACACCCAGGACAGGGCGCCAATCCATCGCTGGGTACACACTCACACACTCAAACTCACTCTATATGGGGCAATTTAGAGAACCCAATTAACTTGATCCATGTTTTTGGACTGTGGGAGGAAACCAGAGAACCCGGAGGAAACCCACGCGGACACGGGGAGAACATGGAAACTCCACCCAGATGGGGATTCGAACCGGGAATCCCTAGCGCTGAGAGGCGAACGTGCTAACCACTAAGCCACCGTGCCGCCGCTTTAGTTTTTATTGATAATGTAAAGATGTACAAACTTAAGGATTTAACAGTTTAAGTCTGAATAAGACTACACTGTTCAAATGTGTACAAAACATGCATTTAATGTGTTCAGCTATATCCTCAAGTTGTTTAGGTTCTGCTGCTGGTTTAATTTTTAGTTCATTAAGTAGCAGTAGCAGAAATTATGTTGTGCTTGTTATTATCATGACATAATAAGTACTGGTCTGGATAAATGGTTGCCCACATTTGAGAGTGCCACAGCAAACTGGAAAAAAGTACAAATAAGTGGAAAAGATTTGATACACTGGCTGTATATCAAGGATTTTTTTTATAACAACAAGAATGTTAAATTGTGAAGGCAGGCCTCATCTACCCAGTGCTGACGTTAATGATACCTGGGCCTAGTTTCTCCTGGGGCCTCTTCCAACTCTGTTGCTTCTGAAACCAGTGGACAAACTCATCTCTATTTCCTGGCCAAGTAAATCAGACAATGGGAGGCCTTGTTCTGGGATTGCGATCCCTCTGAACCCATGGGCCAGTGAACAGGAGAGCCTCTTACAGGCTGAAGGTGGAGGAGGGGGTGAACTAGGGGGTGTATGGAGTGTAATCAGTTGCCCAGTTAAACAGACCTTGGTCTCTCACCCTCATGTAATGAGAGAGTCAAGCAATGACAGTTAAGAAAGTGATGAAGCATGTGAAGTCTGAACACAGACTGCTGCATAGTTTTGTTTTGTTTTTTGTAACTATTGCCTTAAAGTTTTCACTCTTATCAAACATTGGTTGACTTCAAAACTATCAATAGCTGTCAGAAAGTAGTTTGAATACTAAAATAAATCTTGCTTGCCTTTTAGGTCCTTCCTTTTGCCTGAATGATCACACAGGGGAGAGCATACTTTAGAAGTCTGATTTTAATATAAATTTAATACTTAAAAACATTTTAAGTTCATTGTATTGCAATGTCATTTAAATAATGTATGTAGATATATAATTATGGAACTCTATATATGAAACTAATCATTGTTATAAAAACTATTGTAAGGTTGAGTGTCCTGCTATGAATAACCTCTGAAATGTCATTTATTTTATGTCTTTACATAACAACACAAGACATAGCAATCTTGCATGACTTTGCACATTGCTTATTGTCATTGTGATGAGGTTTCTAAAGCTACAAACATGTGGCTACTGTTATGCTAATATGTTTCATATTTTGAGCTTAAAAGTAATTGTTTCATCAGAGTTATTTTAGGCTGCTGTATATACAGTGTATATGTATGTATATATATATATATATATATATATATATATATATATAAATGTAGCATTTGTAACACTGTATGAAAGAAGGCTAAATCCCAAAGACTCCAAACAAAATAACATGATAAGGCCATATGTATTTTATTGTGCAAATAATTTAAAAATCATAATATAAATTTTTGGTTCTGTTAGTCATCTGATATCTGTGGCATGATCATATCATAATTACCACCAAATCTTGGTCTTCGAGTTGCCTCAGGGATGTGATGAGCAATCATGACTTTCATGAATTGTGCTACAGTTCTCTTGCGATACCTCCAGCAACTTGTAAAATTTATGACATTTCCTTCAGCAATGCAAAGCAGGTTAGATGTGCCATGAGAATGACAGTTTTTGCCACATGGATATGAACAGAAACACAGTGAAAAAAAACTAGAAATGCCTCATTAAAATAATATATAAATGAAATCAATACAAAAAGCTTGCGGAACTTCGCCACTTCTCCTACCCCGTGAGTTGCTTAATAAACACCGAATCCAGAAGAGACTGCAGTGTGCCTGCAAATCCTTCTAAATCAGTAATTATGACTGTAACTCTGAGTTCACAAAACACTATGACAAGAAATGGTAATATAATAAAAAATAAAGGGCTGATACCCTTGCCAGTTTCAGCCTCACCTGCGACCAGCAGCATGAGCAAGGGTATTTTATTGCACAAGGGGAGAATCACCAAGCTGCCTGGCCAGAAATTAGCAGAAGTCTGAACAAAATGGGTAGTTATAGTTTGAGCATAGAAATGTTTACATTCTCATAACTTCTAAAAGTGAAGCACAATTTCACATTCATTGGGTCATTACGCAGGATGGAGTCTTTCCGGTGTCATTTATTTGTTGTTGAATATTCTGTAAATAACCATACAGCTGATACTCTACAAATATTTATTCTGATGCAAATAAATACATTAAAAATTCAGTTTTAAACCAAAAACATATTAGTCTAGATGTTGGTCCACTTGCCGTACATATGACAGAAAAAACAGAGCTTTGGTTGAAATTAAATGTCATACAAATCATGTTTAAGTTAATCTCTCAATGTTGTTGTCGATTGATTTGCACTACTGTCAGTCATTAGTTGCTCACGGTGTGCCTGTCTGAGCTCTACT
The DNA here is from genome assembly GCA_019802505.1 of Corydoras sp. C115. Taxonomy (NCBI): domain Eukaryota; kingdom Metazoa; phylum Chordata; class Actinopteri; order Siluriformes; family Callichthyidae; genus Corydoras; species Corydoras sp. C115. Next base: position 6,867,022 of record JAFMOC010000001.1, read on the forward strand.
ACATCCCACCAAGTGCCTCTTTATAACCCATGTCCTCATCTGTGCTGACTACCACAACAGTCCCTGGGAGGTCGAATAGCTGTTCACATTCTCATAGTCCTGACAGCTGGGATCCCCTTTGTAGTTCCTTCTTGTCCTTTCATTACTTGTGTATTGTCTCCAAGATCCCAGTACTTTACGAGCCTAATGCCTGTCTCCTGACATAGCCAGTGATGACAAATCACAGAGAATGGCATTACTTGGAAAGAAGTCATAAAATTACCACAAAGCTTCCTTGTGTTTACATCCTTTACTTTAAAGTACAGGTTAGTTAACATTTACAGCAGAGTTCTGACCTAATAGGTTTCCACTAGAATACTCCTGGTTCTTGTTTTTTTTAGAGGAAAATACACATTTTAACAGTTGGACCATGTGAACTATTAAGTGTTTTTATGTGTAGGATGTAAACGTAATACAATGTTCCCTACACACCATGTGTGCATTACAATCTAACACAGCATATATAAAAATAATAGGATATCTAATTTCTTTTGTCCTTTAAATATTTGCCAAACGATATTTGTTACATTCTTTAAGTTTATCCCATTTCAGTTTTAGAGAACAACAAAAACTCTTTCAAATAATGCTGGATTTATTGTTTAGAGACTTATTTATATATATATTTTTAAAGACCCTGGAAAACTTTGTATACTTTGTAGTATAGTGTAATAAGTAATTCAGGAAGTCCAAAATGCACTGATACCTCAGCTCTCAAAATCAACTCAAAAATAGTTCAATAGATAGAAATGTTTTGTCATGTCCATTCCAAACCTTATACAAACCCAATTCAGAATCCAGTGTTGGAAATAATATATGTGGAATATAAAAGATCTGAAGAGATCCTGGTGCAGTTGTTTAAAATTACTATGCTGAATAGTGGTTGTTTTACATACTGTTATTCATATTTCACTGCCACCATTTTTATAATCAACTACATGAATAATGTAATAAAACTGGCAGTGCACCATTTAAGCCCATGCGTAAGGTGTGGCTACTATTTCCACATGGAAACATTAATTCTTTTAAAAAGAACATTTGACTTTTTCCCAACCAGGTTTTAATCTGTCAGCAGTGCCAGTTGAAGTAAAAACACCAACAAAGTGCACTAATACTTTAAGAATGTCTCATGTCACAACAATTCATATGGATTTTATCTTGTATAAGAAGGCTTTAGTTGTTTAATGTTACAACGTGTGTGGCCATAGGGACAAAAGTTGTATAGTGGGTACTTTACACAATAGTTAAATGTTTATTTCCACAAAAGTTAAATATCTACTTTCATATTTCATATCCTTATTTCAAGTTCAACCTTTGGTGACAGAGTGACCAAAGTAACACCATTTAGGTACAGGTCAGTAGTTATGGAGGAACCAGTTGCACTATAGGATTCAAAGTGGGAATCCCCAGCGCTGAGAGGCGAACGTTCTACCCACTAAGCCCCCAAATATAAATCACATGTACAAAATATTTTGTAATACTTTTTTGGCCTTCTGCAGACATTATCACCTAGATGCAAGCAAGATCTTTTAGGCATGGGTTATCTTGTCTTCTTCAGCGATGCTCTTTTCTGGTCCTGAAATAACTTACCATGTACATTTTTCTGTATGATGTTAATCAACTTGTAGTTGATTGTCAAGCAAATATTTTATGAATTAAGAAATTTATTTGGGATCTGTTGAGAAATGCCTTTGACCTCTTTTACATATAAGTTTTTCCACTAGAATCTTTGAATTGCCCATGATAGACTAATGTTGGGCAGTATGTTTTTCGCACCTGCCAAACATTTATTTATTGCTATAAGTGGGAGCCCGAATTTCTATTCATCGTGCTGTGGATAGTAGCACAAAGACATCATCTGTAGTAGAACCAAGCTTACACAGACAGCAGCTCGACTTGCATAGATTTTTGCTAGATGGTGATGTTTTATCACTTAAAAATTTGGTTTATAAGCTTAGTTGCCACTTTTTTGTATGTTTTTTATGCAAACATGAGGGGTCAGAAATGTAAGTGTGTGTGTGCGCATGCACATGTGCAAGCATGTTTAAAGCAGGTGCACAGTCCAAACAAACCTCTCCGGAGCTGAAAAGCCATTAAACTAACTAAAACAGTCCCCCTCTTACTTAGAGTGTGCTTAATAGTATTTGTATCTCACTTCTTCTTGAGCCGTCATGGGAACTGGCATTCCATAACCTTGAGGGAGAAAGGAAATGCTCAATTATTTTCTTGTTTCTGTTTGGAAAACTATGTGTTACTTAGCTGTTACCTGGTGCAATATACTAAAAAACACAGTTCAGATTAAAATAGTGTTATATTCATATTGTTATTGCCAAAATGTGGCAATTGCCAAAATGTCAGATCCTTCTGTCTCTTCATGTAATCAAAGACAGGGCTCTGTGGAGGCCATACCATCACTTCCAGGATCTTCTTGTTTACACTGAAGATATTTCATAATGACATTGGCTGTATGCTTGGGGTTGTTGTCCTCCTGCAGAATAAATTTTGGGCCAATCATATGTCTCCCATATGTCTCCCTGCCTGTGTTTCTCAGCATTGAGAATACCATTAATCTTGACTAAATCTCCAACTCCATTTGCAGAAATGCAGCCCTAAACTTGCAAGGAACCTCCACCATGTTTCACTGTTGCCTGTATACACTCATTATTGTACTGCTCTCCAGCCCTTCTGTGAAAAAACTGCCTTCTGCTACAGGCAAATATTTAATATTTTGATCAGTCCAGAGCACCTGCTGCCATTTTTCTGCACCCCAGTTTCTATTTCGTCTATATTTGAGTCGCTTGGCCTTGTTTCCATGTTGGAGGAATGGCTTTTTGACTGCAATTCTTCCAGGAAGAGCACTTCTGGCCAGACTTCTCCGGACAGTAGGGATGTCACAGCTGGACATCATCTGATTTCGAAGGGAATTAAGCTTGATGTGTCTTTCATCTCCTGCACTAAGTTTCCTTAGCCGACCACTTCGTCTATGATCCTCAATGTTGCCCATTTCTTTGTGATGCTTTAAAAGAAGAACAGCACATCTTGAAACTCCAGTCTGCTTAGAAACCTTCTCTGCCAGAGAAACCTTGCTGATGCACTATAACTACCTCATGTCTTGTTGCTGTGATCAGTCTTGCCATGATGTTTGACCTGTGACATGAACCTGTCTTCCACAAGCTCAGCCTGGTAGCAGTTTGGCTGTTCCTCACCCAGTTTTAAGCCTCCTAACAGCTGTATCTGTTTCACTTAATGACTGTGTTTCAACCTACTTTTGAAATGAATGATCATTAGCACCTGTCATTATTGGCTAATCATACACCTAACTATAATCCTTTGACTTTGTGCAAATGTACATATATGAATTGATGCTGGTTTGAAGGCAAAGGTTAGTAACAACAAATATTGGTTCCGTTTTTCACTCACTTTGCATTTTGTACTTCAATAAAAAAATAAACATTATTAATTATATTTTTTTTAAACATTCTTAGTTTACAGTATTTTTCACACTTACCTAATATATATATATATATATATATATATATATATATATATATATATATATATATATATATATATATATATATATACACACACACACACACACATATATATGTATATACGTGTGTGTGTGTGTGTGTGTGATTACCTTGTGAGCCATGTAGACTTTGCACTTCCTGGCTGATTTCACACATTGGCCTCAGGCTCCCACAAAACAGCTTTAGCCAGGCAATCCTGCGCTGTTTTCAGATGTGAGGTCAGAGCTTCCAAAGAGGAAATTGGCTCTCAGACATTTCTCCTTTATTTGAATAATCCTGGTCATTACTTATCCTAGATTTATGCTCTTTAAGTCAAGTGACTTACATAAGCTTTTAATTATGCAAACTTATAGTAGGATGTTTATTTTACACATCAGTAACAAACATTAATTACATTTATTAACAGATAAATAAGGAAAATTAACAGAAAAATAAGAATTTTGTCATGATCATAAGTAAATGTAAAACTGTAGTATTATTGTTATTATCTACCAGAATTGATAAAGCAATGAAATAATAACATATTTTACATGTTTTGCAAAATATTGACTTGCTAATTTCGCCATTTAGTTACCAATGAGAAGCAGGTTGTCCCAGCTTGTTAATATGTATAAATAGTGCAAATAGTTTAAATGTCATTTTTGGTTGAGACAACAATGAGTGTGAACCTCAGATATTAAATTTCCACATCTAATAAGGCACTGAAGTTGAGCTAAAGCTTAAATAAATAATTAAAGGTGTACAGTAAGGAATTTCAATATACAAATGTATTCTTAATATCAATCTCACTCTTACTTGATACTTGTTGTGTTTTTAGATTAATTCACAAATTATTCAAGAACGCATCATTAATGTTCCACATTTTAGGACATTTAAAAGTCTGTGGGCAACACACTGCCATAGTGTCTTTCGTATCCCCTTGACTCCACTCCAGAACTACTTGGGCTTTGTCTATGTCCTCTAGGACTTAGGCTTTGTATGTGGAGGTCATCTGTGAAGTTTAAACATAGTAACTGGTGCAAGCTAAAGCATGGGTCATTATCTTTGAACAAGAGGTTCTCTGGGACTTTTAACTGTCAGTGCTAACAATATTGACTTAGTGTCTTTATTGCAGAATTATTCACTTTGCTAAGTTCAAAAGCTTGTTTTAAAAGAGTTCTACAGATGTTCTACAGCTAGACATTGGTGAGCAAAAATCTGACAAACGACAGGTGTTAAAATATAGAAAAGCTTGAAATGGTATTGAAAAATAATTTACAGTTACCATGTCTGACCAATACTCCTTGCTACAATTGAAAATGAAGTAGTTTGTGTAATAAATGAAATTTCATTATTATTTTTGTATTCCAGATCTATCTCACGCTTCAGAATGGACATCCCTGTGTTTTTTTACATTATGGTGTCTTCCAAATTACTTTTGGCTTTAGTAAAGTGTGACATCAACTTCTACAATATTAGGCCTCCTGTGGGTGGTGAGTGAATTAGATTTTTTTTAGTAAAGTGTATATATTTTTTTATATATTAACATTTATAGCGGTGTATTTGAGTAAAACTGATGTGATAAATGTTAATTTAATACTTAAAGGATGTTTTTAGCATAAATTTTCAAGACAAATAACAAATAAAAACAAAAAAAAACCTTTTTCTAATTCTTTTGTCCAAAGACTGTATATTCTGTAATCTTCATTTTAAGTTTTCCATTTAATTGACACATATGACCTGTGTACAGTGACTCCATACCCTAGGAGCTTCAAGTGCTTTACGTGTGATCAGGCCTCTGACAATTATAACTGCAACCGCTGGGCTGAGGACAAGTGGTGTCCTGAGAGTAAGCACACCGTATATCTTATATCTGACCTGAATCACTTTACCTACTTTTATATAACCCATACCTTTTTGTGTTTCACTGTTAAACTCCACTCAATGATGAATCTACCACTGAGCCTTGATCCTTACAAGCTGTATTCCTTTTAAAAACGACATATAGTTTAGAGTTTAGGAGTTGTTTATTTTCAATGTTACTTCAGCTTGCACTTTAGGGATTCAATGCTTATTTCTTGTTGCAACTTGTTTTGGTCAATTTTTGAACTATTTTATTTATATTCTATTTTAAGTGTTAATTATGAAGATTCTTCAGATCCTTTAAAGATGAATGGATATTTTGCAATAAATCTGTAATTTTGACTTTATTTAACTAAATACACATTTCCAAAACATTTCACTCAGTAATGCAGTCCTTCTCAAATAGTGGGGCGTGCCCCCCTGGGGGGGCGCAGTGCGGTGCGTGGGGGGGGCACATAACAAGAAATCACAGAGCAAATCATATTAAGTGTACTGAAGAAACCCTCAAGAGACAACATGGAAAAATATTTAACAGGGATGGTGGAGAGAAAGGCGGAGAGAGACGAAAATAATGAGACCAACAAAAGTCAACCGAAAACTAAAAATATGATGAAGCGTATGTAGCGCTTGGCTTCACAGTAACTAAAGGTGGAAGACGAAGAAAGACCGGTGTGTGTTCTGTGTTTTAAAATGTTGGCAGCGGACAGCGTGAAGCCAAATAAATGAAGGCGTCACTTAAAGTCATTACACCCCAATCACGCTGATAACCGCTTGAGTTTTTTAATCGAAAACGTGACGTGTACAGCCAGCAGTCATAACGCTTTATGAAAGCTACTCCAGAAAAGCTGTGCGCTGCAAAACGGGCACGTTGGAGACATTAGTTCTGACTTCCTTATTTTGATATATATATATATAAAAAACAGCACAAATTGTTGTATTCATTTTTGTTTTGTAGGTTAAAGTGTTAATATATTGTGCTCCTGTTGCTGATGAATTTGAATTTATTATTATTATTTGACTTTATTTCATTTCATTTTTCAGTATTAAATGCCAGTCAGTTCAAAAATGTTTGTGTGTGTGGGGGGGGGGCACAAAATGTTTTCTTCTTCCTAGGGGGGGCTTAACAGAAAATTATTGAGAATCACTGCAGTAATGTAGTGCAGTAACATTGAAAAAATATTTTGTCTGCGCCAAAAAGTTGAGGCAGATCCATTTTTATATTACTACTATTAAGTAGTTTTTTATTTATTTAAAAAGGATACTAATTTGCACAAATTTTTTGCATTTTCTTTAGATACGCAATATTGTATGTCTGTTCATCACATCGGTCGGCATGGTAAAACTAAGTTTGTTACAAAGCAGTGCGGGTCATGGGAGGACTGTAAGTCTGTTGGATGCCGATATCATGGAAACACACATCATATGGTGAGTTTATACACACACACACACACACACACACACACACACACACGTATATAACAAAGCATATTTGTTTTTTTTATATAAAATTGTTTAACATCCGATTGTAGTACTTTGGTTAGCTTTTACATATCAAAGACATGAGTATACTGGGGATACTAAAACCCCTATTACTTCATCATTTGTAATCAAAAAATAATAATTGATACTGTCCAGGCAATAAGCAGAATATTATATATGAATAACTAAATATTTCAAAAGGCAAATCCAAAATTTACACTTGTCTCACATTGTCTTGTTTAATTATAATTTGTGCACTGATTGTTGGATTGAACACTTAAATATTTACATTAGCATTCACATTAACCTCCAGTAAAACTATGTGGCTATATCGAAATTGGTGTCCATTAATGTTCATGTTTGGTAAATTGTAAATTAACAAGAAAAATGCTTTTGTTTCATGGCATACTTATCTCTTTTCTCTGACTTAGGAGTGTGTCTCATGCTGTGAAGGCATGGCATGTAATGTGGAGCTCCCCACTAATCATACAAATGCCGTGTTTGTGCGGACACAGTCCTACACCAACTCTACAAGTGGCAGCAGATGGAGTTTCATATCACTGCTAATTGGAGCCATAACAATGATGCAATATTTTTGAAAATGTGCTGTATTTATTTAACTTTACCTGCTATGAATGTGCTAAATATCTATCATTCCGTGAGAATGCCTTGCACATGGCTAAATGAAGGGCAAAGGTTAGGTTGAACACTTCCTGCCCTTTCCAAGATGGATGAAGGCAATCATCCTGCAGAGGCAGTCTTGCTGACTTCTCAACCTGGTCAATTGGAAGGCATCGGCAAACCAGGAATTGTCGGAGCACGGAATTGAGAGACCTTCCCAATGTCATCCGTTTCTCAAAGACAGACCAAATAGGATGTGAAAAGAGAAGTCATTAAGCTGCAAGGAGTGTTGATTCGCTTGCAGTGATGCTTCATTGGGTTTGTATTGTCCCTATTTGAGGCCACACAGAAGATTGGGTGGTGTGATGCCTTTACTGATGGCTTGAAGCCCAGAGACTGTCAAAAGCAAAAAGATTAAACTAAAGGAGATGACTGTGAAAGTATTGAAACTTCTTAAATGACTCAAAGCCTACGAGAGAAGTTCTGGGGGAAAGATTGAATTGAACTACTCAAGGTGACAAATGTTTTAGTCTCGTTGGTCAAAAATCATTTTGGTTGGTTTTGGATGTTTGCTCATTTCCTTATCCTAACACCAACCTAATCAATATTGTTATGATATGTTAATAAAGAAATTTTATTTAACCGGTTTTCGTTTTGTTTTTAACAATAGTAATTTTCATGCTCAACTTTAATATTATTGAAGAGTATGCAATGTTCAAATAATAATTAAGATTTAGAGGCAACTGAGATGGAGTGGCAAAACTAAGTAGTTTCCCCATATAGTATATTCACCTATATAAATATACATTAATGCATTATATAATATATTTTGTCACAGTATACCTACTAAGTGAATGCATTCTGTATTATCATTAGGATTCATTCAATGAACTTAAGATTTTATCAGTTAAGGCCACTCTTTTCAACAAACATGTCATTCAAAGACTCATTTTACTGTTAATACTGTTAAATAAATTTAATAGAAATAAGCATTGGAATTTAAATGATACAATTTGTGGAAAGGTCACTAGTCTTGCAGGAAACAATGAAAATGCTATGACAGACAGGGTAATGGCTGGAATGTACTTTTTTAGACAATGGTTTCTTTTTAATTTTCCTTCAATATTATTGCACTGGCGCTGAGCTGATTTAATGCTGTCACTTGATTGCTGGCAACATGAACCAGAAAATTCAATTTAAACTATAATATAAGATATGATGGAGCACAGACAAATTTGTCAACTGGCTTTGACTTCATGTTTGATGATTTCATGCACCACCTCATCTACAAGAAACAATAATCGGGATTGTGGTTATAACACATAAATATGTTATGAGTTATGTATGTATTTGGTATAATTTAGTGACTTGTCAAATGTTAAATTTTTTATTTATTCACCTAAACATTATGTAAACCTCACTGTTACTAGATTAAAAGTGAGGTTTAGGTATGAAGGTTCTTAACAGACCACTGGTATTTTTGTTTACTGTCTGTCAGTTTTTGTGCTTTCCATGTGCTGCTCCTTGCAAAGCCTTTCATGTGCACAAAGTCTTTTAAAGATTCACATATGCTGCACTTATTAGTGACACAGTTGGTTTACTCAGGGAGGGGGTCAAGCCTCTGAGAGTCTCCTTCAAATCAGGGTGTTTTTATGATCTTTGAATGGCGGTCCCCTATTGTGCTGTGCAAACAAGCTCAAAACAGCCCGTCATGTACTTACAAACATGTTTTGTAATCTTTTATTTCAGTCTCCCAGCTAGGCAGGACCATGACATCTATTTTCCTGTGAATGCAATTAACTCCCCCCCCCCTCCCCCCCCCCCCACACACACATCTTTTTATCAAAAAGTTAAAGAAACTGAAAGTACTTTTAAAAACTAACTTGCATTTCATATGCCGTATAAATGTTCCATATCTCAGCTCGGTGTATATCATGAGAAACTTGACACTTTCAAAACATTTTGTTGTATTTTACTCTTGCCCACTCAAATTATTTGGCTGGAACTAATTGTTGAAAGAAATATAATAAACCAAGATATTACTGGTTTAAATGCCATAGTATGTCTTAGTAAAATGTATTAACATTAACATACTCATTTGCTTTGACACTAGAAGATTAGTATTTTTTTGTAAAAGAGTAAGAGTGTTTACTAAAAACCATCATTTGTTTTTGAGACTTTTTGGTACAATGTAGCTTAATGACACTTGACCACAAGATTTATGGATAGTGAGCATTTCAGACTCATTTTGAAATAATTAGTGACCCAAACTACTGAACTGATGAAGTGTAATGTAAAATGTTATATTAACTTTATATGGACAAATACAAGGACTATCCTTGAACATGCAGAGAATGCACTTAGTACTTTTTTTCTTCACTTTAATGGAGGGGAAGGTCTGGAGTCTGTCTAGCATCCTGAATAGGCCACTGTCCTTGTTCTTTTGCTCATCACTGTTAGCATTGTCTCTTGTGATAGACAGGTCCCGACCTGATAATTCAGCTGAGGGTGACCTGTAATGCACAGATACATTGCTTTCAACAAACATCTTACAAAGTTTTTTTATCACGGTGGAAAGTAGTGGTTTTGTTTTTGTGGAGATGAGGTTGAGTGATTTTTAAATTTAGTGGAATCCTGTTTTATGTTGTTGTAATATTGTTATATTATTAGAGGTCACAGAGAAGATAATTTCAGAATGTTTTTGTAATACTTTACAACGTAGTGTTTAATAGTGCATTTAAACCAAACTAAGAAAAGCAATTTCATATTAAAGTCACATTATTTAGTGACCATGTACTGTGTTGTGTAAAAAAATTGACCAATCAGCTCCATACTGTTAAACTGTTAAAAAGAAAAATAATACAAATAAAATTTATACATTAGTTTGTATCATTTACAAAATAATTAATTTATTTTGCTATTTTAAACCTCATAAAAATGCATTATTTTCTGAAAAGATTATCTAATACCAGTTTTGGCAGTGATGTCTGTGAGTGGTATTTGACAAATGTTTGTTTTCTAAGATATTGTACAAGATATAAATTTACAGTAAAATCTGAAATTTATATGATTAGCTACGTGCAGATTAAGGATGAATGCAATGTATATGCAATGAAATGCAGTATCTGCTATATACTAATTAAATACTAAATAATAAAATACTAAATAATAAATACTAAGTAATTAAACTGATTAAAATGGTTTTAGAAGGTTTGTGCAATACCAGTTAAATGGCAATAATAAAAGTCATTTTAATAATTAAATACTTTGTATTATCAAAAAATTATTATTTTTTTTTTGCTTTTCCATTTAAAACTTAATGTCAACCACAAACATTTTGTTTTGTTTAAATAGGTTTTAATTGCAGATAATTAAAAAAAACTATGAAATGAAGGCAGATAATATCCTTAAATGTCATTTTTTCAAGAAAAATTTAAAAGAAAATTATGTACAATTTATTCAACTTAAGTGTCGATAGCTGTATCTTACTACATAACTACATTTACTTGTCAGTCTTTCTGCACTCCTCTTTTGGGTTCTGATCTTACTCCCTGCCCTTCTCTCGTTATGCTGTTTCATCCCTGGTTTAAATTGTTCTTATCTTGTTTTCTGTCCCTCCATTATTTGAAACTGGAGCCTGCACTGGCAGGCTGTAATAATGAGAACAAGGCAATTCTAGATTTTAAACTTCTAAGTAAAGTGCAGTCATGCCTGAAATGTTACCTTTGTAGAGAAACACTGCTGATCCATATATGCAACTTGTATAAACTGCACAATATAAATGTTTAAAGCAGAAATTATATAAAAAAAAAAGAACAGAGTAATACAATATAACATGGTACAATGGAAAACAGCAATAAATAATAATAAATAAAAATGTGTCCATGTGTCCAATTTTCCCGATATCGTCATCCATACTTTTAAAAGGAATACAGTATTTATAGCATATATTGAAAGGTTTTAAATTTGAGCTTTTACATTTAAAATACTTTTTTTTTTTTGCAAATTAGGAGCCATGTTTCTTGTAGACACTGTGCCTGCATAGGTGCAGAGGTTCATCGTTAAATCTTTAGAGGTTTGCATTTGAGGTTACTGTTTATTTCTTGCAAGACCACATTACGTAAGTAAAAAAAATAACTATATTAGGATTATTTACATACTATTTATTTGTTTATTTTTAGGTTAAAGGTTTCCAATATAATTTTCTAGATATTTCAGCACAGCAGCTTTTAAAATACAGAAGAAAATGCATTATATAGTTCAAAATAGATGAAATTGCCGGGAACTACCTATTCTTTCTCTTTATTTATCTCTCTCTCTCTCTCTCTCACACACACACTCTCTCTCTCACACACACACACACACACATACACACACACACACACACACACACACACACACATCCTGTTTGAAAGCAAATACTCCTTCCCTTTACTTTGATGTACTAGTATAGACAGTAAAGCGTAGGTGTTGACAGATTTATGTTAATGTGACCAGTGTGTTTCTATAAAAGGGTTCTAAAAATACAGACAGGACATCAACCCCTGATGCTCTCACTCAGCAATGCAACAGCAATGCCTGAAGCACAAAATTATTTTATTGTCTTTGTTTAAATAAGCATTATTTATAACATTGGTAGTTTTGAAAAACCATGTACCAAATAAGTATTTTATTTTATTGTAAAATTTTGTCTTTTTCTTTTATATTCAATATAGTATTCTAATCACTGAGATACAAGCCATGCTGTTATTTAATAAAAAATATCATAAGCTCTATTTAACATTAAATCTATATACAAAACAGTTTTATATCAACTGTATTTATTACTTTTTTACATTTACAAATCAACTTAATATTCACACACACACACAGTCAAATAAAAACAAAAAATTACATTAAAAAAACATTAATTTTTTTCTTTAATAGGATTTGTTACATCAAAACCAGTCATAAGGGATAAGGCAATTTCATAAGGCAACTTTAATTTTTTAATTGGAGAAATTAATCCCTTACGACTGGTTTTGATGTAGCAAATTCCGTCAAGGAAAAATATGGGAGGAAAGTGAATTCCTTAGAGGAAACCCAGAGAGGCATAAAAAGGACCTTTGTTTGTCCCAACTGAGAATCAGATTCAGGACTTTGATGCTGTGAGGTAAAATCAGTAACTGCTGTGCCACCGTGCCATATACATAGATATTCATAAACAGTGCCTGTTGACATTGACTACAGTGATGAGAATAAGACAGAACAACTCTCCAGTCACAATTATCCACAATATACTGCAAAGAACACACATTTTATTCCCTTAAAAATGATTCATCAAAATTGAAAACGAAAAAAGTTTCCCTTTCTGTATCTACAAGCAACAGGTAGTTTTTGAAGGCATCTTTGCCCACAACGACTGTTCGCCTGTTGTCCAATAAAAGAAAAAAACAGAGAGACACACTCAGAGAGAGAGAGAGAGAGAGAGAGAGAAAGAGAATATTGCTTTTGCAATATTGTTGTACATACAGTCATGTCAATAAAGCTACTTTAAATCTTGAATCTTGAGAGAGGGAGAGAAAGAGAGAGAGAAAGATAGAAAGATGCATGCAGTTAGGACAATATTCATTCATCTAAAAATGACAAGGGCATCTCAAAAAAATTACGCCATTCTTATCATAAGAAAGCTTTCCTTACTACATACTAACTGTAAACTACTTCGAAACACAAAACCATTTAGATCAAAACAACAATTTTTAGCCCATCTGAGAAAAATATACACTTAACTGTCAACAACTGTTCCTTTTTTACTATTAAAGTAGTTGTTGTGTTTATAATAATTAAATTATTCATTTTATTCATTCATTTGTTATCTTCCGCTTAATCCTCATGTGGGGCCCATCCAGGGGAGAACATCTCGGGCACTGGGTAGATACACCCAAGACAGGGCACCAATCTATCACTGGGCACACATTCATTCACACAGACACGCACGCATACACACACTTTATGGGACAATTTAGAGCATTCAATTTACTTTGAATCCATGTCTTTGAACAGTGGGAGGAAACCTGAAAACCTGGAGAAAACCCACGCGGACACGGGGAGAACATGGAAACTCCAACCAGATCGGGATTCAAAACTGGATCCCCAGCACTGAGAGCTCCATAATAATTAGTGTTAATATTATTTTATATAACACACTACATTACATTCACATCTCCTAGTTTTCAGTTCTCAGATAAAAGTCTTAATTTTATATTTAATTTTATTATTATTGTTTTTTCCATTATTTACAGGTGTTTATACTCTACAAGGTTTTGAATTACAAATGTGACAAAACCAATAAAGCAGCTTGAACTGAACTGAAGTAAATTGAGAAAAACATTTAATGTGTGCATTTGTCACATTAATAAATCAAATTGAATTGAAATGAGACAGAGAGAGAGAAGGGGAGTTTTTTGTATTTTATACCTTTATCTGTTATACAGTAAAAAATAATTTGGGATTTGTGTCAATCGTCTGATGGAAAACTCTGGTCCTGTTTACCATTTACATTTAGTCATTTAGCAGAAAAATTCAAACATGATCATTATCCTATCCTGCACCCACTATCTTTTTTATTTATTTATTTATTTTACCCCCGTGTCCACGTGGGTTTCCTCCGGGTTCTCCGGTTTCCTCTCACAGTCCAAAAACAATGATCAAGTCAATTGAGTTCTCCAAATTGCCCCATATAAAGTGTGTATGTGTGCGTGTCTGTGTGAGTGAGTGTGTGCCCAGCGATAGATTGGTGCCCTGTCCTGGGTGTATCGACCCAGTGCCGGAAATGTTTTCCCCTGGATGGGCATAGGGAACCCCCCTGTGACCCTAATATAGGATAAAGTGGAAGATAATGGAAGGATGGATGGATTTATTTTACATCAGGTGTTTGTGAAAGAGATGTGTTTTCAGTTGTTTCTTCTCTGTTAGGAACAGAGTTGGGAAGATTGTTCCATTATTTTGCAGTGATGAACTACAGAGGCACGGTGGCTTAGTGGTTAGCACGTTCGCCTCTCAGCGCTAGGGATTCCCGGTTCGAATCCCCATCTGGGTGGAGTTTCCATGTTCTCCCCGTGTCTGTGTGGGTTTCCTCCGGGTTCTCCGGTTTCCTCTCACAGTCCAAAAACATGGATCAAGTCAATTGAATTCTCAAAATTGCCCCATATAGAGTGTGTCTGTGTGAGTGAGTGTGTGCCCAGCGATGGATTGGCGCCCTGTCCTGGGTCTGTCTGCGCAGCGCCCGAGATGTTCTCCCCTGGATGGGCATGGGGAACCCCACCGCGACCCTAATAGAGGATAAAGCGGGAGACAATGAGATAATGAATGAATGAATGAACTACAGAGTGAAAATGAGCTCCACTGTGAGTTGGAATCACCCGGCGACATTCATCACTAGAGCAAAGTGAATGAGTCCGAGATTATTTTGAAGTCTAGCAGCGCAGTACAATGTTTGAGCTACGTTTCAAAAACTAACTTTAAAGGCTGGGGTTTGTTTCAGACGAGGTGACAGGTGGAGGAGGAGGATTATCAGGTGGAGCAGAGGGAACAGAGAGCTGAGCTTAACTCCCGCCTCTCTGTTCTCATCGCTGTTTAAGAAAGTGAGCAGACCGGAAACTCGCACATACACTGAGTGTGAGCGGCGGCGCTGCTGCTGCCCCCCGCTGCCCTCCCCGCCCGCCCGCCCGCCGCTGCCCCCCCGCCCGCCCGCCCGCCGCTGCTCTGCTGACAGCCTGACGGACGCGAGGTCGCTCTCATACACACCAGTTTTCCAAATAAAGGAATAAAACGGCGGTTACAGCAGCGATTGGATTGTACTTCATTAGAAATGACGAGCGAGCCGCGTGTTTTGATTCAGTGAAGGTGAAGCGTGAACAAGTCTGAGAGTAACAACAAAGTCTCCCAGTCTGCTGCTGCGCGGTGGATGTTCAGGTGAGCAGATCTGTGCTTTACACGCTTAACGGGCTTTATCTTGATAAATGAACGCTTTTTTGTGAACTGACTAAGCACTTCCTACCACAAAACAATACAGCCTGGATACATGTAGAGTAAAGAGGAGACGGTGATATGGCGCATAGAAAAATACACAGACGCGTCCCCTTCCACGTGTTGTAGTAAAACAGTGGTATTCTATTGAAAAGCTCACAATATGTTTTACACCAGTAACAAGTCCGAAATAACAAACTCGACATCATTTCAAAATTCCTTTAAATGAATTATTTTTTGTTAAAACTTCATTACATTACATTATCATTATCATTACATCATTCCAGTTGTTAAGTGTCTTTATCCTAATTTGAACTTCAGGTGACTTTACTTTGTAGTCCTAACCCAGTCTGACCTTAACACAGATTAAACCATCAGATTAAGTTAAAAGAGTATAATTCCCTAATACACTATTTGACACTATGGAATTCATTAAATAGCCTCCCACACTAAAGTCTGTATAATTAAGGAATAAGCAAAAGAAAATATGTCTCAGTGGACTAATGTATTGATTTGTGATGCTTTAAAAAATAAAAAAATAAATAAAAGATTCTAAATGAAGATAAGAGCTGGTGCCTAGAATGTACAAAATGGGTTGTAAAATGCTGAGAATTTAAACAGTTATTCATATTCATAATCATATTCATATTATTATGATTATTATCATATTACAAAAATATAAAAAATATACAAAAACCTTAAAGAGTAAATATGTAGACATTCATTATTATTATTATTATTATTATTATTATTATTATTATATTGGAAACTACTATTAATTCTCAAAAAAAAAAAAATTACATTCTCAGTATCCATAAAATTGTATTTCATATAATGTGGAATGCAATTGTGTATAATTTTAGTTTTTCATAGGGGATTTAAAACAGCATTTTGTTGTATTAAATGGAACCTTTTTGTAGCCATGTTGTTTATTTGAATAATTTTATAAAATGTTTTATTATTATTTTAAATGGTCTTTTATCATTTTTTTCTACTGTAACTGTGCTAAGAATTTTCGGAAGTATTATTTGAAAGGCCTGGAAGTGCATTAATTCCATACTATGCAATGAAAGCTTGGTTCGATTTCACGGTCAGTTCACGCTCATATGGAAATGATCATTGCTGAAACTGGATTGTGTGATCTGCCAGCGTGAGTAAAGACACAGGCAGGTGCATGCATGCGATTATACAATGCTCAGTGGAGTGGGCGTACACCTGCAGATGCTTGGAATTTGTTACAATGTAATGTCTAATGTTGTGTCTTTAATACTTTAATACAACTCATTGTTGATCCTACTTTTTAAAGGAAACTAAAGTAGTCTTAAATAATCCACATATTGAAATGATTTAATTACTTTTGTATACAGTTGTATTTGTACTTGTGACTAAAGCAACAGAAATATAATGATACAATACATGCATAACATTGTTTTATTGTTTTAGTGTGTGGCATTTTTTTTTGTTATGATCTACAAACTGTACAGGGATTTGCAGCTTTTATACGTTTGGAATTAATTAAGTCTGTGTTATCCGATGCTTTGCTAAGCCAGATTTGCGCTTTTTGTTAGGAGTCTCTGCCAGTAAAATAATAAAAAAAAAAAAATACATGTTATGATTAATGATTAAATATAAAATAGGGTAAGGGTTCATTGAATTCAAAGAAGTTTAGGTTAATGTTGTATTTGCATAGTGTTTTATATAATTTATTTAGAATTTTGCATTGTAGCTGGGCTAGAGCACAGTATTTTTATATATTTTCACATTATTCTCTTATGAATCAAGGGTATGTAGTTCATGAATGTATACAAAAACAAACAAAATATTAAATATTGAGAAATATAAAACCACTGATGTGCCATATTTCTGATCTGATGCTGATCGAGGATGAGCTGACTTGGGTTCATATATCTTGGTTAGTGCTCAAACATTTGTATTACATTTAAAGACACGTTTTAATGTTGTTCCAGAAATTTTTTTGTTTTGTAAAACTGGTATTTGTTTGTTGTGTATGAAAAGTGTTTAATGTGTTCTCTGTTGATAAGGGCCATCACAGAACAGTTCTGTGGTGACACTGATGTGGTGAGGGGGTTTTAGTGCAGCAGTGCTGCTGTAGTTTCATTTAAACACCTCAGTGACACTGCTGGGTTGAGAATAATGCACAACCAAATAATACCTGCTCTGTGATGCTACTGTTGGGGTTGTGACCAATAGAAAACAAAGTAAAGTGGACTAACAGATGTATGTGCTGTAATCCACAAACAGATGGACTACAGTCTGTAATTGTAGAACTATACAGTATACAGGTGTTCTCTATTAAGTAAAATGTTAAAGTAAATAATGCCATTGTCATTGCTGAACAATTTTAATCACACACACATACAGTAGCCTATTTGCATTTGCATTTATAAATTAATTTTCAATTTGAACAAAATATTGAACACTCAGACAACCTTGAAAGCAAAATGTTGCACTAATTCTGTACAGAAGATGGTGATCTATGGAGGGTCATGGTCATTACACCTACCACTATTAATCATTTCAGGAAAGCTGAAGCACAGATTTGGTGAATCCTACCCATCTTTGATGGATTGGTCTGTTCTCACTCACCATGCTACCTTGTTACTTAGTCTTGACAAATTGTGCTGTGAATGAAAGTGTGCTGAGTCCAAGTATGTACCCATTTATTTATATGGGCTTTTAATAAAAAGCACTCTAATAGGTTTGTTTAAAAAATGACATTATGTGACAATAATAATGCCAGATGCCCTGTCTTTTCATAATGAGATAGTAAATGTTGTCATTTGAGACCTTTTGGTTATAAAAAAAAAAATGCAGTAAATATTGTATTGGGGTCATTATGAGTGGTTATTACAATGCTTTAATGTAGCACAGTTAATATTTTGTTAAGACAGAAAATTGCAAACCTTTTTTTTTTTTAAACAAATATAAAAGCATTTTCATGTTTAGAAAACATCTTACTTGCCATATGCATAAGAACAACAAGATATACATATAAAATTTGACAATATGATAAAACCTCTGATAAGTTTATCTTCCTGAACTCTTGCACTTGTATATTTATGTGTGTAAGGTAGACCATCATACTTAATTAGTCCAGAATTTACTGGTTTAAGGTGTTTAATTGTGCTACTGTTTGCTTTAAATCTGGTCCAAATCATTAGTCTAGGGATTTTTAGGCTGATTTTACCTACTTTATATATATATATATATATATATATATATATATATATATATATATATATATATATATATATATATATATATATTATATTATATATATTATAGTAGTATTATTAAGTACGTAAAATCAGCCTAAAAATCCCTAGATTAATGATTATATATACTTAAACCTAATTTAATTAGCTAGAATTAAGCCTATCTGTGCCCAGCGATAGATTGGCGCCCTGTCCTGGGTGTATCTGCCCAGCGCCCAAAACGTTCTCCCTTGGATGGGCAGGGGGAACCCCCCGCGACCCTAATATAGGATAAAGCGGAAAATAATGGATGGATGGATAAGCCTATCTGTGGAGAAACTACATACACCTTATAAGGATGAATGTCATTGCCACTTTTTAATTATACTTGGTGTTACTATAAACACACAAGAAACCTGTACATGCTTAAAGTAAATTAACAGATTTTTTTTTTGACAAAATAAAGAGAACATATATATTTTTAAAAACACATATTTCATTCATGCTTTTAAGTCTAAGAACATGAGATGCCACTTCTGGTGGCATTTTTTAAATTGTTTCTGGTTGACATCAAATGGTAGTATCTAATTTCTACTGGTATATGCTTAAAACCCAGACCAGCATGTGGGTCCTTAATGGTACAGGTGTTAGGAATGTACCACAATGTTATGTTTGTGATCTATCATGTATGTGGACCATCGCCAACATGCTTTCGGAATGTGATTCAAATAATTTACAATATTGTGCTAACAGACATGCATTACCTCTTCTGTTTTAAACAAGAAGTTGACAAATGTGCTGTGTTTAGGTGACTAACATGCATTTACTCATCAACAAAGCTTTCTAGTAATTGCATACAAAAACCATTCCAATATAATTAATTTTTAATTTTTTTGGTAATAATAAAGTTAATAGTGAAATATATCTTCTACTATGCAAAATGCCTTTCATTCTGCAGTGCTCATGCTACTCATATTATCACTAATGACAAATGACAACATACTTACTTTAATGTGAATTTGGTAATAAACTAACTAAAATTTAAAAGGTCAAGTTCCAAGTTTGCGGCATTAAATCCAATTTAATTAAATGTGCATTATTATCAATAATCGATTCCATAATGCTTGCAAGATTTGCCAGGTTTAAACAGAGCATGTACAATAAAGAGGTCAGGAAGTGCCACTTTTTACAGGGGACATTCACTCAGAGTTCCTTTGCGTGACTCCACAAAATGAAACTGCCTCTCAGCACTCTGGTGCACTGAAGATGGGGGTTGTGCCTGGCACACACAATGATAAATGAGTTCTATAAAACCGACTGGGTGCACTCATCTGTCCCTCCATTAGTCCAGCTCACTCACACAGAGCCACATCTTTATCTGACCTTATTGTTCTTCTCTTATGACTGCACCAGCAAGGTAGACAAAGGCACCAAGATTCACCTAATAATGCTATTCTCTGTACTTTTTGCACATCCATCAAGAGATGCAACCAAGCATATGAAAACATCCCATGGCGCTTACATTACTTATGCTCTTTTTGAATTATTTAGTGAAGTTTGTGCTTCGCATTAGCTGCATGGCTGGCCAACATAAGATCTCTGAGTATGGATGTTAAGGGACTGAGAAATGTAATGGTAGCTGTTATGTTTCAGTAGGTTATGTCTTTTTAACCGGGCTGATATTTTCAGAATACATTTTGCCATGCTTTCTGATCAGATTACGAAATAGTGGATTTTATACATTAAGCAGAGTTTATAGCCAGAGTTTGATGATAATTAGCTTCTCTTGGACCTCATTTCCATGCTTTACTGAGCAGATGTATTCGATTTATCTTTTACAAGGCCTCTTTTGCACCCCATGGTGAATTGCCTGCTATTACATTCTGCATTGATATATGTAGTGTGTCATTGTGAAAATGTAATGTATTATATATAAGTCAAAACTTGATTAGGGAAATTTTCAAAATATGAGCAACTCCAGCTGAAAGAAGTTTTAGGCTATATTCTACATCCAATTTTCTGCTTAGATTGATTTTGCCTTTCTTGACAGTTCACATTTATTTAAACTAGTGACCTGTATCTGTCTGCACTGTGAATGCATCTTTTCTCAGACATGATATGCATGTTCACATTTACATGTTTCTTTTGGCATGAGCCAAATGAAAACAAAAACACTAATCATCAACTTAACGACTCAAAAAAACATTTGTGAAATGACAAGATATAAATGTAAAATTAAAATAATTAGTGGTATTATTCATTCATTCATTCATTATCTTCCGCTTTATCCTATATTAGGGTCGCAGGGGGGGTTCTCCATGCCCATCCAGGGGAGAACGTTTCGGGCGCTGGGCAGATACACCCAGGACAGGGCGCCAATCTATCGCTGGGCACCCACTCACTCACACAGACACGCACGCATACACACTCTATATGGGGCAATTTGGAGAACTCAATTTATTTGACCCATGTTTTTGGACTGTGGGAGGAAACCGGAGAACCCGGAGGAAACCCACGCAGACACAGGGAGAACATGGAAACTCCACCCAGATGAGGATTCGAACTGGTAATCCCTAGTGCTGAGCGGCGAACTTGCTAACCACTAAGTCACCATGTCGCCTAATTAGTGATATTAAATAATTGAAAATTTACTAGTTACATAATATGGTGTATTAAATCTAACCAATAAATAATATCTTACTATTTTGTATGATTATTATTTTAGTTTTTGTGAGTTTTAAAAAAATGGGGTGTTCTAAAGGTTTTATTTCAAAGTAAAACACTTGTTTAAATCAACATTAACTGTACATTTTATGCCTGGCAAAGGTTAAATCCAAAAAAAAAAGAAAAGAATAACCCTAATTAGGAGAGCTTAAAAATAAATTCATGAAAAATTGTTGCTTATTTTAAAATTCTGAAACATACAGTAAACAACAAAATAATTACTTGTTAGGCTTTGGTCGCTCACAGTCAAACCTATTGAGTACCATCCCCTTCTTCAAATTTTCTGCAGCTGTCACAGGGATATTTTATCCCTTCTCTTTTTGATCCTACATACATACACCCCACTCAGCTCTAGACCAAAAAACAGGCATGTTACCAGGCTTCAAAAGGATTCACACCCTTGCCCCATGTGCCCTCCAGAGGGGATTAAGCCAGGAGAAAGAAGAACAAATGAAAGAACAATGACATGCCAGAAGAGCGGTGTGTTTTTGCTATAACTTAGCTTCGAGTTACCATTGTGATGCATATAGTGTTCAATTTTTTAATTAAACGTGAAAGGAAGAGATAATTTGGATTCTTTTTAAATCTATATTTTATGCTGCAGTTAGACGTACTATGTCTAATGTATAAAATAATTTAGAAAAAAATTTAATTAAACTAATAAATTACATCAACCTAAAACCCAACCTTAGAGCACTATTGTACAGTACCATTGACCTTTGAGCTTTTCATGGACAAGAAAATCCTAAAAATCTATAATTTATCATTGTGAATGATGTTTTAATAGCTTATGAAATTTGTATTTAGTTCGTTACAGCTTTTGTGTAAACTAACCTTCATCTTAAAATTATTGGATTTAATTATACTGTAGAGTCAAATATGTGACACAGGGTTTTTTTTCTTGGCCATTCAAATGTGCCAAATGTCTGGAAAGGGGATTAAGAAATTACACATCTGAACCGAAGCACTTCAAAAGCATAGTAGCAGATTAGAGTGCATGTGCTTGCAGTATTTCAATTAGCTGGCCTGCGATTCTGATCTGAACTGACTCCTTTGGTTTTTGGTTTGTGAGCCAGGAGTTCACCGCCATATGGCATGTGACGAGAGGGTCCCATGCCAGGAATGTATTGTTCCCTTTATCACGATCTCTGGTATCAATTTAAGTCTTTGATTAAGTTTCACTTTTCGAATTTAGACAGATATACTCCTGTAATCTGTAGATATGTTCTACAAATGGAGTATTATTTTAGTTTCCCAGGAAAAAAGAGCATAAGTAAAACAACACCTTGGAGTTCAGGGGTATTCAGCGCATATTTTTTAAACTAAATTCCAGGGTTAATTTGTAAAATACTCTTATGTTAATATTTGTTTCTGTTTTCAATGCACTGGATTAGGTATATATCTTTCAATTTGAAATATTGACCTGTATTTCTTGCTATAAATACATAAAATTACCATTTTACCTTTACTTAATATTTTATCACACAGAATAATATTCAAAGCATTTGTAACAAAACAAAAATACATTTATTTAGCACATTTTCTAAATGTTTAATTAAAACATTTACTATATGCTAATGCTTGATTAACAGAACTGGATAAAATAATTGATTAGAAAACTAAAAATAAATAATACTAATTGTGTTCCAGTAACAGACTACTCAATATTTCATAATACATTTATTTGGGATACTGCATGTGTGATGTAATTTGTGTTTTAATTACTTCTCACAGTTAGGACGTTAGCGAAAATAACCGATTCCATATGCAAAGACTATACTGCAATACAAAAATATAGGTACTCCTTAGAAACTCCTTAACTACTTTAGTATTAAAGAGAAACATTCATGTATTCTCATTGTTTGTCCATGTTTAGTCCAAACTGACTGACTATAGATGTGTTAATGCATGAACCAGTGTGGCAGGTAGCTTGTAGGGTGTTACTGAGATTACTTTAACTGCTTCACAGTTGAATTGTGCTGCCACGTGACAACTGTACAACATTTAATAGCTGGAACATGCAGTGGCACAGAGTAACTGTTTTAAAAAAATTCTCACAGTATGTAGTGGCCAGGAGGTTCAAAGCAAAACTAAAAGATAATTTCAAAGTGGGAGTTCCATCTGTTCAGCTTTTGACAGCAGGTGGAACACAAAATGCCTAGAAAAACACAAACACACCACCTATAATTAAATAATTTATAAAATGGTGAAAGAATAAATATAATTGTAACATTCAGTCATTCATTATCTCCCGCTTTATCCTCTATTAGGGTCGTGGTGGGGTTCCCCATGCCCATCCAGGGGAGAACGTCTCGGGCGCTGGGCAGATAGACCCAGGACAGGGCGCCAATCCATCGCTGGGCACACACTCACTCACACAGACACACTCTATATGGGGCAATTTTGAGAATTCAATTGACTTGATCCATGTTTTTGGACTATGGGAGGAAACCGGAGAACCCGGAGGAGACCCACGCGGACACGGGGAGAACATGGAAACTCCACCCAGATGGGGATTCGAACCGGGAATCCCTAGCGCTGAGAGGCAAACGTGCTAACCACTAAGCCACCATGCCACCCTAATTGTAACTTGATTATCAAATTATTTACCCTTTCCCATATGCAGGTAAATGTATCAGTTAATAATGATAATTATAACAATTTGAATTTTTGAAAGTACACTGTAAAAACTATTAAAATCATTAAATATCCTCAAACACTATGATATAATACATACTACTAATATTTTGTGTAAAACTTGGATGGACCTGGTTTTAGTGCTTTAAAGAATGGTAAAGATCACCTTATAACAGTGTATTAGTATGACTATATATAATATTAGAAATAATTGGGTTAGTATATGGGCAGATCTTCTTTGTTGTGCCTGGTGTTACCTGGACACACCTGATTCAATTTACCGGTATGTTTCTGATTATAATAATAATAATAATAATAATAATATAATAATAATAATAAAAATTTAAATTAAATGAAAAAAGCAACATGCCAGGCAGGGCAAAGGAATCTCAGGCACCACTTATTCCCTCCTATTTAGCTCTCTAACCTTAGAAAAAAATTTGGTCTAACGAGTTTGAGAAGTCACAAGAGAGGATTTGCATTTCGTGGAACTTCCAGAGAGAGAGAGATCCTGCCTGTATCGCATTGCTGACCCTGGTTAGTCGTTTCCACCTGGCAGGAGCTTGGAAGGAAACCCACAGGCCTATGACCCTGTAGGGAACTACAAAAATTTGAGGGCCCCCCGGGTGTACGCCAGCCCCTGACCTGAAGTAATGAGATGACATTGGGCAACAATATGCCTTGGAGTATCACAGCAACTTAAAGTAAAAAAAAGAAAGGGGTTTACAAAGAGTTAAAATGTAACTCAAAGAGTTAAAATGAACAGTTATTGGTTTTTATGCATATTAAAACTTTAAATATTTAAAATAATATTTAATATAATTAAAATAAATAAATATTAGTATAAGTGGCATTGCAAATAAAATTGGATGTGGCTTTGCTTTTGTATAGACCACATTTCTCCTAGAAATGTTTAAATTAGTGTATTGTTGAAACTGCTTATTAAAATATGCAAAAAATTGTTTTCTGTAAAGGCTCTGTAAAATAATTTTAACTTAAAATTACTTAATATTGCAACTTGGAATTTGACCAGTATTTTAATAGGCTTGTGCCGAATACAATGGCATATATCCATCCATCCATTATCTTCTGCTTTATCCTGTACTAGGATCGCGGAGGGGTTCCCCATGCCAATCCAGGGGAACACATTTCGGGCACTGGGCAAATACATCCAGGACAGGGCGCCAATCCATCACTGGGCACACACTCACTCACACAGACACACACAGACGTTTTTGGACTGTGGGAGGAAACCGGAGAACCCGGAGGAAACCCTGAATCAAAGAAACAGTGACATCTTTGACAATCTATGGTGCTACTGTATTGGGTGCAGTGAAATGTAGCATCCCAGTGGATTCAGTCTGTAAAATGTTGAGGCCTGTCAATGGCATTTTGGCAGACATTGGCAAACTGCCTCTAAGGAATTGTGGCCAGGCATTGTCCTGCTGAAACAGACATGAAGGCAGTGGAGTGTGATGGTAGCATATGCATGTAAATTTGAAATACTAATATAAACCTACACATTAACTGTACCTTCACATGCATGCAGGTGAACCATGTCACTGATGCATCCCCATGTCATCACAGATGCTAGGTTCTGGGTCAGCATACCAGAAAAGTGTTCTAATATTGCACACGTTCAGCAGTAAGCTAACTACTCTTAACCTTTGTGAACCAGTATTTTTGCTGATTTCTTAAATCAACAATATTATAAACTGTAGTTGATTATGATCTTGACTGGGAAACATTGTTGTTCAAAGCTGTAAAATACAACACATATTTACTTGCAAAGACTAAGCTTTTGATGGATGGTTCATTTATAGATAATGATCTTACCTGTTCGGATGTTGCATGTTAAAGTGTGGAACCTTCCACAACTGTAGTAATATAACCTATAACTACACTTGTACTGTAAGTGTAGTGGATTGTACGTTTAAACACTCATACTGTACAAACTAGTGGCACCCCCCATTTAATAATCAATTTAAAATAGTAAAAATGTAATTTTGCTTGTTTGCATAAATAGCGGTAGATTCATTTATTTCATTGTTTCTTTCTTTTCTTTGAAAGAAAAACCAAAAAGCTCAGTCATCAGAATGGGTGGAGATTTTTTATTTCTAACCTATTGAGGTCGATAAACATTTATAAGACTCATTTTCTGGATTAACCACTGATTACCTGTAATATGGGTGTGCCAATATTTGCTTATGATATCACTGTTATATTATTGGCATAGCAAAGTTATTTATTTACCTATGCCTGAGCCTGCCTGTAATAGCTAAAAAGCATTAGCATGGACACACAGTCTAACGATACTTTTTAGATTTTCTACTTAACATCTTTTGAATTGGACAGCTATATTTATTTTTGCCTATTTATTCCATGTGCCACATTCCAAGCAATTACAGATTTTGTACACAGATATCTTGTATAAAAAATGGGCTAAACTGCAAAGTATAACAAGTAGATTCCCCATCTTACAAAATGTAGTGAAAAGAGTCCAAAGTTAGGCTGTGCATCAACAAGAAAATATTCAAATACTAAAAATGTAAAATAAATTAATTATTTAAATTATTTAAATTTTACTGATATTTCAAATAACCACCATGAACTATAAACCATTTTCAACCAATTCTGATTTTAGTTTGTAACTTCATATGATAAGTACATTTTATTTTGTAATTTTGAATGAAGTTCACTCCTGCATGATTTTACAAAACTAAACCAGCTACAGTTGTTATAGTTACAGAAATGCAGTTTTTTAAAGGTAAGACAGACATAATTATGGGATCTAAAACCATGTGTCAAAAACCCATATCTTAAATCTCTTATTCACTATGCTGCTAATGCATGTGTCCTGTGTTGTTGTTTTTTTTTTTTTTTGATTGTTACTGTATTTTTACTACTACTTTAAATACTACTATTAGGGATTACTCAAATAATATAAAATATAATTTATAATTTATAAATAACACCATGAACAACAAATTATTTGTATTTTTTATGACCTATCTTGTGCTTTAACTAGAAGTAAGCTCACCTGTGCATTATAATTAGAATACTGGCAGCCTGCAGAAAAGGACTGATATACTGTAGTTACATTGACAATGACATATGATATTAAGTTATTGCTGTATTAACACCCATTGCTGTTTTTCTTGTAGTAATACTAATTTAAGTAAGAGATAAAATCAAATATTCTTTAATGCTTTTTGTATTTTTACATATTTTGGTTGCAATATTTCGGGATTTAAAAACTTTAAAAGAAGAAAATGTAATGTAGATTTATGGGTTAACTTCAGTATGTCATGTAATGCTTATTTTATTTATTTATTTCATCCTCAGGTCACTTTGTGGATTTGATTCATCAGAGAGCTGCATGTGTAGGTGTTTGTCCAGCAATGAAACCCTGGCCTACAGTGGCCTGGGTCCTACTATTTATTACTGATTGGCTAGAGACTGTCTATTCAAAAGACTTTACAGAAAAGGATATTATTTTTCTCCACCCCTCAAGTAAGTATCCATACCTATCTATAATAAATTGTGCTTAAAATTTTATGGACTTTCTTGAAACGTATTTAGTTCTGCATAAATATTAATAAAAATCAGCAGCTTTATAAATAGGTGTTAACTTTTTATGAAAATTACCCAATGAACAAATGAGACAAAATATTAGCCTTGACTATTTAATGAATTTATTGGATAAAAAACTTGGACTTACATTTCCACACACATTAATGTCAATTAATATGTAAATTTTATTTAGAATTGAATTTATGCTAATTAGGCTAGAAAAGTTTATAATCCATTAAATACTAATCAATTAACAGGTTTTGAACAAGTTGGCTCGTCATCTTCTGCTATTGCCTCTTTTGTTAACATATCTTATACCATATTTTTAGTGCTAGAACCACCAAATTTTACAGGATGGTAGGAACGATAATGAAATAATTTTGCTAAAATATTATCATATACATTTTCCAAATTTGGTAAAAGCTAATAAAATGCAAAAAAAAACAATCTTGATTAATATTAATTGCCATATAGGTATTAATATTTTCACCGTATTGGCATAGACAAATACATACATAGACAACTGCCAATTAACTACTACATAAGTTGTAATATGAAGATAGTAAATCTGCAAAGGCAAATAAAGTAATATGCATTGGAAGTTTATAATTTTTGGATTATTTTCCAGGTCAGTTCACATGTTTTTTTTATATTATGATGTTTGTGTACTATGGCACAGATCATGCGTGCAAACGGTCTGCTTTCTGCATGTTGTATTACACATTCCTTTCATGCAGAATTAACTTCAATAGTTTAGGCCTGCCAGTATTAGTTAAATGCTGATGTGTAGCTTTATTTTTAATAATATTGTATTAAACATATAAAAATAGTTCACTTCGCTTTTTTGAGAACAATTTCAGAATAATGTAAACATTAAATGTACATTAAATTAAATGAATGCAGGTTTTGAGACATTGCCGTTTAACTCAAAGCCTCAAACTCAAATGACAATACAGATTAACATAAAGGAAAAGCTAAGTTGTAAAGAACTTGTCACACATTTTATTCAACAGAGAGTCAGTCAAACAAATGACTTTACACTAATTACTTTCATAATATTTATGGTTTTGGGTAATTCTGTACTGTTTTTAAAATAAGATAATGATAAAAAAAACATTTCATGAAGAGATACACAACATAAGAATGTCACTAGCATGTGTTGTGATTACTGGCTAGTCTTTTAGATAGTTTTATTTTGGGGCTTTGATCATTAGTCAGAGGAAACAGCTGCTTTAGATAAGCATGGAAATCCTGGCTGAGCTGCAGCGTGAGAACACACTGTAGCTAAAGGCATGCATATGTCCAGTGATATTTCTGTATCAGATGCTGTAGAAAGAAGTTCGTCACGCCTCAGATGGTAGTCATGGCCATTAATCTCATTTGGTTAGTAATGCCTCTTATAGCTTTTTTTTTTTTATTATTTTTTTTTTTTTTTACAAGATCCTGGATCCTGGGCTGCCTTATCCAGGCTTAATGCAATCGCTGCTTAATGTTTTGATGAAGTCAGTTGAAGCAGAATAATACTAGGAAATAATCATAAACTTAAATTAATTACTGATTGAAAATAGCTTTATTCAAGTTGTCTTATTTGTGGTTTTAAATGTGTTAACTTATGATTAAGATTTAAATACATTGATGAGCAGTTTTACACAGAACAATTTTAAAATGCAAAACATATGAAGTCAATTACTGAACGAAGACTAAATAAGAATGCTCCTCATAAACACAAACCAAAAATTTCACAAACACTCAGGAATTAATTTAATGAAACAAACAAAAGTCCTGAAACTGCAATAAATTTCCTTTATTCAGAAGAAACAATGGCAGCATGATTTTATATTATGACTTTCAGTGTTAATTAATGTTAACATTACAAATTGTTATCATCACGCAAACAGCTGATTTGCTCATGTTGTTGGTCCATGGATCTCCATCATGGATCTCTTTCAAGGAAAACAGCTTTTAAATCTACATAAAGTGTCAGATTTTTGTGATTTTTTTTTTTGCTTGCCAAGACACCTGCGGGTACAGACTTGGAAATTATTAACCATTACAATTTTCCACTCAACCATGAGAATACCATAAACGAGTATTTGTTCACTGGTGTTGCAGCATTTTCATATGCCCTTTTTTCTTCACAGTTTTTATTTATAGTACCAGAAAATGCTTAATTGAGCACCTATAATTATGAGAAGAAAGATTTGGCCTAGTTTGCAACATCCTACATACAGTTCATGAACACTGAGATTCATTGTTGGGATATGCATTTGGTGAAGACTTGCCCTCCCATGAGTTGTACAAGCATCTTTTTTTTGACTGACAAATTGATTTCCATGGCATGTCTGCATTTGCCAGTGACTCGGTGAGTCTTTGATGCCTGTCCAGGTTTAGAGTGCAACCTTTTTTATACCCTTAAGCACTAATTGAAATAAATGCTAAGAATATTTAGTTAAGTAGGTTAGGCTGCTTAAAATATAATTTCATATGCTTAGCATATATGTAAAGATTAGTTCATTGTGAGGAATGTCTAAGTTAATTGGGCTGAAATTCTGCTGCATGATTAAGATGATAATGAGGGAGGCAAATTGCTGCCAATTGGGCATTGTGTTGAAATAAACTAAGAATGTGGATGCTACTAATTGGACACTAACACCAATTAGATCACATTCTATTTAGTTTACATTGTAATGAGTGAGATAATGATGGCCAGGAATTGTCTGTTTCAAATAATTTCTGAGTTATATCTGCTCTGAACAATTTTTTTTGTAGAACTAGTTTAATGTGCTGCTGATATGTATTTTATCAGTGCCACTATTCTTGCTGACAAAAGAAAGAAATGTTAATTAGCATATTTCAGGAACCATTAGTTTAGTTTTTAGTTTAGTTTATTAGATTAGTTTATTAAATATTACAAATATGCACAGTTATTTGGTCTGAGAGTAGGTTTAAAAAAAAGATAAACGGTGTTTGTAAAAATAATTTCTTTACTGACTGGGTGGGTTAATGACTTGATATGCAATCATCTGAACATTTTAATTACATTGAAAATCAGTATCTCTTTAAAGACAGGGAATAAGTCTTTCCTAGGCATCATTTACCACTATGAGCTAGACCTCCCAAGAAAAGTTTGGCAGCATGTGCCCTTTCCGGGATCTAGCTGGAAATATCTATGTCAGCTCAGTGGCTCAGTGGAGAATTTACTTGTGTTTGCTTTGCTAGAAGGGATTGTGTGTGTGTGTGTGTGTGTGTGTGTGTGTGTGTGTGTGTGTGTGTGTGTGTTTGGAGGGGGGGGGGTGGTGCAGTTACAGCAGTTCATAGAAAATCAAAACATTAAAAACAAGCCTGAGGGCATGAAGTACAGTAATTCACACCTGCATTTTGGCTCATTCATTTACACATTTTAAACATATTTATATAATCAGTGACAGCATGAGCCTCA
This sequence comes from Corydoras sp. C115, assembly GCA_019802505.1. Taxonomy (NCBI): domain Eukaryota; kingdom Metazoa; phylum Chordata; class Actinopteri; order Siluriformes; family Callichthyidae; genus Corydoras; species Corydoras sp. C115. The sequence continues at coordinate 6,898,128 of JAFMOC010000001.1, forward strand.
TCATCTTTTCTTCAATCAACATTTTGCTTTATTTTCTCTTGGGATTTTTTCTATTGGGAGACTAAAAATAACACAACTGCATACAAATCTGTGTGTGTGTGTGTATATATGTGTATATATATGTATATATATATATATATATATATATATATATATATATATATATATATATATATATATATATATATATATATATATATATATATATATATATTATATACATATACACCTAAAGCCAAATTACATCATTTTGTTATTACAGTATTTTGAAAGGTAATTAGAACAATGTGTGATGCAATAAATTGCAGATAAAATTATAAATGCACAACTGTAAGTTACAATGTTATAAATGTTACCAGTTGTATATGGTTTTGTGAAGAATTTTATAAATAAAAAATAGGTCAAGTCATACCATCCTAACAGGGAAATCATCCAGTTAATTTAAATTATTTTAAAAACTGCACCTCTGCAGGTCAACCTAAATAAAAAGTTTTTACGATACATAATACATTATCATATAACAGGCTTTACTGACCACCTTGGTCTTTCTTTGCTTGCAGCAACTCCGTATCCTGGAGGTTTCAAGTGTTTTACATGTGAGAAAGCAGATGACAATTACAACTGTAATCGCTGGGCCCCAGATCTGTACTGCCCTCAAAGTAAGTCCATTCAGTGGTAATGCATAACACAAGGACCATATTTAGTGAGTTTGTTTTTAAGCAGTATTGTATATCATTGTCAAATTGATAATAGTGGTGAATCATGATGTTATGCAATGTATATCATTTTGAAGCTCCATTTTGTACTTTCAGAGACTAAATATTGCTACACACAACACTTCCTGGACTGGAATGGAAACACCGTGTCTGTGACTAAACGTTGTGTTGGTTTAGGGGACTGTCTGAATACTGGCTGCACTGACTTGGACAATGAAGGAAACCGGGTAAGCAAATAAAAATTAATTTAAAAATCAGCCATAATGAAATTGCAAGTTTATTTTAAAGCCTCTAATGTTTCCTAAAACTTAAAACTCCCAGCTTGGCGCTAGTTCCACTTCCTTTAAATATTAAGGTCCTAAATAAGAACTAAGATCAGTTGATGCAGTATGTGAATTAGAGATTTTATGGCTATTCTATATGTATAAATTTTTAAATAATGTACAGGTAGTACCTTATTGATTATACTTGATCTTAATATTGTTTTTATTACTTGGTGTTTAATTTTCATTATTTTAACTTTTTTCCACTTTTGCATTCCTCTACATTCCACTGAAGAAAAATCTTCATGAAATAAATGCTAGCGTTTATGCTAATCCATAATTCCTTGGTGAAAGATTTAACTACCAAGAAGTGAGATGTGAGTTAGACTGTCAGCCCTCAGCATATAGAGCACTTAACCAATGTTGAAAGATTTGCTTCTCCTGGTCAATCAGGCAGTGTTTAGTGAATCTCTTGCTAGTGTAGGTGTACCAGGAGTGTAAAACCAAAAGAAAAAGGTAATAACATATTATTAACTGCAAAAACATTTCAAATGTTGCCATGGTTAGTATTTTAGAAATGTGCTGCGTGTTATTTTCAAATTTCAATTCTAGCAGTTACAGTGCCAGTCCAAAAGTTTGGACACACCCCCTTCTTGTTCATTTTCTCCACTTACTATATAGATGAACTTTTTATAATTACAGACTGTAGTGTATCTGTTCTCTGTTCTCTATTGGTCAGGATCACCACATGGGGTTTTTTAGCTCAGCAGTGCTGCTATAGTTTAATTTAAACACTTCAGTGAGACTGCTAGGGTAGGAATAATGCACCAACCAAATAATACCTGCTCTGTGGCACTGCTATTGGGGTCAGAGAACAGAGTAAAGGTAACAACACATTATGTACTATAGAACAGATGGAAAAAGTGACAATGTCAGTGGTTAAGGTGTTGGGCTATCTATCACAAAGTTGTGGGTTCAAATCACAGATACACTGAAGTTACCAATGTGGGTCCTTAAGCAAGGCGCTTAACCCTCATTGCGCTCCAGGGGTGCTGTCCCAACCTTGTGCTCTGACCCCAACCAAGTTGGGGATATTTGTGAGTCGCTTTGGATTAAACTGATTGAACTGATTTGGAACTGATTAAATGTACAATAAGTGGAGCATAATGGATGTGTCCAATACTTTTTAAGTATGAATATATACAAGATTTTTGTTTCATCTCCAGAAATTCCTAATTGCAGCTTCTTCATTATTATCCATTATTAATACAAATACATTGTAGATGGAAATGAAGGTATAACAGATGAATTATTTTACCACCAGCTATGTCGTTTTCTCCTACTTCATTTTTAGGTATGTGTTTCTTGCTGTGAGGGGAACATTTGCAACATGCCACTTCCTTGGAATGAGACTGATGCTGTCTTTGCCACCACGTCACCTTTGAGTGGCAGCAATCATGCTGCACCTGATCTCGTATTGCTGCTCTACCTTTTTATCCCTTTCACCCTCAGCCATATTAATCACTAAACTTTTTGTTGAACCTATTTCCATTGAATATTGTTTAACACTTCATTGAGCAATGTGTAAATTTGTTTTGCATAGCCAGTATTATTTATAATCATGATCGAAATCAGCACTGGAAACAATATTCACAGAGGTAATAAACGAGATTTTAAGCACCTGTGAACTTAAAACTTTTACATTATTTTAGTTGGAAATCACAATTACCTCTTAAATAACTAAAATATCTACTTGCACATAAATGAAAATGATAAGTCCAGCACAATAATTAAAATCTTAGGAGTCCAGCACATTGTCATGAACAATTGAATTGAAATGAATTACAAGTATTTGTAATAATAATTTGGTCAAAACTAATGTTTTCTTCTGTCTAAGCCATTTTATGTCATCATTATGTAAAATGATTTTTATATTTTAAATATGTTTATTTATTCCTACCATAACAATAGACATAGTAACAAGTAATATCTTAATTTAATTATTTTTAAATGACAATTTTTTTTTAACTTATATTCACATTTTACCTAAACAATATATAGTCACTTTATAAGGGTTTTGGATTTACATATTTACTGTTTTGTGAGTTTGAATCATTTCAAATCATTAAATCATCTAGCCAAAATACACAACCTATAAACCAGGGCAAACTAACCATTTTTATTTCCAGCAAATCAAGGTTTTCCATATCTAAAATCCTTTTAAGAATGAATGTGCTGCCATTTGAAGACTCTTTATATGGGTAATTAAATTCATCAAATTGTTGAAATTATAAAGTTATGTCATTTAAAATAACAGTGCCTGTGAAAAATCATTGTATACTTTCAATCGTCTTACTCTGTCACATTACAATCAAACATTTCAATCGATTTACATAACATTTATATAAAAAAATAGCTGAACAGGTGAAGCACTTAAGGTGGATCCCCTGTGGATTTCATGACTGGTTGTTATATGATCAGGATTTTATAGATTACATACCCCTCCCCAAAAACCACAATGGTTCAAAATAAAGAAAGAGAAGAGAATACAGCTATATAAAGGAACACATTATAAAGAGAATGCAAGAGACAACTTGTGGCTGATATAAGTTGTTATGGGCATGGAACAGTTTACTCACAAAGCTTTACACTAATCTAAACTATATGAGAGGGTGCTATATGAGAAGTCTCTTCTGAGACGGTCACATACTTTTTATTCTTCAAATGAAAGAAATAAAATACAAATTCATGCAAATCCACAAGGAAAGGCCCCAAGAAACTTCTAAAGCCCCAGTTTTAGACGTATTAAAAGTTGAAGGTGGTTCAGCTGTTAGTTTGATACGCCATTAATAAAAAACTTTGCTGTAGCTTAAATTTTTTATTTCCACAAATTAACAAAACCGAGGTGATCATTTTTTTAATCAATTTTATTGTTTTTTTACTTTAAAGATGAGATACAATGGTTTAAAGGGATATAATGACTTTTCATTAGCAGAGATTTATTTCAGTTTGTGTTGTGTTTAACACCATCATGACAGCAGGTTACAGAATTAATTATGTGAGTGAGACACATTTTTCTTTTTGTTGCTTCCACATTATTCGTTTTAAAAATTGCTTAAAGCCCTGATGACAACATTTCCTTTTGGTTTTGAGCTTACCTAATAATCTTGTACACTACATCATTGTAAAGCACTTGTGTACAGATTTTTGTTTATTTCAAAGAAAGCATGGTAAGTTTTACAAGTTATACTGGCTTTAAATCTATTTTTAGCCAGTAGTGGCCTATGTAGCAGGCTATGAACCTTAGTTTAATCATCTCTGCTGAAGGTTAATGTATTGCTGTTATGTCCTGTTTGTCACCTTGTAGGTGAAGTAATGATGACAAGATCAGTGTTCACATATACAGTGTTATTGTTCTTTGGGATTTATAGTTTCTTTAGAAAACTGTCTAATACTTGGCTCAGCCAGACACGAAAAGCTTATTGCTGTTCACAGAATAGAATAATTTGCCTTTATATGACAAAGTGCATGCTGCTTACCTATAGGTAACAGGAGGGCTAACAATTTCATATCTTCAGTGTCACTCAGGTAATATAGCACCACGTCAAACTAGCCAGTTACACAATGTGTAATAAACTGAGTGTGCCTAACAAGAAAAACCTGCAGGACCAAAAAAAATGTGTGCAACGTCCTACACTGTATGCCAATATTGATCAAATGTAAATCTTGTTGTTTTTATTTGTGATGTTTTGTAAAAACTTTTGTATATAATTTTGGATATGTTGAAAAAAATACAATAAATGTTTAACAATGCATAAAATCTGTGTCTCTTACATAAAATTTCATATTAATATTGCATGCTTTAAGGTTTAATGCTAATCAAAATCAAAAGTTTTACTTTTATAAACTCAGACTTTTCACTCTTTCTGCATACTAATATATTTTTCATATACTGTGTGGGTATCTGCTGTCCAAGCAGTAGGGATTATGAAGGAACAGATAGCTGTGTCTAAGAGTGATAATGATAATAATTGTTGGGCAGTACATAGGCAATAGTGACCATTTAGTCTGAGACAAAGATAAGAAAAACCCCAGAGAGTTTGTTTAGCAGTCTGTCTGCTTTATCATTTCCTCCTATATGTTTAAAAAACATCAAACTTGTCAAACTTTACCTCCTGCTTAGACTTAGACTGATATTCAGGATGAGGCTTGATGGCAAAATGTGCTAATCAGAATAAAATTGGAAACTTAATTCAAGTCATATTAATTTTAGGTTCCTCTTAGCAAAATCCTTTCGAAGTGTCTTTTAGAATAATACTAAAGAACTACAATTTTAACAATGCTATAAACAAAGGTGGGGGAGACAAAAAACACTCACATACAGAATTCTTTTGGACAGGTCTTGGACATCTTGCTTTATGGTCCAAATGATTTACAACATTTTACTACTCTGAAAACCGCTAGAAGGGTAAAATAAAAATAAAAGCAAACCTCCATGTCAAAGGTAAACCACATTCACCTCTGTGTGTTTAGAGATAGTTTAAGTCACAGGGTGTCTAATTACATCTGTTAAGGTGAGATTTTTTGTCGATTATATACATCACATCAGTGGCAACATACAAATATACTACACAACAGCTAATTAGCAACCAACAGCAAAAATAAAAACTAAATATACCAATCGGCGATCATGGGGTTTGACTGCAGTCGTACACAGTTAGTGTCTGGGTAACGTATATAAGCAGATCTGTGTGATTGAAGAAGGTCAACCTGACTGTAGGAACTACATACATATGTACAGACGTACTGTCACACATTGTACATATTTTGTGCATATCAGAGGCCTCTTAAGGACTGTCAACCCAAATTGGCATGCATCTTTTCGGTGACATGGCGGGTGTAATAGTGAAATTTGGACTTGATGAAATGAATGCTAATGAGTTATAGCAATTTAGCCTAGACATGCTAATGACATTAAGGAATAAGTAATAGTGTAAAATAAGTGAAAAAGTTGACATTTCTTTGATAATTATTTACCTAGACAGTCTCCTGAGCATCAGCAGATCAATTTTGAGAAGATTGGATGAAAATCTAGATAGTAGTTACAAAAGTGCAGATTTTGGACTTTTTGAAATATCTGGAGAAGTTGACATTTTTTAATGGACATGTATTTGGAAAGATGTGAAGGATGTAATAGAGCATGCAGATGAGTGCATATATGATAATGCAGACGAAAATATGTGCAAGTTATTAGAAGAATTTTAGAAACAGTGCCCCCTCTGGCCAATCGGAGTCGAACTGAGAGGGTTGGTAAAGACTGAGCAGATGTACAGACCAGTGAAGTTTGATGATCATCGGTGAACGGGAAGGACGTGAAAAGCCTGCTGACAGCTGATGGCGGTCGTAAACATTTGGAGACAAAGTCGCATTTTGGACATATGGACTATGGAAATATTTGCACCAAATTTCTTGGACGTCCTCAGATACTGATGCTGAATGTGTGTGTGAAAGAAGAAGAAGAAAAATCCGGGCAAAAACAATAGTTTTCATGCATTTTGTGCTTGAACCCCAATAATTAAAAAATCCACATCAGTCCTGTAAACCAGCTCATTTTTTCCCCTCTAATTGCATCTAAACGTTGCTAACCTTTTTATGCTATGGATTTCAAGTTGATATTTCCTGCAAACTGACGTCCACTTTCCTTGCTTTCCAGATGAGCAGTGACATGTTTTAAATGATTATGATCTACTGCATGGCTGAGATTCAGGTACCTTGTCTGCAGTCCAAAGAATGACCCCCATTGTTGGAGGGAGGTGGGTTGGGGCACATGGCTGCATATCCTGTTCTGTAAGGCCATGCTGAGATTTTAATCAGCACTGCAGCACAGCTTTGGGAGAGCTTGAGCAGTAGTGGAAACAAGTCTTTTTTTCTTGTAAGAAAGAGTTAAAGCATTGTATTCTGTATGGCTGGGAGGAGTGAACGCTAATGCAGACACTGTTGGAACAGGTAAAAGGCATGCAAGCAACAAGGCATGTCAGTAACCATCACTGGAAAAGATATTCATTGCAATATTAAATAATAACCTACAAAATATAACAAAAAAATACCCTGAAGGGCATCAGACAGGTAATAAGAGAATATAACTCGGACAGGTAGTGCAGTGGTCGCCCAAAAACAAGAAATAAAATCTTTTCTGTATGAAGATTGCAGGCTCTCTTCGCAAGTTTTATAGAGGAGTCCCAATTTGATACAGAACAAGGAAATCTTGCTCTATTGTCCATTTTCTCCACTTACTATAGACAGACTTTGAAGTTTTACAATTACAGACTGTAGTGCAACTGTTTTCTTTTTTGTTAGTCCCCTGTTGGTACGCTGTTAGTCAGGACCATCACAGAACGGGTATAATTTGGGTGATGTATCATTTATCATCAGTTCTGCAGTGACACTGATGTGGTGGGGGGGTTTTAGTGTAGTTTCATATTAACATCTCAGTGACACTGCTGGGATAGGAACAACCAAATAATATCTGTTCTGTGATGCTACTATTGGGGTCCTGATCATTAGAGAACAGAGTAAAAGGGACGTACACAGTATGTACTGTAGTCCAAAAACAGATGAGAAAAAAAACAAAGTCAGTGGTTAGGGTGTTGGACCATCAATCAAAAGGCTGCGGGTTTAAATCCCAGGTCCACTGAAGTGCTTAAACAAGGCTCAACAGATGGATTACATTCTGTAATTGTAGAACTACAAATTCCAACTATATGGTGAGTTGAACTAATAAACTGGATAAGTGGAACAAAAAGAAGGTGTGCCCAAATTTGGTAATGTATGTTAGTTAGGTTAACTGTAGCTACTCCTAAGTAAGGATATGCGTCTACCCTTATATTCTGCCTTTCACCCAGTGAGGGCTAGGGGCAGCTCCATCTCCCTTAACACACCCTCAAAAAAATAGAAGTGGATAAGAATATAAATGAGTATGATGAGTATGTAGTGCCTTAAAAGTTCTGTGGCATATACTGCACTCAAACAGATGACTAAATTACTTTTCCAAATCAAAATCAATTGCTCTGCGTTAGTAAGTTATCCAGTGACTGCAAATGCAATGGTGTAGCATTTACATGATTATAGTCCAAATATATAGAGCCATTATGCATTTTCATTAACATGCAACAACCAACAAACACTAGTTTTAGAAAATTTACAATTTCAGTAAACATACTAAATATGTATTGTTTATTTCAAATGAAAAGAATTGCAGTAAAAGTGTTTGGTTTGCAAAAAATTATTGGCAGCATTTGGTCATTTGCAGCTTTTAAAAAGGCTATGCTTGGACTCCAGCCTGCATGGTGAACAGGCCTGGCCTAGTTTAGTTGGAAAACAATAAAATGTTATTATAAAAGTATGTGTATTCATATATATATATATGAATATATATATATATGAATACACATACTTTTAAATGTGTATATGTGTATATATTTATATGTTTACACACACACACATACATATATATATATATATATATATATATATATATATATATATATATATATATATATATATATATATATATATATATATATTATATGTTAAATAGATACAGTAAACGTGTGATTAAGTGAATTGTATAATGTCCAGAGAACATCACTAAACCAAGATATATCTTGGAAAAAACAAATGACCGTTATCATTCTGAGAACTTGCTGGAGAACAGAGACAGTCTGAATGTAATGGGTTGGTGCCAACAATAGAGCATGATGTAAGTGTGAAACAAGCTTAAAGAAAGAATGTGACAGAGGGATTTCCATCACAAGTACCCAAGGATGTGTCTAAAGAGCCATGTAGTGTGTTAGTCTGAGCCATTTCAGGAAGAGCTAAACACAATTGAAAGGAAAGAAGCATAGGTTAATGGTTATTATGGAAAAAGATTTAAGGGGCTTCAGTACATTACAACCAAATAAACATGTTTTACTAGATTTATTGGGCTGATGAGATCAACCAAATGCAAAGGATGGGTCACTGATCGAAAGCTAAAGTCCCAAGAATCCCAAGTCAACAGAGTTGCCATCGTGGGCCCTAAAGCAAAACTCTTAACCCTGCTTGCTCCAGAGGACTGACATCTTAACTGACCCTGTGCGCCAACCTTGAGCTAACAAGTTGGGATACGTAAAGAAATTTCACTGTACTTCTCACCTAATGTATACTAAAGTACAGACTGCCACAGACCAGCATACATAAAACAGCTAAACTACCATTTGCCAATGTGTATACAGTAAAAAGCAATGAACATCTATGAGCCATGAATTATAAGAATAAGAAGAAGTCGTCATAATTAAATTAGTTACAGCTTGTGAGAAGGGTCTTTGGAAGTAGAAACAAAGTTTGGATTTTCACATACAACCACATCAAAAGTGTGGTATGATGAAGAATTCCAGCTAAAGACTAAATTTATGACATCAGTGTGGCTGTGAAATGGCAATTGCTTGCATGGCAAAATTTTTTTCACTGAATTGGCACAGCTGTAAGTAATGTCGGAAATCAAAGCAAACAGTATGAGGACTGTACAAAGTTCTGTCCAAGATATAGGCTTTAGCAGGCAACGCCCAACTCGAGAACTTCTAATGTGTACACAACACATAGCAACACCACCACTGAACAGTTACTGACTGGAAATGAGTAGCCTGTTCTGACAAACAGATAAAAGAACGTGTATGTGGAGAAAACCCAAAGGATTGTAGTGACAGGTGGTGGCACCATAATGGGCAATAAGGGGTTTGTTTAGCTGGCATTCCCCAGTATATCTATAAATGTCTCTGACAGGTGTGGCTATGGGTGCCTACTTTCTGGCGTTTCACACCTGCTTTCATTCAGATGGGTTTGGCCTTTTCCAACAGAGTAATGTGCACCACGTCTAGAGATGACACATTATGGATTGAGTAGTTTTGCCATTTCCCTCAAGTCATCAGATCTCAATGTTATCAAATATTTTGCATATGCCAAGCAGTGTGCCTTTATCATTCAGCCCCTTGGTGCCTTGAGACTTGCACAAAATCTATTGTCAAGATCGGACTGACAGATCCCTGATATTTCCATAAAACTGCACCCCCACTAACACTTGATTGTATTGATTAAAAACAATTTAAATTAACTGCTAATCTTGAAGGTTTAAAACAAGTTTGACCTTAAGGAAAGTGATGAGACTTTCATTTTAATTAAATATAAATAAGGCAGCACGGTGGCTTAGTGGTTAGCACGTTCGCCTCTCAGCACTAGGGATTCCCGGTTTGAATCCCCATCTGGGTGGAGTTTCCATGTTCTCCCCGTGTCTGTATGGGTTTCCTCCGGGTTCTCCGGTTTCCTCCCACAGTCCAAAAACATGGATCAAGTCAATTGAATTCTCAAAATTGCCCCATATAGAGTGTGTCTGTGTGAGTGAGTGTGTGCTCAGCGATGGATTGGCGTCCTGTCCTGGGTCTATCTGCCCAGCGCCCGAGACGCTCTCCCCTGGATGTGCATGGGGAACCCCACCGCGACCCTAATAGAGGATAAAGCGGGAGATAATGAATGAATGAATAAATATAAATATAATTATATAAATATAATAGTTATATTTATAAAGTGTACCTTTATAAAGTGTACCTTTAGACACCTCTGTCACAGTAAAGTAATCCTTTAAAATACTCCTTTAACATCAGTGTTGGACCTCATAAATGCGCCACACTTCCCTTTTTTAATGAGACATAGGTAATTAACGGAAGTACGGCAAAATGTGTGATATTACATGTATAGACACACTATATTGCCAAAAATATTTACTTTATCTGCAAAATCATTGAATTCAGGTGTTCCAATCACTTTTATGGCCATGGGTGTATACAATAAAGCAGCTAAGGATGCAGACTTCATCTATAAAACACTTGTGGATTTGCTCTCAAAAGCTTACAGTGTGGAGTTACAGTGTAGTATTGTGATTGGACACAACTTATGCAACATGTTAAGTCATGAATTCTTTTCACTACTATTCCATAGTAAACGGTCAGTGGTAGTATAACAAAGTAAAGGCGACTAGGAAAGACAACAGCTCATTCACAATGTGTTAGGTCACAAACATACTGAGGTACAGAATGTGCAGAGGTCACCTTTCTGTCTGCAAAGTCAATCACTAGACTTCCGAACTTATGTGGCCTTCATAGTAGGTCAAGAAGTGCACAGAGAGCGTTATAGAATGGGTTTCCATTCCAGAGCAGCTGTGAGGGTGTGGTAGCTCAGTGGTTAGGACGTTGGGCTATCACTCTGAAGGTTGGGGGTTCAAATCCACTGAAGTTACCAGTGTGGGTCCTTGAGCAAGGCCCTTAACCCTCATTAGTCCAGGAATTTTGAGATTAACCCTGTGCTCACCTTGTAAGTCACTTTGGATAAAAGCGTCTGCTAAATGACCATGCGTGTGTGAGCAGCTGTATTTAACCCTGTTGACAAATGCTGACAATATACATAAACATTATATATATATATATATATATATATATATATATATATATATATATATATATATATATATATATATACATACATATATATACATACATATATATATATATATATATATATATATATATATATATATATATATATATATAGGTATATAGGTATATAGATACACCAACACCAATAGGATGAATCAGAGCAGTGATTGCAACAAGGTCCACTCCTTTAACATCAGTGTTGGACCTCATAAACTTCTCACTTCTCCAGAAGTTTTCACTGTTACAGCAGTAACAGGTGGGACATCAAATTAAACGGGATGGATTTGGAATAGATGTCACTCAAGTGCATATCCGTGCAAAGGCAGACAAGCAAATACTTTTGGCAATATACAGTTGTGATCAAATTTATTCAACCCCCACTGAAATAAAGTGTTTTGGCCAGTTTGACATTGATTTGGATCATTTCAGTCATCTTATTTACAATTATATCAAAGAGGCACTTATAAATTAGACAAATATAACATAATATTTATGATGGAATAACCACAAATGTCTTTACTGTGCTCACGTCATTATCAGTTTTATTCAACCCCCTAGTGACATTATTTTTTAGTACTTAGTACAACATCCTTTTCCAGTTATGACAGCTTTCAAGCGTGAAGCATAGCTTGACACAAGTGTCTTGCAGCGACCTATGGGTATCTTAGCCCATTCTTCATGGGCAAAAGCCTCCAGTTCAGTCACATTCTTAGGCTTGCGCACTGCAACTGCCTTCTTTAGGTCCCACCAGAGGTTCTCAATTGGATTTAAGTCTGGTGATTGCGATGGCCATTCTAGATTGTTCCAGCCTTTCATGTTCAACCATGCTCTAGTGGACTTGGATGTGTGCGTCGGATCATTGTCCTGTTGGAAGGTCCAACGTCTCCCAAGCCGCAGATTTGTGACTGACTCCATCACATTTTCCTCCAAGATCTCCTGGTACTGAAGGGAATTCATGGTACCCTGCACACGTTGAAGCTTTCCTGTACCATTAGAAGCAAAACAGCCCCAAAGCATAATTGACCCCCCGCCATGCTTCACAGTAGGCAAGGTGTTCTTTTGTTCATAAGCCTGGTTCTTCCTCCTCCAAACATAGCGCTGGTCCATTGTCCCAAACAGTTCTAATTTAGTTTCATCTGACCACAGTACACTGTCCCAAAACCTTTGTGGCTTGTCCACATGACTTTTGGCATACTGCAGTCGACTTTTCTTGTTCTTTGGAGTCAGCAAGGGGGTGCGCCTGGGAGTTCTGGCATGGAGGTCTTCGTTATGCAGTGCGCGCCTTATTGTCTGAGCTGAAACTTCAGTGCCCACATCTGACAGGTCTTTTTTCAGTTCCTTAGCAGTCACGCGGGGATTTTTCTCCACATTACGCTTCAGGTAGCGCACAGCAGTCGCGGTCAGGATCTTCTTTCTGCCACGACCAGGTAACGTTTCCACTGTGCCCTTTAACTTGAACTTGCGAATGATACTTCCGATAGTGTCTCTTGGAATATTTAACAACTTCGCAATCTTTTTATATCCATTGCCATTCTTGTGAAGAGCAATAACCTCTTCTCTTGTCTTCTGGGACCATTCTCTTGCCTTCACCATGCTTGTAAACACACCAGTAGATGTCTAGAAGGAGCTGAGTATCACAGTCCTTTTAAATCTGCCTAATTGGTGCTTATCATGCTTGATTGCTGCTCGTTGACATCCACAGGTGTTTTCAATACCTGATTGAAAACACTGGAATGAACCTCTGTTCTTATGAGTGGTAGTTGTAAAGGGGTTGAATAATTGTGTCAATGAAGAAATCACAAAAAGGCCATTTAATACTTTATGACAAAAACAATTGATGCTATCTTAGTTGCATTTAGTTCTTTAACAAGTCCTTGTAAGATTTCATTATGAACACAATTACAAATGTGCACTGAATTCCATAAAACCCTTCGCAGCATTGGGGGTTGAATAAATTTGATCACAACTGTAGTGTGTATGAAGACTGCATCTACTTTGGAGCATGTAATTTCAGCTTGTCAGTCACTCTGCTTTGATGTTTAATTTAAGCTTGTATGACTTGTCCTTTCAGGATTGTCAGCATCACACACACATGCACATATATATATATAAAATGCTGACAATATACATAAACATTATATATATATATATATAGGTATATAGGTATATAGATACAGATATAAAATATATATTTTCAGCATTGCACACACACATACACACATTTTTACAACATTTTTTCACACCTGCCTAAAAGTGCGCGCACACACACACACACACACACACCATATATATATATATATATATATATATATATATATATATATATATATATATATAGCGACACGGTGGCTTGGTGGTTAGCACGTTCGTCTCTCAGCACTAGGGATTCCCGGTTCAAATCCCCATCTGGGTGGAGTTTCCATGTTCTCCCCATGTCCGTGTGGGTTTCCTCAGGGTTCTCCTGGATCAAACATGGATCAAGTCAATTGAGTTCTCCAAATTGCCCCATGTAGAGTGTGTTTGTGCGCGTGAGTGTGTGCCCAGCGATAGATTGGTGCCCTGTCCTGGGTGTATCTGTCCAGCACCCGAAACGTTCTCCCATGGATGGGCATGGGGAACCCCACCGTGACCCTAATAGAGGATAAAGCGGAAGATAATGAATGAATATATATATATCTCCATCCATTATCTTATATATACAGTGGGTTGCAAAAGTATTCATACCCCTTGAACTTTTCCATATTTTGTCACATTACAACCACAAACATAAATATATTTCACTGGAATTTAATGTGAAAGACCAACACAAAGTGGTATACAATTGTGAAGTGGAAGGAAAATTATACATGAATCAACATTTTTTTTACAAATAAAAAACTGAAAAGTGCGACGTGCAAAAGTATTCAGCCCCCTTTTCCCTGAGTGCAACCAATTGCATTCAGAAGTTGCCTGATGAGTGCTAATGACTCAAAAGGGTCCACCTGTGTGTAATCTAATCTCAGTACAAATACAGCTGCTCCGTGACGGCCTCAGATGTTGGTTAAGAGAATATTGGGGAGCAAACAGCATCATGAAGTCCAAAGAACACACCAGACAGGTTAGGAATATGGTTTTGGAGAAGTTTAAAGCAGGCTTAGGTTATAAAAAGATTTCCAAAGCTTTGAACATCTCATGGAGCACTGTTCAATCCATCATCCGGAAATGGAAAGAGTATGGCACCACAGTAAACCTGCCAAGACAAGGCCGTCCACCTAAACTTACAGGCCGAAAAAAGGAGATCACTGATCAGAGAGGCAGCCAAGAGGCCCATGGTGACTCTGGATGAAATGCAGAGAGCCACAGCTCAGGTGGGGGAAACTGTCCACAGGACAACAATTAGTCGTGCACTACACAAATGTGGTCTTTATGGAAGAGTGGCAAGGAGAAAGCCATTGTTAAAAGAAAACCATAAGAAGTCCCGTTTGCAGTTTGCCAGAAGCCATGTTGAGGACACAGCAAACATGTGGAAGAAGGTGCTTTGGTCAGACGAGACCAAAATTGAACTTTTTGGCCACAATGCAAAACGCTATGTGTGGCGGAGAAATAACACTGCACATCACTCTGAAAACACCATCCCCACTGTCAAATATGGTGGTGGCAGCATCATGCTCTGGGGGTGCTTCTCTTCAGCAGGAACCGGGAAGTTGGTCAAAGTTGATGGGAAGATGGATGGAGCCAAATACAGGGCAATCTTGGAAGAAAACCTGTTGGAGTCAGCAAAAGATTTGAGACTGGAGGAGGTTCACCTTCCAGCAGGACAACGACCCTAAACATAAAGCCAGAGCTACAATGGAGTGGTTTAAAAAAAAGAATATTCATGTGTTAGAATGGCCCAGTCAAAGTCCAGACCTAAACCCAATTGAGAATTTGTGGCAAGATCTCATAACTGCTGTTCACAAACGCTCTCCATCCAATCTGACTGAGCTTGAGCTGTTTTGCAAGGAGGAATGGGCAAGAATTTCAGTCACTAGATGTGCAAAGCTGGTGGAGACATACCCTAAAAGACTTGCAGCTGTAATTGCAGCAAAAGGTGGCTCCACAAAGTATTGACTCAGGGGGGCTGAATACTTTTGCACGTCGCACTTTTCAGTTTTTTATTTGTAAAAAAAATGTTGATTCATGTATAATTTTCCTTACACTTCACAATTGTATACCACTTTGTGTTGGTCTTTCACATTAAATTCCAGTGAAATATATTTATGTTTGTGGTTGTAATGTGACAAAATATGGAAAAGTGTATGAATACTTCTGCAACCCACTGTATATACACACACACACATATATATATATATATATATATATATATATATATATATATATATATATATATATATATATATATATATATATATATATACACCCCTTAATCTTGCTACCTCAGCTAAAGCCAAAACTTAAACCAATAAATAAATTAAAATAAGTCTTAGTTCAGCTTAAGTTGGATAAGCTACGTTTTCTACTTCACCTACTTTTCCCTGTAGATATGAAAAAATCTCCCCAACAATCTAAAAAAAATTATTTCTGTTAGGTGAGTTGGAAAGCGTCTAATCACTACTTTTAATTGAATGAAATTCCTGAAAGTGAATAAGTGCTAACAGGATTACGAGGCAGATTTCACAGAGCTGAATGGAAAGGTTGAACAGGTCATATTTAGGGCATGGATTATGCTGGATACTGCTGAGCATCAGCAGCTCAAATGCCAGGCTGCTTTGCATACATAGACCCCTGTTGTAATACACTGCACTACTACTACTATTAAATTGATTCAATTCAGTCAAGGGACCACAATGGTAACATCAGTGAATTTAGGATTTATACCTCAAATTTTCAGATTAATAGTCCAATAACCACTCCAACAACAGGCTTTATATTACATAGGAAATCATTTAGCAGTGTGGGTTCAGACAATAAACCCCAAAATAATCATTCATTCATTATCTCCCGCTTTATCCTCTATTAGGGTCGCGGTGGGGTTCCCCATGCCCATCCAGGGGAGAACGTCTCGGGCGCTGGGCAGATACACCCAGGACAGGGCGCCAATCCATCGCTGGGCACACACTCACTCACACAGACACACTCTATATGGGGCAATTTTGAGAATTCAATTGACTTGATCCATGTTTTTGGACTGTGGGAGGAAACCGGAGAACCCAGAGGAAACCCACGCAGACACGGGGAGAACATGGAAACTCCACCCAGATGGGGATTCGAACCGGGAATCCCTAGCGCTGAGAGGCGAACGTGCTAACCACTAAGCCACCGTGCCGCCTCCAAAATAATCAAACAATAAAAATGTATTGATATAATTTCACAGCTCATTTTGGGTTGTAAACCATTTTGTATGAATCTGCATAAATTGTGTCCTAAGGGTCGTGGGTGATTGCAGTTTATGTTTATATTCAATGATACTAAGTCTTTCCAAATGAAAGTGCTTACATCACAGACCAAACTATGATAAATGGCTTAATGTGAACCCCTCCTAAGAACAACAGTTCTGGCGCTACAGAGTAGCCGCATGTACTGGACTGTTCGAACTGTTCTCTAAAAACAGGAAAGCACTAAGAGCTCAGTTATGTGTAAATTCTATTGTTAAAGCCAGACCTGTGACACCAAGCTCTCCTGTTCATACCACCATATATCCTGGCATCCATTTTTTCTCAGCATCAGCAGCTGATATTTAGCGTCCCACCAGGAAGGGGGTGGGGGGTGAGGTCGGGTCAGTGTGGAAACACTGCAATATTTTATTACAAATCTGGATCGCTTCCACATTTACAAAAGTTTTTTTTTTCCATGTTCAATACATTTTAATGGATTATTTAATCTTATTTAATTAAATATCAATTTAATTCAGAAGTTAAAGAAAAACAGTACCCACTGTGTAAACACTATTGCTCATTTACATTATAGCTCCTCCTGAACAGCCAACAGAAACAGACGACTAAACAAGATATTACTTAAATATAATTTGTATACGTAGATTTTATCCCATCACTTTCTTCCCCTCATAGTTTTAATATTGCCACAAGAATCACCTATGCAGCCCTGGCCACATCTTTTCACCAATCCAACCTGTAGGGTCTGCAGAAAGCTGTAAAACATGTCAGCCTTAAGTGTTCCTCCATCCCCAATGTGTTTCCCTTGAGCATGTGTGGCCTGTAATGGATAAGACCAGAGACACTCTGAAGTGTGCTAGCATAGGAAATTCTCTTTATAATTAAATATTACCTTAATTCTGAAGTGGCTTTAGACTATTAAGTCCAAATATTCAGTTTATTGGACTTATCAGCAATACTTTACTTTTTAATATTCTTTTATCAAGAAAACAATCATTCTTTATTATTAAACAGAACAATTCAACAAGTTTAAAGGGAACCAAATGCCACAATGTTGTTTTTTTCAATGAGGTATTATACCCCTTACTTCTGAAATAAGATGCAGTACCTAGAAGACTTAATCAAATAGATTAGGAACCCTAACCCTGTGATTTGTCTATAATTGTTGCATATACTAATACAGAAATGCATTTATGCACACCAGCATCTAACCTTACACCTTTACATCTGTGTTTAAACTATAATTCAATTTACAATATGAAAAGTGTAAATGGCAAAACCTAATACAGAATGTATACAGTGTTTGTACACTGTGTTTGTATTCAAACAATAGACATTAAAACCCTTGGAAATCATTTTTTTACGGAAAAGGTCTTATGAAGCCAAACTTGTAAATTATTTAAAACTAATGCAAAGTAGCAAGCAGGGTGTCTGACCTAGATCTCTAACCTCAATTAAATATGAATGAGTTCCATTTCTTATGTGAGATAAATAATTCCCCCAATGTGTAGGTGTACTAAAGAAAAATCATTTAAAACATGCAATATTCAATTCTATTTTAAAAACTATTGCATGAAAACAATTAATTCAAAATTAAGTGTGCATATTTTAGCCTTCTGTAACCTTCATTGTTTTATTAAGGAAATGCAGCTTTAATGAGACGTCCTATGGCCATTAATCAGTCTAATAGTTACTTCGTATCCTAAAGCTTTTAATTTCACTTCCGATGTTGAATTAAAAAATACGCATGTTTAAGATTTTAAATGGTTATGCTTTTAATGCATTTGGATTTTAATGATTTAAAGGAGGCTTAGCAGAAAGCAGAATAGAAATAGATTGTGAATAAAGTGATTTAGATCATCTAGTTATATAAATTGACATCAGCGCCCTAAATAAAATATATGGTTTTAAAAAAACAAATGTTGACCATTGTGACATTTAGACATGCATGTCCAGGTAAGCCATGACATCTGTTGTTTTCAATTACAAAACCTTGTTCTGCCAAAATATCACAAAACAACTTTGATCCAGATATGCAGCTTTCATAATATGCTCTCTTAAAATAAGTGTTAAATAAATGATTATAGTGTTATATTGGGCATTAATTAGTTAATACGAATTATAACTATAATGTATACAAAATGTCTATCATGTAGCACTTCATTCATTATCTCCCGCTTTATCCTCTATTAGGGTCGCGGTGGGGTTCCCCATGATCCAGGGGAGAACGTCTCGGGCGCTGGGCAGATAGACCCAGGACAGGGCGCCAATCCATCGCTGGGCACACACTCACTTACACAGACACACTCTATATGGGGCTATTTTGAGAATTCAGTTGACTTGATCCATGTTTTTGGACTTTGGGAGGAAACCGGAGAACCCAGAGGAAACCCACGCAGACACGGGGAGAACATGGAAACTCCACCCAGATGGGGATTCGAACTGGGAATCCCTAGCGCTGAGAGGCGAAGGTGCTAACCACTAAGCCACCGTGCCACCTATGTAGCACTTATTTTACCTAAATTATGGAGCTTAAAATAAACTAATTTTTGTTTTATTTTTGTATTTATTTAGTTAGTTTGCCCTCATGAACAATTTGTCCGTTGACTTAAAGCAATCAAAATAAAATCTGTTGTTAATGTGTACATTTTTTTGTTTACTTCAGTTATACTACTTGTGTGTGCTCTAAAATGTGTTTGTGTGTGCGTGTGTGAGAGAGAGAAAGTGAGAGGAAGAGAGAGAGATAAAGAAATCACTTAAGCTGTCTCTAATCAACAAGAAAGTCAGCTAGTGACATTTTCTCTTTAGAATTAAATGTGTAAAACCAAATGGCTACAAAATGAAATCTGAAATGCATAGTAATGTATTAGTTTAAATGATTGAAGTGTCAGGTTTAAGGAGAGTGATTGCAGTCCATCTGCTGTGATCCAGACCTTTCTTGACTGATGAATGCTAATGAAACGTGAACATCTGCTCCTCGCTGACAAAAATGCCAACAAGTGATGACCTCAGCCAGCCTGGAGCTAATCAGTTTAAAATGTGCTGAGATATGGACATTGCCATTGTGTCAGCTTTAAAAAAAATAGTTTGTGCATTAACAAGAATCGGCAGAGGAGAATGAAAGTAATACTGTACCTTTGTATAAGCAAACTTAGCCAACACAGAATATAAAACATATTACAGGATTTAGATCCTGTAACGACACACTTCTGCTACTAGTGATGGTAATAATTATTAAAAAAACAAGTGCAAAAGTAAAAACATGTACAATTTATCATTTATAAGCTTAACTTCAGCTTTTCACTAACTGTATAACCAAGAAACTGACAGCACAATGTATACTGCATAATATAAACAACTTATATCATGATGGTGAAAAAAGGAACAATGTAAAACAATATTGGGCTTTGGGTTCCTTTTGTCTGCCTGCTTAATGTCCATGTCTAGCATTAAAATGTTTATAACTGTTATAAATTCCAAGTCAATAAGGTTAAAGCAATCTTGTTTTTAATTAGGAAAAAATAATATGCTAATGACCAAATCTAGTAATAACAGCAAAAAATGAGTGCACAGTAAGTGGACAGTGTTAAAACTATTTAGAAGTGCCATGAAAAATCAGCCAGCACCAAAATAATATATCGTTTTTGACCTGGCCATTAGAGAACAGAGTAAATTGGACTAACAATTTACACTAAAGAAAAACATACAAACTACAGTCTGCAAAAATATATGGTAAGTAAATCTAATAAAAGAGAATGTGTGAAGAACCACATATAAATTTGTACACACCTTTCCTTTTTTCCCTGTTTTTTTTTTTAGCATTAAACATTAATATTAAATACATCCAACACATACTGTATATGGTGCATCATTAATAAATCATCAATAACACAAGAAAATTTACTTTAGAGTTGTGACCATTTGCTTTAATAACAGCTTAACACATCTACTCTTTGCGTCTTATTTTATTTGCTACTCTTTATCTAGTTTTAGCAGTTGTTTAAGTATCTAATGAAGATTTTTGCAGACACTGATAGAATTCATTAGTTCTATCTGTAATGTAGAGAACAAAATATGGTTTAAAACCATTACCAATGATTATTTAATTGATATAACTTTGTAACAGTTAAAAAAAACATTTACCAAAGATCAGTTTCTCAGTTATCTTTAATGTAACAAGTACATGAAGCAAATTCATCAAATTAAGTATTGGCATTTAGAGAAAGCAATAATTTATGTAATAGTACATTTCTTGTGTTTTGTGTTTATTCACAACTAAATGAAAATTTATACAAACGAATGTTTTGAGTTCCAGTGACATTTAAGTGAAATAGTAAATAAAACGCAGCAAGACATCAGCAGCTGGTTTATCTCAAAACATATCACAAGTCCTAAAAATACTCTAAGTGCACTCTGAACTGTTCCCACACTGTTTTGTGTATGTGTCTTATGTGATAAATTAATCTCCTTGCAGTTTTTTCATTACATGGCTGTCAGGGGGTGCATTGGTAAAGACTGTTCCTACAAATACATGTGTACCCCACATTGAGTGACGAATCACCTTACAGCAACCAAGGTCTTCAATCTGGAAACCCAGGTGGCGGTACCTTTCATCTGTCTCAAAAAGTGTGTTGTTGGTGTAAGACCCAAAGAACTGCAGATAAAAGAGTTTTATTTATTTTAAAAGCCTTGGGAGCAGCAACATGCTTTACATAAGGAAAATCAATGGTTATAAAAATCCTAAACTCTCTGCAAAAGTCAGTTGAAAGCCAGGAAGAAAACAGGAAAATTGCTCTACAGCTTTTGCCAAAATGGCACAACCAATATAGAGGATAAGCAACTATTGAAAACAGATGCAGTATTTAAGTAAAGAAAGTATTTTAAATTGAAGAAATGTAAAAGCATTTTTTAAGACAAATGTTTAAGTTAAATTATTGCTTTAATACATTGTAATAAAACAATATTGTATTGCTTTAGCATTTGCTAATTAACTGAGTACAGTTTCAAAAGCTAATTTTTGCTGGTTTGGATTTATAGTGGTTCTTAAATTCTTAAATATTTATCTGGACTTACCGCTAGTCCAGATGATGGGTCTATGAAGTCAGCCCAAAAGCCCTCTGTATGCAGTGCTCGACAAATATCCTTTGCCCCTGCGATGAACTGCAAACAAACAATATGAATTACTATTACATAGATTTAACAAGAATAATATGGACACCCATTACAAGTCTATGAACATGTAGAAGTTCTTCTTCGGAATAAAAAAAAACTACACTGAAAGCAAAACAATGTGCAAGTACTTCTGGAAGACAAACATTCATAATCAAACTCACATAGTGTGTGCAAAAGAAATGTTTTAAAAATTAAATGGCTTTCCATTATGTAATCACTTCAAAATAGCAAGATGAACATTAATTAAGAGAAATGACTGAATTCAGGAGTTCTGAATCAAATTAAGAAAGAGGTTTGTTTACATTTTAAACCTAGGCTCTTTATCAACAAGTTAATTGAGGATGCAAAAAACATGATAGTCATTATTAAAAATCTTTTTCACAGGTGCGTTAAATTACTGACACTTAAAACAATTAACAAACGTCATTTTTTTGAAGGATTTTAAATTTACATTAGACTGTCCACACAGTTAGTGATCAAATTTAAAAATGGCAAAGTTGCAGAGGATTTGTTACTTGTTTATAGTCTAAGTTTCTACTGTCTATCTATCGGTCATACAAACAGAGTTACAGGGAAAAGCCACATAACTTACTTCAGCCAGCAGCTCCTCTCTCTCCTGGTCCACCTCCTCAGACCACGCAGTCATGTCATTCTTTGTTCTTTGTGTCACAGTCAGCACCATCATACCACTAGAAGGAGCCTCAGGGAACATTGAGGCAAAGTCTATACCAGACAAAAATCAAATAAAAAGGTCTCCCCACATTCTTGAACAACTTATTTTGTCTAATTGCAGTCTGAATTTATAATAAATGTAATTAGAATATTAGTCAATATTACAATTTGGTGGTGTTGGGGCTGGGTATTCATTCTACCATACTTCCATCTAGTGGCCTACTATTGTACCTTCACATTTGTCAGTAAGCCTGTATTGGGCAAACCATACTCACCTCTTTTAAGCAGTTCTGGGCAAGACTGTACCACACATTCTACTTTAGAATGGTCAAAGTACTGCTTTTCAATGCCAACCTCTAAAGAGATTTCACCTTTACACTGCAGATAATAAAAATTGGAAATCATTAAAAAATATTACATCTTGTCAACATTTAACATTACTAACCAACATAGGAAAAAATTACTATGATTTAATGTACCATAAACTTTACAAATTACACGTCTATGTGATCACATTCACTTTGCGAGAGCTCTTCATTGCTACCCATGTCAATGACCTGCTTAAAAAAGCATATTGTGACTTATTTTATCACAACATACAAAGTTTACAGATAAGTTTGAGTTTACAGCAGTTGGTAGGAAAGTAGCTAAAATAATAATAAACAAATTATTTCCATAAAACAATTACATATGTAAGCTATACAGAGCGAGTCCCAAATTTTTATATATAATATGTGTGTGCGTGTTTTTTTACGTCTTGCCCTCATGAAAACATTTAAACAACACAGAATGTTGCATTTGTTATGGATAAATCCCTTACATGAAACTCAGTGATGTATTGTGCCAGGACAAACTCATGTCTCTCACTGCTGGATGAATCAGTTAACACATCAGGTAGAGTTATGTGTTTGGTACCAGTCTTGTGCTCTTCTGTGCCATCTAAATGACGGGCAAATCCAACATTACCAGGAAGCTGGAAGCGTTTATCCTGGGGACCAAATGGACCCATGGCTTCATCTGGCCACACCGTGCTTAGCCCTGTGTTAATAAACAGTAAAAGTTACCAATGTCAGAATTGTGTCATGTTTTAAACAACATTAAACTTGAATCCTGTTAGTGATGCTGCCTCCAATTGAGCAGGTTAACATTGTTGACCCTGTTAAACATTACAAAGTAAAATGTTCATTAAATACACCTGTTTTAAACACATTTATTTCAATGAAGTAGGACTTAAATGATCATTGGTCATTGTAGATTTTGCTTCTTAAATAGTTTTTTGTGTCCCTATGAATGTCACCCGCTGATAACGTGTTTCACATCAAATCATGAGACACACTAACTAAAAAGAACTATCCAAATTTGTCAGCAGTTGATTCCAGGGCAAAAAAAAAAATCACATAAACCACTTGCTAAACAAAGAAAGATTTTGCCTTCACCTGACTTAGAACTCGGTAAGTTTGTGAAAGCTGTGAACAAGGAGTGAGAACATTTGATACTCACCTACATCTGGGGGTGCAACGTTTATCTGTGGCACATTTGAAAACTGTCGGACTCCTGAGATGCGTCCCAAAAGAACATGAAGCCCTGGCAGGTAGCTAACCACTCTGGCTCTGCTGCAGAGCACCTATTGGAAACAAGCAGAATAATTTACAAGTTCAATATCATTTTTACTCTATGTGGAAATGAACAAAAATTTCATTTATATTTAAAAAATGCAAAAGTATAATTTTTCAACCAGCAGTAACACCACCATGAATAAGGTTTAGCCTGCAATATAAGGCAGTTAAAAAAAACAGTAAACAAGGCTTATATTACACTTCCATATAAAACTTCTCTACTGGTAATTATGTTGCCACACTGTCTATGTGATATATAAAGCAAAGTAGTTATTCAAAGTTTTCTCAAATGCATCGGCCAAAACTGCTCAAATTTTAAACAATTACTAACAATTTAAATTATTTTAAAAAGCTAATAATCTAATGTGCTGAAAAGTAAGACTGAATTCATGTTGTCTAGTTGCAAAAAAAAAAAAAGTGCTCGAATTGTTAACAGTAAATACAACATGTTAGAAATAGAACCTACACTGGTCATCCTGTTGGGCTTCTCTTGGTTGCTGTGGACCTGTGGATAAAATAACCACGTATAGTTAAAATACTGATAATGTTTAAAGAAGTTACATTAAGAAATACCATCATAGCTATTTACAACATCGACTAAAATGTTCAATGCCTAAACACGATATATAAGCTGAATTAAAAACAGGCTACACAGCACAACAAAGAAGTAGACAACGGTGGTTACTATATCAGAATACACAGTATTCATGAAGATGTGCTACTATAATGTAGCATAACTACTTACATTTGAAGTAATAATAATAATAATAATAATAAAAATGGGCAGCACGGTGGCTTAGTGGTTAGCACGTTCGCCTCTCAGCGCTAGGGATTCCCGGTTCGAATCCCCATCTTGGTGGAGTTTCCATGTTCTCCCCGTGTCTGCGTGGGTTTCCTCCGGGTTCTCCGGTTTCCTCCAACAGTCCAAAAACATGGATCAAGTTAATTGAATTCTCAAAAATTGCCCCATATAGAGTGTGTATGTGTGAGTGAGTGTGGGCCCAGCGATGGATTGGCGCCCTGTCCTGGGTCTATCTGCCCAGCGCCTGAGACGTTCTCCCCTGGATGGGCATGGGGAACCCCACCACGACCCTAATAGAGGATAAAGCGGGAGATAATGAATGAATGAATAATAAAAATAAAAATAATTTCAAAGGACGGCGGCATGGTGGCTTAGTGGTTAGCACATTCACCTCTCAGCGCTAGGGATTCCCGGTTCGAATCCCCATCTGGGTGGAGTTTCCATGTTCTCCCCGTGTCCGTGTGGGTTTCCTCCGGGTTCTCCGGTTTCCTCCCACAATCCAAAAACATGGATCAAGTCAACTGAGTTCTCCAAATTGCCCCATATAGAGTGTGTTTGTGTGAGTGAGTGCCCAGCGATGGATTGGCGCCCTGTCCTGGGTCTATCTGCCCAGCGCCCGAAACGTTCTCCCCTGGATGGGCATGGGGAACCCCACCGCGACCCTAATAGAGGATAAAGTGGAAGGTAATGGATGAATAAATGAATGAATTTCAAAGGAAAGCGTTCAACCAGCCATATGTATATACAATCCCGAAGTGCATTACTTAATATTTGTACAAGGATTGTAAACAAACTTGTAAACATCTTGCTATCTTTGTGAGCATACTATTTATGGCATAAAGTGATGACTTAAGTACAATTTGTAGCGTTATACTTTAAACCTTTTGAGCCTAACGACATGCTGCTCTTCACATCGAGAGCTAGCGTGGAGACTCTAACAAGGTTACAGTTTAACGCGTCCCTAAATGTATCCTTTAATAATGTCCATAAATGTAAATATGAGTTTACCACTTGAATGTTAGTGTTTGTTCTCACCTGTATGATTTCCTCTTAATTAAAACAATAGTTTAAAAAGCAACTCTATGTTCTTGTTAACCTTCTTCTTACGTAACTACGGCAGCCTGCGTGGACAAAATCGGCTCCATGTCAAAACTCTGTGTACTTGCTTTAAATGATTATGTCCACTAGATGTCAGCAATATCTAATGTTAGTTTGGGCATTAAACCTGCTCATAAAAATGTGAGAAGACTTAAGATTCATTCATCCATTATCTTCCGCTTTATCCTCTATTATGGTGGGGTTCCCCATGCCCATCCAGGGGAGAACATCTCGGGCGCTGGGCAGATACACCCAGGACAGGGTGCCAATCCATCGCTGGGCACACACTCACTCACACAGACATGCACGCATACACACTCTATATGGGGCAATTTGGAGAACTCAATTGACTTGATCCATGTTTTTGGACTGTGGGAGGAAACCGGAGAACCCGGAGGAAACCCACGCAGACACGGGGAGAACATGGAAACTCCACCCAGATGGGGATTCGAACCGGTAATCCCTAGTGCTGAGAGGCGAACGTGCTAAAGACTAAGCCACCGTGCCGCTTGGAATAAAAATGTGCAAACAAATCCATAATCAATAACTATAGTTTTTCATGTGATATTATATCTACCACAGAATCATCACACATATCAAACCATGATTTATTTCCTTTTTAGGATTGTTTTAGGATTTGTTCTTGACTAATTAAATTCCATGTTTTTCCTTCATATTATTGGACACTATAGAAAATATGTATGTAAACATTTAATATTTAAAAACATCTAACAGTATGTTACACTACTTCACAAACTTGATAATGAAAAAAACTACAAATATCTTACAAAGATATTAGATAAGATCTTACTCTGTGACTAATATTTCTTTGTTGTTGGTTCTCCATCTCTGCAGTTCTCATCTGAGTAAGTTTTGTTCCTTTGTAAAATTATACTTTAAACTCTTAAATGTGTGGGTAAAATTCGTGACAGAATGAAGTGTTGGTGATGACTAAAACTTGAAAGAATTACTGCTCTGACAATATGTAATATGATCTCTAGAATAACTACTAATGTGCCTAAACACTGGATATGAATGACATTTAAGTTATGGAATAAAAACCACAGTTGGGTCTGTTTTTGCATAGATATAAAAAGTGAATCATATTTGCTCTGTTTTACAAGACTAGCTTTGGCTTTTTAGAGGGTTTCTTTGTTTCTGTCTATGTTAGAAATTCAGGAGCATCTTCTGAATGTAAAAAAAATCTTGTCATATTCATGACATGTGGTCATGATGTTTGGTGTGGGGTGTTTGATTTTGTTGTCAGCAGCTACTTGTTTGAATATAAAGTACAAAACATCAAAAATGTCCATCATACTGGTGATTAGTTTTTTATTTACCTCTACAATACGTTTATTTAATAAATTAATAAATAATTTTGTGTTCTCACATATTGGTATTTGGTGCAGTTGAGATGTGTGGTTAAGGAACCAGCCTTGTGACCTAAAGATCCCCAGTTTGATTCTTGGTTCGTTCACTCACTTTATTATTGTCCTTAACCCCTAACTTGTTAAATTATAAATTATACATTAAATATATAAATTAATATATAAATTCATTCATTCATTATCTTCCGCTTTATCCTATATTAGGGTCGCGGGAGGGTTCCCCATGCCCATCCAGGGGAGAACGCCTCGGGCGCTGGGCAGATACACCCAGGACAGGGCGCCAATCTATCGCTGGGCAATTAATATATAAATTATATATATACACATACATAGGTAGGTAAATGAAACAAATATATGCTATAATTATGCAGAACCCAAAATGACTGCATGACCTTAATTTTAGATAATTCTGTCCTGCAATAACTGGCAAAAGGGTGACATCGTGGCTTAGTGGATAGCATGTTTACCTATCGGCACTGGGGATTTAGGCCTAGTAGAGGATTAAATGGAACGAATGGATAATGAACGAATTAATGAATAACTGCTAAAAAAGATAAATGCTTGTAAGCCAGGCATTTGTATTTAAAACTAATTATATTGTTTTTCATGTTTTGTTTTTAATTTAGAATGTGATTAAGTAACCAATACTTGCAATGCAGTTGTTATTGTTGTAAGTGTAATTTTTAGATAAACATGTTTTTAACTCATTATTTAATGATATTCTAATATACATCCTAACCAATGTTTTGAAGCTTCTGACATTTTAAGCTAGGCTATACTGGAGGGGAAATTACATATGTGACATGTTTTTGAAATGAGGAAATAAAAATCCCAAAGGAACGAGTGTCATTTGCATGTTAATTGCCTTTGTTCTCTTACACAGTTAAAAAAAATAGGAATGCCAAAAAATCCACATTTATCTGGTCTTTATAGAAAAAAAAGCTTTTAAATTCACACTCTAGAATCAATAACATGTTATACAAACTGCAGGTTATAATGAAATAATGAATGTCTTTGCCTGCTTGTTTCCTGGAAACCATTAAAACAATCTGAGGCAATGACTTAAATAGCCCTGATGGGATCTACACATTAATATGCATCAATTAAGATACAGATTTGTAGGGAAAACCGTTGTCCAAATCTCAGGTGGGATTACAAAATTATTTTCCTGGCCAGGATTTAACTCCTACTTTGAACTCATCAAGATGGAGGCTAGAATCATCATGGGGCACCTCCAAAGCATGTCTAAAAGCAATTAACCTGGTAAATTACCATACAGATATAGTACAAAGCCAGTTCAAAGAATCACACTGGAAATAAATTAATTTGCATATTAATTTTAATGTCAATTAAAGTATCCCTTTGGAGCAAATGACTCTGTTCATGTTAAGATGTGGATTTATTTCACTCTATAAAAATAATTAATTAAAGTAAAAATTATTAAATGATGTACTAATGAAGCCGAGTTAAGAAAAAGGACTATGTAAGGGTCAGCGGGTATTTCAAGCATATTCCCCAGTGGGGAGACATGGCTCTAGACCACTCTCTCAGCATGTCCCAGTCAGGTGAAGAACCAGGAAGCAGATGGTCAAGAGAGGAGAAGTATGAGGATTGCCCCGGCTGGAATGATGGCGCACCTGCTGCGCCTATCTGAAGTGGGCCGAGTGAACTGAGGACATGGAAGCATAACAAAGCAAACTTTTGGCAGAGGCTGTCAACTAACTAAGGTTTGGATAGAACATGCAAGTGACAATATGCTTGGGAGTGTAGGACACAAGCATGTTAGCAGAAAGGTTTGGACACTTGAGCATGTATGCAGGAACAAAACAGTCACTGGGATTCTTCTACCTCTATCTCTTACCCCTTCCTCAAATACCTTGAAGTTTTACACTTTAGTGTCATATCCTGGTGTAGCACTTGATGTTTTATCTTTTGCAGGGTATTGCAGGGTCTTTAGTGTCCGGGCATGCTACAACAACATATTGTGATTTATAATCATAAATGCAATTATATAATAAATAGATAATAAATCTGTTCCACTTCTGTAGATAAGGGTTGCAATGCGTGAAAGAAACTATTCCAGGACTGACAGGATAAAAGGTGGATAAACAGCCTGTACAGGTTGTCAATCCTTCACAGTGTTGTAAAGGTGGTGGTGGTGGCTCAGTGGTTACGGTGTTGGACAATCAACTGATGGTTAGGAATTTAAACACTGATTCTAACACATTTACTAATGAGGACTACTGTCGCAAAAATTATGTTGTTTCTGTAATTGCAGACACCCAGATAAAAACATTTACACAGATACCCACCAGAGTTTACAAAGGAAACCCACCCACACAGGCATGAGAAAAACATATAACCTTCAAACAAAATAATCCAAGAATCAAAAAAAGAACCTTTTTGCTTTTAGGCAAGAATGTTAAGCACTGCATTACTTCCACTTAAAGATTATAATATCTTTTAATATTGGTTTAAATACAGTAATAACATTATGGAAATATTGTTTTTAGGGATTTGTAAATTTAAATATATATTTTAAGTAATTTTTTATCTTTCAGAATGAATTGACAATCAATTCTCATTGGAATACTGTCTATGAAAAGCATCTATATCCTACTCACAGTAGGTTTGCTTGTACTCCACCAAAACCTCCTTTTTAGATACTTTTTTTGTGTGCGTCCATAGTAATTAAGACAATCGCAATTCCATGCTAAGGCATTAGAACTGGGCATTGGAACCCATTTGCCAGAAAGTGGCAAAGACTTTCACATGGTTTCTTTTCTGGTAGCTTATAAGACACTTCAGAAGCCTTAGACTGTTCCACATCTCCTTCAGGCACTGAATTCCATTACCAAGCAAATGTCCATCAGTCTTATCCACGGGCCACAGGCATTTCAAATCTCCTGATCCATGTGGTCTGGATTTCCCACTAAAAATATTCAACAGAATAAGAACTGCACTTACACTAATGAGCTGTGATGGGAATTGTTTAGGATGCCTGAAGCTTGTTTGCTATGCACTTTTAAAGGCACTCTGTCAGCCATTTGATTGACATTTTTCTGAGATGGGCAATAAAATAATTGAGCATTTTGACTTGTTCTCTATATTGCATTAGAATTCATGTGCAGCTGAATTGTATTTAAGAAGTTTCCAAATTTGCACAGCAGATGTTTTTGTATAGAAACCATTTCTCAGAAATTGATTAGTATGCTTATGTTGCGACATCAGCAGAGGTTTTTCTAAAACATAAAGTGCACTGTAACATGGCATCTGTGACTAGAGTTCCGATGGGGGCGTGTCCTGGTGGTAAGTACTTATGTTCGCTAGTTTTCACTAAAACTCAAAAAAGTCAGGCATTTTGTAACGGAGCTAACTGCTGTAGCAGTTAGCATCAGATATCCTGTTCTGCATTTTAGATCTGTGCTTTAGTATCTATAGGGTCACGGTAATACCTGTATCTTTATTCCATAATCTTTGCCGGTTGTGTATTTGGGTGATTTTTTAGACATTAAACTCACTGTCTATTAGTGCAAATATAGCTGGTTTCAGTTTCATCTTGTGTTGAACGTGTTAATTAATTAGCTTCATTCGGGCTATTTTAAAACCCTTTATATGCTGATGCGACAGTGGAAGTGACAGATCTCTTGTGTTTAGCCTTCTCGTGTGAAGCCCTATTCGTGTAAAGACATGTGAGGCTACCTGCGCGAGTCCACTGAGCAAGCACGACAAGGCAACTACACTAATTATATTTTTCATTCTCCTACCGTTCTTGTTAATTACTCCTCTGACATAATTCACTTCTTCTGAAATCTATTTGTACATCTATTTACACCTTCTTTCATGTCAGTATGTGTTTGGTTGTCTTTTGCCCGTGAAGTCACCACTATCTCAAACTATCGGATATCTGCCTGCCTCACCAACATATCTGTTTGCATGAAGACCCGTCATCTCAAACTAAAATAAGCAAAAACAGAGTTTCTCACAATTCCAGCTAAACCCTCAATCCAGCATGACCTAACGTTACAAATTAATGCCCATGACTGCAGGTTCTGAGGTTCTTTTTGTACAACATCAGGAAGATCAGACCTTATTTGACTGAACATGCTACTCAGCTGTTAGTTCAAGCCCTCATCCTATCCTGGCTTGATTACCGTAATGCATTGCTTGCTGGTCTCTTAGCTTGAACAATCAGGCCTCTACAACTGACTCAGAACTCTGCAGCCCGACTTGTGTTTAACCAGCCCAAGTCAACTCATGTCACTCCACTACTCATCTCTTTCCATTGGCTCCCGGTAGCTGCTCACGTTCAGTACAAGACACTGACTCTGGTCTACAGGACAATCTCTGACTCTGCCCCCTCTTACCTCTATTCCAGTGGCAGCTGGTGCTAAAAAAATTGGGGGGGGGGGGCATGCAAACAAATGAAAAAAATTTGAACAAACAAAAAATAAATCTTCAAAAGTAGCTTTATTTAAATGTGAATTTTGCTTCTGGCCTGTAAATTTCTCAACAACATTCCTGTTAGAGTCAGTCATCTCTGTGAATAGTGTTTTCTCTAGTAACAACATGGCCAAAGCATTTGGCCTGTCCTGAGTCATTGAGTTTCAATCACTTGCCTGCTGCTTTATTTGTAAATTGGGACGATCCGGTCCAAGCTTCTTTATCCTCTTTTTTTTCTTCCAGTGAACCCTTGTAAAAGCATTTTTTTATAAAGACAAAACTGAATTTATTTTCATTTTTATGCTACTTCAGTCTGAAAATGTTAAGGGTGAGTCAAACTAATGAACCACACCTGAGTTAATGAGTCGATTTTGGAATAGTCCAATCACACACACTATGTGACCACATACACACTCATTACTGTAGACCAGTGCCCTGCACATAGGAAGTGTGCACAATGGGAGCAATTAAATGTATTTATTTATTCTTTTAATAAATTCTAACATGTATATTAGAAACACAGTACAAATAAATACATTTCTCATTAACTACTCTGCAGTTTATAATTATTTCAGTTTAATATCAGAATAATTTTAAGGAGGGGGGGCGGCACGGCCACCGCTCTATATTTTCAAATTACACTCAAACTCATTCATTTTGCTCTAGTGATGAATGTTGCCCGGTGATTCCACCTCACCATGGTGCCAATCACTCCATATCGTTCACCACTCTTAAATGGTGTAATGATCTTCCCAACTCTGTCTATAAGGCGGAATCACTTAGCATCTTTAAGAAACAACTCAAAACACATCTTTTCCACAATCACCTGATAGAAAAAAAATAAAAATAAAAATAAAAATAAAATAAAATAATAATAATAATAATAATAATAATAATAATAATAGAAGGTTGGATCGGATAATGATTAGGTTTGATACAGTGTTGAACTGTTTTTTCCATAAATTCTGACTGTGTTGTTCTCTCATTTGTAAGTTGATTTTGATAAAAACATCAGCTAAATGACAATGTAAATGTAGAGGACTTTTCTCTAAACACAAAGATAACAGTAGCATAACTCTGTGCTTTGCTGTGATAGTTAGGCTCAGATGTTCCCGCAATATATTTCACTTGTACATGTATCTGAAGTCAATTATCATTTCAGACTGTGATTGGTTCTGTCAGTGTCCACTGTAATTGAAGGATCAGCACCAGGCACAGCAAGTATAATTGGTGGTGAACAGTGCAATGTGCACAAAGTTGGGCATGAAAACATTTTTTGAATTGTTAAAGTAATTAAAATTTTCATACAACTGGCACAATTGTTTGAGGTTTATAACAACTTGAATTTGAACCATTTAAAACAATATAGACACAAAATTATGTTTTATGTACCAATGTTCGATGCTGTCTTCCTATGTTTCAAAGTGGAAGAAATTAAGGGATTTTTGTACCAGCACTCTATTAAATGACAGATAATTATTGCTTATTCCTTATACCCTGTGACAATTGGCAAAAAATTGCTCCATCCTCATATAATGTTGATACTGTTCAGTTGAAGGATGAGTCTAATGTCTTCCCTTACACATCCTCTGAAGTGAAGTAAATATAGCATCTGAACTATGTACCCTTCCTCTGCAAGGGAGGAGGAGGATGTCACTTTTCCTACTGCATAATATATCCTATTAAGGGATGTTCTCATTGAAATGGAAACTAAGCTACAGGTCAGCTATAAATTACAGTGGTAGTTACAAAGGTTCAGTAAACTTATGGAAATGTTCAAAATTATTACTATGACTACTACTAATAATACCTGCAGTGTTGTAATTTGCAACATTTTATTTGGTCTGATCTGTCCATAAAACCATGGTCCCAGTAGCCTTCTAGTTGGTCCATTTGATTTTAGGCAAACTTCAGATAGACAGCAAAGTTCTTTTAATACAGGATCAGCCTTTTCCTTGCAAACTTGCAATGTGTTTGATTTAGCTCTAATTAGGATGTTCATATGTCTAATTTATGCATCATACATTATTATTTAAAAGAATCAGTCATATTCTATATTAATTAAAACAGAATCACAGGGGGTAGGGATATTCTAAACCCTAACCCAGCACCCATAGCGCAGTGGTGGGTAAATATGTTGAGCTCCTATAGAAAACTAGAAAGGAAAGTTTATGAACAAATTTTAAATTGGCTTGGAAAAAAAAAACCTTGACTGAAAAAAGCACACACAAAACACACACACACACACACACACACACACACACACACACACACACACACACACACACACACACACAAAATGCTTAGCATGTTAACTATGTGAATTTCCCTTGTGGGACACATAAAGCTCTATCTTATCTTAACTATGTTAATGTGGCTAACATGCTAACCATGCTAAATAGGCCAATGTGGCTAACTTGCCAAACAGCTGAATGTTAACAGTGGCTAACTGACCTGTTGTTTCAAAGTTGTTTGAAACTCCAAACAAAAGCTGATGAAACATTTTCAATGGATTCCTATAGGGGGAAAAAAACACTCCAAATAAGTGGCGTGGTATGAAAACCGTATGCTATAATGCTCCAAAAAGCACAAGCAACTCAAGTGGATTGGCTACTAGAATACTGCCAAGTTTGAACATTGTACTGTGGCGAGGACAAAAAATAGGCCATGAGACGGGTAACCATTTCAGCAGATATATATATATATATATATATATATATATATATATATATATATATATATATATATATATATATATATATATATATATATATATAAATAATAATAATAATAATAATAATTATAATAATAAAAAGAAGAAGAAGAAGATAAAGAAGATAATGAAGAACAAGAAGTTGGCCTTTTCAAACCAACTTAACTAGACAAACAGACAAATGTGGGAAGAACATAAAGCTCCATACAGAAAAGTCTAGGGAAAAACTTGCTGTAAACCTAATAATAATGCAGATATACAAATACAATTTAAATCAAAGGTATTGTTCATAAAGTGTAGATTATAACAAGTATATAGTCAGCTAATAGTGCAAATGTAAATACGTTTTGGGTAATGGTTTATGTAGAAAACTTTGTTTACACTAAAAATTCACCCCATATTTTTTGAGCTTATATATATTTTTTGATTAATGAGGCTGTGAGTTATTTCAGGGTGATGTATGCTAGAATGACATTCTGCTGTTATCCTGGAAAGAAATTATGACCTCCAATAAAAAGTCATATGAATTGAATTCAGTTAATCCATTTACAGCTAATTATTTTAAGAACTGAGTTACACTTCTTCTTGAGATGACTTAGGTTGTGAGCAGCATGTCTAAAGAAGTATGATTTCAGCGTGTGCTAATTGGCTGTGACACCCATTTGTGAGATTTAAAAGTTATAAGAGCATGTTGTTAATTTTTACAGCAGGGTTAATAGCTTTATTGTCCTCTGTTAAAAATATAAATTAGACCCATCAGTGAATGATTATATTTCTGTAGCGAATCATTCATGTTTAACAATTATCTTGCAGAATAAAGTGGAATATTTTGCATCAGTGTGAACTGCGACACTCATTTAAAATAAAGTATAAAGTCATTTATTTCCAGAACCAAATGCCCTATTAGCCAATATCATATTTTCATAGACCATTAACAGAAATTAAATCCATATCACTTTTGTTCCTTGATGTTTTTAAAATTAGTATTAATAAAACATACATTAAAAACAAAAGCAAATGTATGCTATGCCCTGTTTCAAAACTATCCCCACTGACATATTGTGTTTTACAATAATAAAAAATAAATTAATGTCAATGAAAAACCTGACTTTGCAAGTCTTAATGTTTAAAGCGAGTTTTATATAAATTTAATGGCATGCACAGCAATCCTGAGCTTCATTTATTAATTTAATTATATAGAGCCTTTTAGAATAGTGTAGTGTCATAAACCAGTTTAACAACTTTATTAAAACTTTATTACACTTGCCAATATAATAGCCAATAGTTCTCACTCTCACTCAGTATAAAGGCTTTTTTTATTTGTATTCTTATTATAATAGGTAGGGATACAGCAGTTTTGTGTCTGCCCTAGTAGGCTATATATTTCTTCACAATAAGCACAGCTGTCCATAATTTTTACACAAAATGACAAGCATGTTTTCCCAAATGGCAAGGATAAAGAAATGTTCATTCAGTGTGTGGGAATTCTGCTAGTTTTACTGCAAACCCAAGAGTTTTATTCAATGGTCAGATTTAACTGACATATCTGGGTCAACACATTTAAAAAAGATAGTCTAAAATCCTGTGTAAGAACCACTAATGTCTAAACATAGTTCTAAAAGGATTTTAAAGCACATAATATACTGTAAAATTAATAAAAGCCTATGTTGGTGTAGTTATTTTGTACTACGGATTTGTATCATTATTGTACACATTTTCAGAATTTGTTACACAATTATCTTTGCGATTAGAAGTGGGGTTTAAATCAAATAGATTTTTTATTTTTCAAAGCAGTATTTCAAGTTTAATTTATTTTCAAAATAAATATCTTATTCGTGTGTAGCTTGCAATCATGAATTTATGCTTATTGCATTTAGTAATGTTTCATCAATTTGATCCATTCATGACAATATTAAGTTTACTGAATAAATATAAAGAATAATTACTTTAAAACAAAAATATTTTAGCCCAGATGTTTTGTTATGAAATCAAATTCCAATGAGCAATCTCAAGTGTTAAAAAAATGGGATTGTGTTCCTGCACTGTCAGTTATGGCATGATTTTATAATTTGTGAATTCAATTTTTAAATACAGTTAGTTGAAATTATGCAAGCCCTATAAATTATTTTGTCATATTTTCTTAATATTGACAGCATACTACAAATGATTTGAGCATCAAAAATACTTTGAGTTGAGACCTTTTTCTGTGATCAGTCATGTTTGAAGCTCTAAATAAAAAAAATGTTTACTTACTTTTATAAGGGTGAAGTAGTTATTTTTATAAAAACATTACAAAACTAAAAAAATGTATCAAATAGAAAATAAGACTTTATTTGTTCCAGATGAAACTATACTACTGCTTTACACATTCAAGGCTTGATAGTACATTTACCATGTTTGTTGCGTGCACATATTTTGAAAATATGTGAAAAGAACCAGGGTTTCAGTGAGTGTTGAGAAGACTATTATACTAATACTATCTAAAGAAAGTGTAAAAACTATGACAATGTAAGAATGTGATTTAGCAGTGATTTAAACTAAAACTTAATTAATAAAGAATTTTTAAAAAACAGCTTTAGAGTACCCTGATATGAAGAGATTTGACATCAAAAATGTTTATATTCCATGCAACTATCCAGTAAATTTTCATGTATGCTAATCTATTTATTGATTTTTCTTCTTGTCTTGAGTTTTATGAATTTATTCTGCAAGGATGTTGTTTAACCAATCATGGTGTAGGTGTATAAACATTCATAATGCAGACAAGTGTCAAAGCACTCCTACTTCTCTGTTATGTGTGGGAAGAGACTGCATCTAGATTGACTTACAGTGCTTTATTTTCTTCTAGTGAATAGTATCTAATGCTAGACAAAATTCAGCAAACTACATCATATCTTACAAGACAGTAATGAAGAGTAATGAACAGGAGCAACAGTATTAAAAAAATTAAAGACAGACAGCTAAAGTATTACACATTAAAATGATTCCTGTCATAATAATGGTTTTCAGATAATATTCAATCAAATAATAATTTAATATTTATTCATAGTCATGTTCTACTGTTTAAACAAAATTAAATTACTTAAATTTAATAGCTTTTTGCAATCACCTTATTGGATCTGTCACATTAAATAACTTGGAAAGTAATACATATTTGATTGCTGTCAAAACTGGTACTATACTCTTATATAATTCGACAGAGTCAGTGAAGAGCAGATATTTACCATAAAAATGATACCTTTTGTTGATGACAACATACTGTACTTTGCAAAATGTTTGTGAACATTTAAGAATAAAATATGATGTGAGGATAAAATAAGAGTAAGATGTTTTCATTCATTAGGATGGCAATCAGCAGCGATAGATTGGTGCCCTGTCCTGGGTGTATCTGCCCAGCACCCGAAACCTTCTCCCCTGGATGGGCATGGGGACCCCCCCCCCCCCCCCCCCGCGACCTTAATATAGGATAAAGCGGAAGATAATGAATGAATGAATGAAAGGATGGCAATCAGATGAATTATGAATCGATGATCATCAAGCTAAAAAAAGACTACGAAGCCTTGACCAATTAGATTAAATCAAGTAAATAATTAAGAACTATATATTTTTTTTCATTATGAAGCAAAAATGAGCAAAAGGAAGGTAAAGAATCATATTAATGTGCCTTTGTGTCCTCAGGCCAATGTCTTAAACTCATTCTTATATTATTAGACTTATTTGGTCCTCCCAATCCTCAAGTCATTCATCACTTATAATTTTTAAAGACAATTTTCAAACAATTGAATGTT
Source organism: Corydoras sp. C115 (assembly GCA_019802505.1). Classification (NCBI taxonomy): domain Eukaryota; kingdom Metazoa; phylum Chordata; class Actinopteri; order Siluriformes; family Callichthyidae; genus Corydoras; species Corydoras sp. C115. The sequence goes on from JAFMOC010000001.1 coordinate 6,936,694, forward strand.
GAAACATAAATAAACAAGAAAATCTGAAATAATGAATAAATAAAATTATTTGAGCCATAATGGTGGACTATGTCCACATTGAAAGTCCTCAGACACCATAATGGATAGGATCTATAGAAATAGTTTTTACATTTACATTTGGTCAATTAGCAGACACTTTTATCCAAAGCAACTTACAAGTATCTCAACTTGGTTGAGGTCAGAACACAGGGTTGATACAGCATCCCTGAAGCAATTAGGGGTTAAGGGCCCACATTGGTAACATCAGTGGACCTGGGATTCAAACCCACAACCTTCTGATTGATAGCCCAAAACAAAAACCACTGAGCTTCCACACCCCTCTGTTACACTGATTGAAGACATGTAATTTACAGGACATATTACAATCAGGTTTGTAATAGTATCTTGGTTATCATTATACTAAATGTTCCTTTGTTTGCTTTAAAGTTAACTCAATTTAAAAAAGGATATCATATTCCTTATGGTTTATGAATAATGGCTTGTTAATGAAAGCCATTAACAAACCATTATTCTAAGGGGAATATTATGTCATTATTATGTCTAAAGGGTAAAAATACTTGATATGGGTAAAAATAAATTTTATGGTGGACATCTCATTTAATGGAAACATTCATTTCTTTGATGCCAATTCATAATTTTCTGTGCATGGTTGTGCATAATTATAACTAAACAGTTCTGGGTGATGATGAGTAGATATCATGTCTGGTAGCTGTTCTATCCAGCATGTTCCTTGAAAATATTTTTTGGAAGCTTTAAAACTTTAATGGATTATGATTTGGTGCGACCTATTATATGGAGAATTTTTTTGGGTCATGAAGTTTACAGTATGCCTGACAGAGACATGATTAAGTTTATTCAACATCTGTTCTTTGAACATTTTACATAATCTATGTTTTATTAATACAGGGCAAATTTAAGACTATGTTTAGAATAGGCTCTCAGTATTTAATAGGTTTCTGAATGATTTCTAAATATTTTTTTGTATTTTGTAGTAAAAGATTATTTTTAAAGATTGTAAACTAAATGACTATTAAAATCCCAAAGCATTGTAAAAAGACAGACAGTTTATATTTATTTTCACAGATATCATGTTAGCTGAAAGAGTGGAGAATACATAGAAACCAACAAGAGATTATAGATTACAATACTTCTTTCATAAATCAAAACCAGGATTCTTACTCCTTTTACAAGATAGTGTTAGTAAAGCAAACACCACAAAAAGAAAAGCACAGAAAAAAGTTATCCAAATTTATGTTTAACAACTAAACTTACAAATTCAAGCAGGATAACAATTCTCTGAGGTACACTGTGTAAATTGCATACAAACACCTAAAACAAACTGTCATTCAGTCATATAGATAGACATGTTGTCTCAGCGTGTCTTGCATATGATGTGGGCCTTTGTTCAGATTTGGCAAGGTCAGTCCTAAATGTGAAATTGTAGCATGTAGTATTATTGAATCAACAAAAGGAAAAATGCTTCACCAGAGCTAATGTGCATCACCTTATCACCAAGCATGGTGTCAAACAAACATCAAGCATGTAATGAAATAAGACAGAATCTCTATTTAGTTTAAAATTCATCAGCTTATGAGGTTTGTTTTTATACATGTTGGTGGAATGGTCTAGGATATGAAATTTTGCTCTTAATAAATGTGGTAGTGTGTGTGGATGTGGGGGTGGGGCTTTTATCAAACCCATATGTTTTTGCATGTGGTGTATGACCTTGCAATACTGCCTCCCTTTTTTTTTTATAGAGAACTGTGTTCTGTAGTTCTATTTTGTCAGCACAATCCATACCAGTTGGGTCCTATAGTTTTCAGAAAACATGTCAGAAATGACAGCATCCAGATTTAATCAGTGTTTTTAAAGGTATATTTTAAACAATGTATTTATGAATACATTGTTTACATTGTAGCTATGTATATCCACCACTCGCCACATTTTACTGTTTTTATTCATTCAGTTTATTGAAAATAGATAAAATAGAAAATCAATAAAACTTAATATGACTTAATAAAAAAATAATTATGTAATAATTTAGTTTGAAATATTGTTTATATATATTTTAAAGGCACGATGGCTTAGTGGTTAGCACGTTCGCCTCTCAGCACTAGGGATTCCTGGTTCGAATCCCCATCTGGGTGGAGTTTCCATGTTCTCCCCGTGTCTGCGTGGGTTTCCTCCGGGTTCTCCGGTTTCCTCCCACAGTCCAAAAACATGGATCAAGTCAATTGAATTCTCCAAATTGCCCCATGTAGAGTGTGTTTGTATGCGTGTCTGTGTGAGTGAGTGTGTGCCCAGCGATGGATTGGCGCCCTGTCCTGGGTCTATCTGCCCAGCGCCCGATACGTTCTCCCCTGGATGGGCATGGGGAACCCCACCGCAACCCTAATAGAGGATAAAGCGGGAGATAATGAATGAATGAATGAATGAATATATTTTAAACCTAAAAGCACCACATGTTGCAAATACTATAGCTAAATACGTTAGAGTATTTAGCTCTTCCCAACATTACTGAAGAGGTGTAGGTTATAGTGCTTTTAGTATTTTGTCCAGTTCATTTTAAAACTTAAGCTTAAGATAAATTTTGCTCAATTGGGTGTGTGAAGATTGTGCAAGTCACTCCATTATTGGAAGCCTACTATCATGTTCTTGTATTCTAAGGAAGTTCAGATATAAACTAGAATTTTATTTTGAGTTATTGTCTTGCTTCATTTTGAACCCTTAACCAGACAAAGACAAGAGTGTATTGTGTCTGTCACCTTAGGCAAGTTGTCTTTGCACAATTTTATTTTATTTACTTTTTTTTGGACACACTATATTTTTATTTGATTGTCTAATTTCTTCACTTACCATATAGATAGACTTCATAGTTTTACAAAAACAGATTATGTTCTTTTTTTCCTCTGTTGTCTATTTGTCAGAACCATCAAAGAAAAGGTATAATGTGGGTGGTGGTTTATTGTTAATTCCACTGTGACACTGAAGCGTTGAGTGAGTTTCATTACAGTAGTGCTGATTTATTTTAATTCATTTAGTGATACATTTGGGGTCAGAACAGTCCATTAGAGAACAGAGTAAAGTGATTTATCCCAGTATTACTGTAGTCCATAAACAGATGGACTACAGTCTGTAATTATACAACTACAAAATCCATCTTCACAGTAAGTGGAATTGATCAAATGGACAATAACTGGAGCAAGAAGGAGATCAGGACTATGTGCTTATTTGTGGTGCATTATTATGGGTGTTACTGCATGATCCCTTTTCTGACATCTATGTGAAAAGTAATTAAAATATCATGAACCTATCTATTAAGTGGACAACATAAATTATTGGACTATTTCTTTTACTATTACATTTGTTTGGAGGTAACAATTTTCTTTAAACAAAATTCATTCAAAAGTTTCATTCAATTAAAGCCATAATTCAAGACAGGATTTCAGTCATCAAATGAATCAATAAATCATTACAATTTGCATAAACTGTATACTAAAATGGATATTTGCAAGAAACTTTTAAAGCACCTGGTTCTCATTTAGTATAAGAAAAAGCCTGGCCCCTATTACTGGCAGACTTCCAACTTGCAAGCATTCCTTCTCAGGGCTGTGCCTGAAGTCTGTTGCTGACTGAAACAAATATGGGGATGGGGTGTTCATGATCTTCAGTAATTTAGATCTAAAGAAAATAACAGGAAAACTTCTCATGGTTTATAGTCTGGTTGCATTCATTTTAAAATGAAGAATATCCTATAGCCAGTCATAACTTCATACCAAGCACTTCTCTGTAATTTTAAGTAGGAGCTGACAGACAATTACATATTGAAGTAAAATTCCCTGTATATAAAATAAATATGTTCAGAAGTAATCTACATTAACATTTTGTATTCATTCATTCATTTATTAACTTATTCACACATTCATTAACTGTATAGTAGCATAAAAAAGATTCTAACTCCTAACCCAGATATATATTATAGTTATGGTCACTGGGTTGCTGATGTCTATTTTATCACTGATTGAGATACTAGAAAATACCTTGAACTGTTTGGTTGTTATTACAAGACTGAAACGCAAACACATTTATTGCTTCCAGGGACTTCCCAACACATCTGATTTTGAAATGTTTAGTACATCTGCCTTACATAAAATTAGACATTATGTTGAATTTGAAACCCCCTGAGTAAATTCCTAAACCCACACAAACTAAAGGGAAAGACAGCTTCACACAAAAGTATTTTGCCCCTCAGCAAGAAATCTAGACCTTCTTGCAGTAAGGCAACAGCTACCCACTTGTGCCACCAAGCCACCTGCATCTGTTATATTATTGGAATCAAACTTTATTTACGATTTACTGTAAATCACTTTTTTATCCTTTGTTTTCACATGATTTTAGAACTTAAATAGCAATACAGGCATAAAACACCAGTCACCATTTGTAATAAGGAATTATTTAGCTAAATCTAATTTTCAATATTTGGGAATTTGCTGAATCATTAAAACAATGCAAGTTTAAAACTACTTGATAAATGTACACTTTGGAATGACTTTTACAGTATGCAGAACTAAAAATACTAGAAAATGTATAGATGTTAAAAATATAATTTGCAAAAATTGTTTTAAAACTACAAAGCTGAGAAGAAGTATGATATAACTGTTAATAATAAGAACAATGTTTTTATTTAATGTATATATTGTTTGGTTGTTTTGCTCTTTACTTAATTTAATTTAGTTTCATGAGTTATAGGTTATGGTTCCATTAAAAATGGAAGTAATACTATTGTCTTTACTTAACCTTCTTTCAAAGGACGTACAATGTCAGAAAAAATTTAATGCTCTGTTCACGATCCATACCAAAACCATACCTTTCTTACATAAAACCAGATTAAAACAGGATGCTATTTCACATATTAAACATTTGCAAACAGTAACAATTTAACATTGAAAAGTCTAAGAATGTAATGCATTCTTAAATGTCCTAGTACTTTGTACTGGCTTGTTTAATAGCAACATGTGCATCTCCACCTGCACACAGCAGCCACAGGGTAATATGTTGCAAATCCACCCCCCACATTGTAATAACGTTCATTATTCTCACTAAATCACTATTAATATCAGTATGCCAGTTCTCCAACACATACCAGTAGTAGATTTTTGAATGAAGCTTGGATAATGCTTTTGCTCCCTGTTGCAATGCTTAACTAAAGTTGACGCCTAAAAAAGCAAACATCGGGGTTTCTAAAAACTACAGTATCTGATCTACTTGGGCAGGTGTGCATCTAGGTTCACCTTCATATGTTAGTCTGCTCTGTATAAAATCAGCCATATAACCTAAAGATGTTGGCCACTTCTGGCTGAGATTTGACTGGCCACTGGCCCACTGTAGACACTGACAAACTGCATGTGAGCCAAAGATGGCCTTCCAATTAAAACATTTATATTGTCTACATGTCCCAAAACACATCTGGCCCACATCTGCCAGACATATGGCCATGCTTTTTGTAATTTAAAATATAAAGAAATACAAAACATGTCTGGTTTACATCTGGTGAGGATTTGGCAATGCTAACTACATGTGAGGCTGATGCAAGGCGCTGATCTGGTGTGGCCCACATCTTACAACCAGGAGCCGTAGCAGGGGGACCAAATGAAAATGGGATATAATTGTATTATCTGGGCAAGGTATCCTTTATTTTTTAGAAAGGTTTAAAACAAGAAACAGGACAATCTTTGGATCTGCGCCCTCTTACCTTCAATCTATATTTCCAAAATACACTAAATAAACGAAAGTACCTCACTCTATTGCTAAATGTCTTGAGCACAGGAACAGGCTATATTAACAGAATGCATTAAAATGCATCTGAGGTGCTCCAGCTGCACTCTAATCACCTTTAACCAATGCTCATCGCTGTCGGCTTCGCCTTTGCCCCCAGTGTCGCTATGCTCCTACCACAGCCTCTAATTCAGATCATGAAGGTACTCATAGGACAATATGCAGGGAAAACCATCACCACATCACCAGTTCATCGCAAGGCATAAAAACTGACCAACGGCTTCGCACCGAGGAGCATCTCAGCATCTTTATTTCACCAACTAGCATGTTTCTGAACTGTGGGGGAGGGGGGGGCAACAAACTACTAAAAGTAAAAAAAATCAGACAGTAAAGAACATTAACACCCCGGAAAAGGGACTTTTTGTCTACACTGACCAGGAATTAACCTCAGTACCCTGCAGTAAGGCGAAATATAACTGTCACCACTTTATTTTCTACAATTATTTCGTTCTTGTGTTAATGCACCTTGGCTTATAATTTTTTATAAAGTCAATTTGGAGTACTAACTAAACTTGTGTGTTGCTAGAAATCACCACAGAAGAGAAAGGGTGGAGAAACTTGTTAAACGCGTAACGTATTTCATATTTCTGTGTGTGTGTGTGTGTGTGTGTGTGTGTGTGTGTGTGTGAGAGAGAGAGAGAGAGAGTGAGTGGGTGGGTTGATATAAGATCTGGCGGAGTGAAAGTGCTGGAACAGTTAGAGCGCGGCGTTTGGAGAGAAAGCACAGCTGTGCTGTAGTTGGATCTGTTGTAACGCTTCAGCTCTTCAGACTGACGAAGCGCTGCCGAGAAGCTTTCACTCGATCCGCCTACGACCGAATGCAACCTGTAGGCTGAATAAAGGACTAATCGCGCTACTGGAGCTTTTAAGGTTCTACGGGAAGCCGGTGTGATTCTGTAATAAGATGGTTGGGACAGTCCTGTTGCAGTCGGTTCTTTTCGACACCGGACATAGCTGAGCTTTTAGCAAGTGAGAAAGAGATCAAAAGAACAAGAAGAAATACGAAGAAAACAATGGAGCAAAGCGCTGATGTAAAGTGTAAGATGGTGGTGATAGGAGACAGTCAGTGCGGAAAAACTGCACTACTTACCGTGTTTGCCAAGGACTGCTTCCCTGAGGTATGTATGCGTGTGTGTGTGTGTGTGTGTGTTGAAGAAAGAATGGCAAATGGAACAAGGGGGAAAAACTGTTATTGTTATTTATTTATTTTCTATAACATTTCTTTTTTTATTATTAACTTTTTAATAATAATGAACTACTAATGTACTACTGTAAATATTAAATATGTAATGTTCAACTAACGTGTCAAACTGCAATGGTGCTATTGAACCTAATTCTAGTATTCATTAAATTGAGAGTATTTGGTAAAGTATTGGCACCCTATCCTGTCAGTGTCTCCCCAGCACCCCAAACGTTATGCCCTTCCAGGGGATATATTTTGTGTGTGTGTGTGTGTGTGTGTGTGTGTGTGTATATACATATAAAAAAAAATCATAGGAAAATATATTATTTGTAAAAAAAAAAAAATAATAAAGTTATTAAACAAACTTTTTATTTCATTAATTTAAATTTACATCAATTTTTTTGTACAAGACACTTTTATTTGTATTAATTTTGACATATAATAAATTCAGTAAACTAAAACTTAATAGTGCATTAAATGTACACAATTTTTCCACTGTCGAGGATGTGTTAACTGTTTTTGCCTAAAAGGAACAACATTATATATACTATATATTGCTAAATATATGCATATGCATTTAAGTAATTAAGTCATGCCTATTGAAATTCATCTATGCTGTATCATGGATATGTATTCTGGTGTATATTATTTTTCCACGTGTTCATCACTTTGGTTTATTGTTTGGTTTTATATGCAGAGTTATGTCCCAACTGTGTTTGAGAACTACACGGCCAGCTTTGAAATAGACTCTTTCAGAGTGGAGCTCAGCCTCTGGGACACTTCAGGTAAGAGCATTTCAAATATACACTTCAGATATATGTGAAGTTGCATTGTCAAAAAGCAGGTTTAATGAGGAAGAAATGTATATAAAATATTAATAAACTTTACATTACACAAAGTTTGCAACATCCCTGACTAATGCAACTACTTTCCCTAACAGTTAGTACATTTTTAAACTAATTTGTTAGTTCTTAAACATTTATTAATATGGAATGGGTTGTTTTATTTACTACCCAATGCCTGCAACACATAAATGGCATTGGAACATGCAGATTCCTTCTCTAAAAAGGTAAGGCAATAATTGTCCTAGAAACGTCTAATTAGTTGTTGAACTGATAAAAGTTATTAAGAATATTATTAACATGAATATCCAGTAAAGTCTCAGTCTTTGTAATCAGTGATCACGAGCGGTTTATCACTTTGTGCCAGACTTCATAGAGAATTGGCAATAAATTAAAAGTTTCAGCACAATATAGATTTTGACTACTATTTTGCTAATGATCTATAAAATAAACTTAACTTTATGCCCACATAGGAAGAGTTTAACATGCATAATTTTGGTAATATAAAGATAAACTTTATCCAGCCATGTCTTTTTTCTGTCTATAATGTATTGTTATAGAGACCTCTATGAAAACTATGATGTTATGCCTTTGGAATGCATGCAGCCTTGACAAGGGTTTGTCCATAACTTATGAATAGTGTAATGTTCCTTATACCTCCATCCTGTTTCCAAATATTAGGTGTAGTGTGTACACCCATTTGGTAATGCTGGAGAATAAATACACTGTGTGTGAATTTCCGACCTGAAATGAAAACATTCCGACCTGAATCAGAAAACATTGGCATAGACAAGAATGCACCTGGGATATGCTTCCCATATGTGACTCATCTGAGTCACTCAGTCATTCATCCTTATGTTCAATTTGAACAATTATTGAGATAAGTTCTGTTTGGTAAAAACATTTATGTTGTAAAAAAAAGCATTGTTAAAGTAACTTTTATAAAAATATTTATACATTTACTCACACATATGGCTCATTAAGAACATGTACAAACATATCAGCTGTTGTGTTTCCAAATTATACATTATGTGAAACCATACAGAATTGTTTGAATTTTGAACACAGCATTAGGGTGTGTAACATGTATGTACAAAAACATTTAGCATTATGCTAATTTTCTACTTAATTTATACAGGGCTGTAATTTAAGAGTCTGGAACTGATTACCACAGTATTATTGCAGTGCCTCCAACAGCTGTATGTCAGTCTTGTCCTCCTTGAGTTAACATTAAGAGGTCAAGCTATGAGTGACCTGCAGCTGATTGCTTTTCTCTGAAGTACCCATGGGATACTGTCAATGGTGCACACTTCATCAAATAGCATGCTAGCTGATTTTACTTACTAAATACTAATTTAACTTTAAAATTAAGAAAGATGATCCAAACCCACAAGGGTCCATATGCTGGTAATAACGGTACGTGATGAGTTGTACAAAACCCCAGACATGCTTCATCATGGGAATGAGATCTGAGGTTGAGACTTCATTAAATTAACCAGCAAATTTAACAGTGACTGCACCAGCGTGAAAAGCTAGGAAGATTATTTGTTGATTAAAAACAGCTGTTCAGCAAATTAGACTGGCAATCAAGCTTTGTGCGAAGATCTGTGAACTTGAACAGATTGTCATATTTATGTGTACGGTTTGCAGAACAAGCTTCATAAATCAACCTAAAGTGCTTGTGACCTCAAGTATGATATGTGTACTTATTTCAAACCCTCATATAGTTTTCTGGAGCAGAGTCATTTCCCAAAATAGATTTCTAACCTAGATTGGTCTGACTAAAACTGCTTTACATGGACTTTCTGTATCATTGGACAGTGACTTGCAAAAAGAATCTTACAAGATAAGCTGTTCAATATTATAGAATATAAGAGGATTAATCAGCTTCAGATTGATGGATTTAAAAAAGTTGTTGTAGATGTTTTTAATGTTTCAAACGTTTTTTGTGCTGTAATTCTAATTATACAATGGCTAGTTCTGGTCCTTAAATATAATTGGCTGAGCCTTTTGTTCAGCTGTGACATTCTTGACAAGAATTCACACCTCTGACCACTTCACATTCGTATCGATGCGTGATATGCAATACGTTATTTCAAATCATAAAGCATTAATATAAACAGCGAGCCGATGAGCACCTAGCCTGTTGCGTCTTTATAAACTATGTTCTGTAATTTGGTCACTAGGTGGCATTATTAAATTGTTAGAGAAACCGGTATCCTGTTGCTCAGCAATCAATGTTCACTTTAAAAACTGGATTATGTTTTTTTCCATAGTTTGTTTAGTTTTGTTTTATAAAAGCAAATAAGGCACTTAAGGCTTGGCATTACTGTAAATAAACCACAGGACAGAGGTGTAATGGTACAATAACAATTCTATACAGTGATTTATTTACATTAATGCATTTCCTCTCATGCCATATTACTTTAATATAATAACTATAGGACATTAGTAGTAATAATGGAGTTTAAACACCATTACTAAAGATGGATATCTTTGAAATAAAATTAAAGTTCATGCATGCCAGCTAAGTTGAATTCACATGTAATTCTACATAGTGCTTATAACAAAATATAATAGTCTAAATAGCTTTAACTTTGAACTGAATAGGCCACAATTAGATAATGCTTAAGGAATGCTTTTTGTTTCAGTCCTCCCATTTCTGACTTTTCACAGACTTTAACCAATTACACAAGCTACAAATCTATTTGTTTCAGTTAGAAACAGGCTCCATACAACAGTCACTCTTTGTTTATGTCTGAAGTGAAGTCATACCAGAGCTATGTCAGAGAGATTCATAATGTCTGTGGAATTGTTTTGTTTGGAGGTGATTTTTAGGTATTCAAACAGAGGGTGTTTCAATGTGCCTTTTTTAGTGATATCTACCTAAAGCAAGGAAATTATATTTCAAGTAGTAGATTTTAAACTTTAACCCAGGCAAAGATGATTTTTATGAAAGCATCAAGAACTTCCAGTACAGTTAGGCATTTAACCGGTTTAAGGACACTCCCTAAAGAAGCTTTATTTCCAACATAACTTTGTGTTAGAGGGAACATTTGTTGCTGTTCAGGTTTTTTATGTGCAGTTATTAAGCAGGTCTTTAAATCAAGTTTTTGTTTGATATTAGTTATAGAATGAGCATAAGGCAATTTGATATTATATCAGATTTCCAAAAACATTAAATACCACTATTGTTTTTAAGTCTGCAACATACCAATTAGAATGATTATTTTGACTTGGTCAACTTGGTCCTCTCCTCTTCTCTCTTTACATGACATCACTGAGCACAGTCATCCAGGCGCATGGTTTCTCTTACCACTGCTATGCTGATGACACTCAACTTCATCTGTCTTTTGCCCCTGATGACACCACCATCTCAAATCGAGTATCTGCATGCCTCTCCGACATATCTGTCTGGATGAAGGTCCGTCATCTCAAATTAAACTTAGAAAAAACAGAGCTCCTCATTATCCCTGCTAAACCCTCAATCCATCACAACCTGACCTTCCAAATTGATGGCTCCACAATCTCCCCAACTGACTCGGTCCGGAACCTTGGGTTCACTATAGACTCCCACCTTAAACTCTCTGATCATGTGATCAAAACCGCCCGTTCTTGTAGATTCCTTCTTTATAACATAAGGAAGATCAGACCCTTTCTGACTGAACATGCTACCCAACTGCTTGTTCAAGCCCTAGTCTTATCCCGGCTTGATTATTGTAATGCACTTCTTGCCGGTATCCCAAATTCCACCATCAGACCTCTTCAATTAATTCAAAACTCTGCAGCCCGACTCGTGTTTAACCAGCCCAAGCGAACTCACGTCACTCTATTACTCACTTCCCTCCATTGGCTTCCTGTAGCTGCTCGCATTCAATACAAGTCGCTGACTCTGGCATACAGAACTATTTCTGGATCTTCCCCCTCTTACCTTCACTCTATCTTTTCAAAATACACTCCGACTCGTTCACTTCGCTCCAGTGACGATTGTCGCCTGGCGATTCCACCTCACCGAGGAGCTAATTCTCATTCTGTGGCGTTCACCACTGCAAAATGGTGGAACGATCTTCCCAACTCTGTCCGTAAGGCAGAATCTTTAAACAGTTTTAAGAAACTACTTAAGACACATCTATTTACCAAATACCTGTTGTAAAAAAAAAAAAAAAAAAAAAAAAAAAAAAAAAAAAAAAAAAAAAGGGGGGGGGCGCAGCTTCAAATAACAATCAGGTTGATGAACTTACAGTATAGTTGGTTTTCTCCATGGCTTCTGACTTGTGGTGTTCTCATTTGTAAGTCGCTTTGGATAAAAGCGTCTGCTAAATGACTAAATGTAAATGTAAATGTGACTCTGCCATGCAATAATGTAAACACAATATAATTAACACCAATCATCCGCAAAATAAAACCAATCGTTTTACTGCTGTGGCTGACCAGAAATTTATCATGCTTATTTTACCTTGTCTGTATTCAGCAATAAAGTAGTTTAAATATAGAGTACATGTACTTGAACTAATAGCGAAATACCACAAAATTTAAATAAAAACATGGAAGAGTATTAAAACATTACTAAAAATTTACACCATCAATCAGCTACAACTGCTATTTTTCCTAGCATATAAACATAATACATACTACTATGTAATAATACTAATTTCACAATTAGAATAAACTGATAATAGCATTAGTTTGCTAGTATTTAGGCAATGAAGGATTTTGCATTGACATACTAGTGATATGTTAATGAGTTATGCAAATTTGAATCTATTCAGAGCAGCATTGCAGAAGTTCTGTGTAGTATAATCCTAATGGTCTCACTTTTTGGGGGTAATAAAAAAAATAGTTGTACACTGTAGGTCATTTTTATGTAATGATGATCACAGCTTAGATCTAAATCTACAATTTCAGGTGTAAAAATACTGTCATAAAACTATGGTAACCAGTAAGTATGTATTCATACCATACATGAGAAATAAGACTTTCATTACAGTTAGAATATGTTTACACACATTTATGCTTTACTATCAATTACAATTCATGTGTGTTAAAGCATATTTTGGATTTGCTTCAACAATGTTAAAGTCTAAATTGTTAGTGAGCATCCTGACAGCGATTTCTTATGTATGATTTCTTTATATCTATATCTAGATAAATAGATGCAACTTCTTTAGCACAAAAAAAGTCAGGTGCCGATTTGCATTTACTTCAACAGTGCAGATATGTACACAAACAGCAATATTGGAAAAGAAGCAGCTAGTAAAATAATCTAAAAAGCTCTGTCCTTTAAAACTCAGCATTCGTTTGACCTACCCTGCCAAATAAAACTGCCTACAGGTAGAACTTCAATGTTCAAAGTGAGAAAAGGCTGTAAAACTCCCTGTTGTGTATCTTTTTTTGGTCTTACATAACAGTGATATTAAGTGTTTGCCAAAGAAACACACTAATGGTTAGTGGTTGGCCAGATGCTTAATATTCAATTTAAAAGAATTTTCAGTATACAAAAAATGTATTAATGTATTTTAAATTATAGGTTATTAAGTGTTTGCCAAAGAAACACACTAATGGTTACTAACCAGATGCTTTATATTCAGTTTAAAAGATTTTACAGTATACAAAAATATATATTAGTTTATTTTCATTGTAGGTATGAGATGTAAATCAAGCCAATGGAATGTGCTTGAAAATAAAATTTGAAATGCCTTTATTTTGTTACCTTAATCCAAAGAAAGCTTTCAGCAGTGTCACTTTGTTTTTTCAGGTTCACCATATTATGACAACGTACGTCCACTGTCTTATCCTGACGCAGATGCAGTGCTCATCTGTTTTGACATTAGCCGACCAGAAACCCTGGATAATGTGCTAAGGAAGGTAGGTATATAGTTCAATAAATTTGTGAATATGATGTATTAGTTACTGGCTGTTTTATTACATTGGCTTTCATTAACATTGTTACAAGGTCCTGGTTTGTCTTAGGGGGCCAAATGAATTTATGTGGGGGAAAAAGTGTGTGGGGGTGGTCCAGCAGTGCTTTTGACTCCTATTCTCTTACGTAGGAATTGAATAAGATGTGTTTACATTTGTTCCAAGAAATGGATAGCTTTTGTGCACTTGAAAATCATTCAATCTTTAACCTATGACATCACTGACACTGAACACATTGCCAATGGAGTCAAATGGAGAATGACACAAAGGAGAAAATGTAATTAGAAAAGTTTTCCTGAGACCTCACTAGATTCTTTTTTCACCACTGAGTCCTTTGTTCCTAAAACATGGCTCAGTTGGCCTGGTATTCAGTGAAGGATTCTTAGTATGATTATTGTATCAACAAGAGTTGATGCTTTAAAGTGATAAACTGATCTATTTTGCCTACTCTGCCTGCATACAGAAGAATTTTCCTCCACATTTACTCCATCCATGCAGTGAAACACACACATATACGCATGCTGGTGAGGTGAGCACACATTTCCAGAGCAGTGGGCAACTCTGTATACGGCGCCTGGGGAGCAATTGGTATTAGGTGCCTTGTTGAAGGGCACTTCACTCATAGTGCTCGGGGGGCCAGGAATTTAACCAGTTACCTTTAGGTCATAAGGCTGGTTCCTTAACCATAAGCCTACGGCCATGCCCCTAAATGTAGTAAATCAATTCTGACCAAAGTGCCACAATTTTTAAGCAAACTCATAAAAGAAACTTTAATTTAGGACCAAAGAGTGCTGAAAACAATGGTGTTTTGTTTTCAAATAGAAATCAGTTTAAAATAAATAAGGTTGTCTTTACATTACTTAAGCTAAAAAAAACTTGATAAACAATCACCTGAATGAATTTATCAAAATATAATTACATAATAAACTAACTTAACTTACTTAATTATCTTGACCACTTATTCCTAAGGTTCATGAATAGAAAGAGGTGGGGTAAGAATAAACCCAAATAAAGGGTGCAGGTGAATTAGAACACACAGGTGACTGAAGAATGTGTTTTTGACCACTATACAATACTTTAAATAATTAAATATCCATTTTGAAGGTTTAATTTAGAAACAAAAGTGTACAGTTATTATAATTTTGCTATTATGATAATATTTTTGTAATTTTCATGTGTTTAATCTCAGTGGAAGGGGGAGATTGAGGAGTTCTGTCCAAACACCAAATTGCTGCTGGTTGGTTGCAAATCGGACCTACGAACAGACCTCGCCACCTTTGTCCAACTATCTAATGACCTGCCTTTGACCTATGATCAGGTAACAATTAGAAATGGATTTTAAAAATGTTTTTTATATGTAACACTGTAAGAGAATCAACAATGACAATGCAATGATTGATAATACTGTTGTTCTTGTTCTTAGGGTTCCAACATTGCCAAACAGATCTCAGCTCCATACATTGAATGTTCAGCAATGCAGTCAGAGAACAGTGTGAGGGACATTTTCCATATGGCTGCTTTGGCCTGCGTCAAGAACAACAAGAATATGAGACGTCACAAATCATCCAGAGCCACTAAAAGAAGCATGCACATACCCAATAGAGCTGACCATGACTCCATGTCGTGTCTGCACAAGACCAAAGCAAAAACCTGTTCGATCATGTGAAAAACTTTTTTGAATAATGTTATGTGGATTTCTCATCAGGACTAATTTGAAGATTCGTTGCACTTTATACAAATGGCCATTGCCATTTTGAAAAGGAAGCTAGGTCCTCTGAACACAGTTCAGCAGCCCGGACCTACCTGGCTTAGTGAAGTGATCAGAGATGAGGACACTATTGTTTATGTTTTATACATACAATGCACTGTTTTAATGTTCAGAACTCATTAAAAGGGAAAAGATGAAAAGGAATTCAAATAAAAATGGAAACGGTATGACACATCAGGAACTAAAAGACTTTGTTGTAATGAGAAGATCACCCTGAAGTAACAGGCACACAATTCATCCGAGTGGTTGATGACTAAATGTGACCTTTGACCAAAGCTTGATGAATAATTGTATGTCCTCAGACACAAGGACTACTAAATGCCAAATGTAAATTAATATGAAGCAATAAACCCAATTTAATCTCCAATATGTATGAATTCCTAACTGTCTAATTGTTATTTTGAATGAGTTTAGTCACTTAAATTAGCAACTAAATACTAAATAAGTAAGCAAGTTTAAATTGGCCAGAAAGATGCATCCTGAATGTACCACGGCAAGTTATATAAATAAAATCAACAGAGTCTTCATCTATAAATATAAATGTTGGGCAATTTTTAGTACCAATTTTAGTAACACATGATTTATTTAAAATAAAAAATAAAAAAACACAATACTTTCCTCTCCCTGACGGACTTTGCATGCATTTAAAAATAAATTTGGACACTATTTATAGTAGTTCATTTGGCTAACTATAATTGAGTTGACATCTTTAGAGGTGTCAACACAGTGGTGGTTGAAAGTGTTTATGTATTTGTTCCTATAAATCGAACCCTAAACCTCACATTTTCTGACAAACTAAAAAAATGAAGATTAAGAGAATATAATTTAAGACCATTGTGAGTATGCTATTCGAATACTTTACAGTTTACAGTTTGTATTTGCTAATGTTATTCCAGACCAACTTGATTATGGTAAAATCAGAGCTCTTTTGAGAACATAGTATTTGTTTCAATATTCTTCAGTTATTTAATTTTTTTGTAAGATAGATGCTGTGGCTTCAGCCTCAATCTACAATAACCCTAAACACATATCCAAACAGACAATGTACATTAAGCCCTTTATTAGAAACACTACAGATACTGGGTAGGCCCCTTTCTTTGCTCTTAAAGCAACTTTCAGCACAACACGTTTCATTCTAAAATGTATTCAAATGTCTTGTTATCTAAATGTCAAATGTCTTGTTACCTAAACGCTGTTTATTCTTCCTAACCTCTGTTTTTCAATCAAATATCTTGATTGACAGATAAAAACATTTTAGAGGAGCAGCAGCTCAATGTAGTTCGGGATGAAGCAGAAGCAGAATACTTTATTAATCCCCAGAGGAAAATTGCAGTTTTTACAATTAGTCAATTAGTCATGTTTATATATAAAAGTACTAAAATATAGAATAAAGTAAAATTAAAGTGGCATGTGCACAGTACCATTTGTGTGGCAAATGGTGGGGCCAGGAATTTTAACTAGTAAAGTTTGATGTCCACAGGTAGGAATGAACTCATAATTGTAAATTGTAGCACCATGAATTTAATTTTGAGGAAAGTTTGCTGTATTTTGCAATATTTTGCTTATTATGCAATCTTGTCATTTTTTTTCTGTTCTGGCTCATCATGCTGCAGTAGAGATCCCTCCGGCTGAGCAACTAATTAGAGTTAGGAACATTTTCTCTGTCAGTTGGAGTTGAACTAAAGCCCTTAGGTGTTTGCAAACATGTTAAAATGTTTTATTCTGATATTATACTGATATTTTTCTTGGTCTCATCTAAATCATGGTTTAATACTTTTCTCTTTGCCTCCATCATCCCAGTCCCAAAGAATGCATTGCCCTCCTGTCGAAATGACCACCAACCCCATCCGTATGAAGTGCTTCAAACGGCTAGTCATGAAACACATTAAGTCTGTCCTTTTAGCCTCCCTGGACCCCTTCCCGTTTGCATATTGGTGTAAACATTAGACCGATGATGCAATCTCCACTGCACTACAAACAGTTTTTACACATCTTGACACCAAGTACTTTTATATTTCGGATGCTATTCATACAATTTTAGCTAGCATTCATCCGCATCATTCCCCAACAGCTTATTCTCAAACTGGACAGTCTGGGTCTGAACACTTTGATGTGCAACTGGCCGTTAAACTTGTAGACCAGCTGGAGACCACAGGCAGTACGGGTCAACAGTAACACATCCAGCACCAACACACTGAACACTGGGTTCCTCAGGGATGCGTGCTGAGTCTCCTTCTATTCACACTGCTAAGACATGACTGCATACCATCTCACAGTTACAACCTCGATCAATGTTTGCTGATGAAACGTCTGTGGTAGGTCTCATAAATGACAATAATGTGACAAACTACAAACTCGCTGGCCAAAAATGCTCACCAGCAACTTTTCTTCCTACAAACTGAAAATCACCAGAGCCCTGACCTCCACAACTGGCTAGAATTAGTAGACTGGGGGTTAGCTTTGTTCATCAGGCAGTCAGGAAGCTCTGCCTCCTCTCCCTCTTTTATTTGATTAAGACACAACTCTACATAACACACAATCTCAGTACTGAATCATGTACTCATCACCCACAAATCTATGTTCTCATTCGCTACTGCTTTTTGCAAATTGGAACTACCGGTTTTATTGCACTAGCCATAACCACTGATTTTAACCCACAGCATGTCACTTTACCTTTACTTAGGTTATGTTTTCATAAGCTTAAAGTGCATTTAAAATGTAATGTTTATTATAATGTAAAATGTTTACTTTTGCACTGTGAGTCTGAGGAAAACATACTTTTAATACTGTATATATCCTGTAAATATTGCAGTTTTCACAAAAAAGTTGACTTTGATAATAACCCAAATAATTATCCCATCAAAATATCCAATTCTAAAAAATATATATAGTGGTCTAGATGTGTACTTGATCTTTTGGGGATTAACTGACCTTCAGAATAATAATGTTAAAAAAGGTATTTCATCATTTATTTTAGAAAGGGAGGGATGTCTGCAACAGGATGAATGTGCATAATACCATGTTGACAGCCAAAGGGCAATTACTGTTTTGAAAACAAATTAGCGTCTCATTATACATCTTAATTTTGTGACGAAGAATAGAATAGAATAGAATAGAATAGAATAGAATAGAATAGAATAGAAGTCGATTAAACATAACTACATTTTTTTTCAGTTTTACCCTCCATGTCGATACTGTTAGGCTTTACATGGTAATATAGCCTGCTTCACTTGTGAGTGTTGTGTGTGTAAAGAAACAAAACCACAACGTTGTCCGAAAATGATGCATAAAGATTTTTTTGTAAAATGTACGTTGTGGTAAAAATATTTACTTTTTATAAACTGAACATTCTAAACTTAATTAGATAATTATGAAACATAAACTACACAAATCATTATGTGCTGTGCATTACTGTTAGAGTATGTGGATGTGTTTGGACATGTTAGAAACTTAAAATATGCTTGCAGGAAATATATCCATTTTCATGCTTGACCTCACTTAGGTGAAGCTTATCATACATTCAGCCCCACACCCATCTTTCTAATTTTTGGGCCTGAAATGCCAACAATTCCCCTAGGACACCCAGAAAAGAACTGTCCCTAGATGGAAGGTCAGCTTACCATTACTAACCTCATTATCAACAGTGCCTTTGTCATTTCTCCTGATACTGGACCTGACTGCTTGCACTTCAGGCAGCACAGTAACTATCCTATGATGAAAATGGATATGTTCTTAAAAAGTATAGAAAAAAAACATTGAAGCATTGGATGAATCTGGACAAAATAGTTGCCTCAGGGATGATGTGCACCAGTGACCTGTGCATTTGACCTCTTCTTCTGCATAATTCAGTGACCGCTACAGTTGAAGGCAAACATTATTAAAATTGGGAGTGAGAGAGAGAGAGAGAGATGGAGAGACAGTGTGTGCCCAGACTATTGTCAAATGTGACCTCAGTGTAAATGCTGTTAGTACCTGCATTTGGTGTAAATCTGATGTAAACTTTACTAAATAGGGTGTTTATTATAAAACATTATTTTTTATGGGTTGGTGTTTAGCATTTTGAGAAATTTCTGAATAAATAAATGTTTACCCATAGTATTTGTTCAATCCATTTTGCTTTTAATTCTTTAAACATAATTCCTCAAATGTATTTTCTACCCTTCGCTGACATAATGGTTCATGGTGCAGATGTGAGCCTTTGTCACACTGACAGCCATTAGAGTTTATGGCTTTGTCGATGCAGTAAATTGCCTTTTCAGTGCAAACAACCATCTTCAGACTGATGACTTCCAAACATGGGGTAATGATGACACAAATAGGGTTATGTTATACAGATATATATAACAAAATATATATATATATATATATATATATATATATATATATATATATATATATATATATATATATATATATATATAAACAATAACAATATATATAAGCAATAACATATTTTTGTTAAAATTGTTAGTATTGAAAGCAACTGTTTTTTAATTATTAGAATAGACATTTATTGGCATTATTCAATTAAACATATTTTGAGTGATTACAAGATGTGTCTAAAAATATCATTTTAATTAATCATCAATGGCATATACACCTACACCTTACACTTTTATTCATCTACATTTTGTCCTTGAATGATCTATGACCTTTATCAGTCAATATACAGGTATTTTTTAAAAATTATAACTAAATAAATGATGTACTTTAACATCTTAAATGTACTTTTTAAATTGGTTAAATGTAAATAAAACATCACATAGAATGAAGTCTGGCTTCATAGGTGTTCATCTGTCGTCATGCCACACTGTATATCTGGAAATGTAGTAGGTTTTGCACTTTGACATATAGCCACTGTGCAGACCTAGATATGTCAAAAATGCCTAACATCTTTGCAAAAAGATTTTGCTATCCTGAAATTCAGTAAAATTCCTCTCTTATATGTTTTTGAGTGTAGAGGAGGGGGTTAATGTTTGCGCTCTAGCAGGTAGTGTCAGCTTATGTACCCATGTCATTGGTTTTAATTAGATATGGATGATAGGTTTTTAACAAATGAGACATGGTTAAGATTAAAAAAAGATTATTATTTCAAACCCAACAAAACATAATGATGTAAATATAACCTGCCTGACAATAAATAAATGACACCCATTATGCTATTTTATTAGCTCTTTCCTCCTTAAAGCCCTGACTTAGACCATCACTCCAATATATCCAAATCCAATATATGCTGGACACTGTGTGTTAAAGAAAGTTGTGTTAGTCACACACATTTGTGGAAATATGAAAATATGTTTGCCCAAAATTGAATGGTAACCGTGGCTAGAGTTGTAGTGTGTGTTGTACTGTACTGGTTAGAATGGAACAGATACAGCAGTGCTTTTACTGCTGATATAAAAATAGTTTATTGGCTAAAAATGTACAGTATTGTATTTGACATTACATCTACAGTGATTTAAAGAGGGCACAAATTCTAGAAACCGTATTTAGAAGCTGCAACACTTCTCCTGTGCTTTATCCATTTGAACTAGAGAAGCATACACTAACATGCAAACACAAATTTAGCATTGTCACTGCAATGCTGCACACGATCCAAAACCCATATATATCCTGTGAATTAATAAACAAAAACAGTAAAATTGTTTGCCATTTCTGTTTAAAGCAACTGCCTTGAAGCATTTAATACAGCTCCTAGAGTATTAACAGTATTGTGTTTGGCAAGTTCACAAAAAGAATCAAGACAACTTGGGTGGTCTGTTTCAACATGTTTTGAAATTAATATTCTGTAAGCTGCCTTGTGCTTGCTATTCTTGTTTGTAAAGCAGTCTGTATCCTGTGTATTCAAAGAGGTTCCATTTTTCATGGATCTGATTAAACAGTCTATAGTTTCTTACAGTTATTTGTACTTATTGTTGAAGTTATACATTTATTATGCTGTGGCACAAAGGCAAGATGAATCTAGCGCAATTTAGAGCATTCAATTTATCCATGATTCATGTTTTTGGACTGTTTGGATTGTATATTCTATACCTTACCTGTTTCTCCTACACGTGCCTCTCCATTTCTGTTTGATTGACAGCCACAGACTCATATATACCCTCCTGGTTTTTGTATGTTGTTGGTTTGTGTTTGTCATGCAGTTTTGTTATGTTCATGTCCATGTTGTTACTGTTTCCAATTGGTGTAAGTTTTACATTTGAATTGTATTTTCGGGTGTTTGTCCTCTTTCCCACTGGTTATTGTGTATTTAATAAATGAACTTCCTCTTTGTTTGTTCTAAACTGTCTTTATTGCCATACTGCCACCCAGAGGTCGTGCGTGACAGCATCTAATTAATCTTTACATTTTAAAAAGCTACTGAAAAAGAATCAGATGTTGCCCACATATCATATTCATTGCTTAAATCACTGTTTTAAATTGTAAAGCTTTAAAATAGTGTTTTTATTGGTAAACATATTACAATTTATCCTTAGTATAAGGTACTTTAAAATATGTTAAGTGAATAACAGCATGCACAGCCATGTGCTGGCTATTATCTTGCATCCCATCTTACACAAGACATCACCCAAGTAAAGTGAAACCTGCACATGCCTTATGCAATCCGTTCCACAGCACATCCAAAATTTGAAGCAATAAAATTAGGGCTGGGAACAATCTTTTGGCAGCTCAGCTAGGCCCAGAATTGCAGGCAGAAACTGAAAACAGATGGCTGTGTGCAAACCTATATCGAAGATCACATCCTATGTCCCATTTTTATATAGCCTATGACTGTTGGTCAGATTAAGCATGCTAGAGTAACATACTTAGAATAATACAACATATCAGCAGAATTGTTGATTATGTTAAATTTATCATCAGAAGATTATTTTAGGTAATTATTTTAGAAATATGGATGTATTTTCTGTTGTTTTGTTAAACATACCGAAACATCATACTTTATACTGATGGATGAAGAGAAAAGTGTGTTTATTTGTATCGTTTTGACATTTGTTTGGTAATCTGGATGACATCACTCATTTTCACATCTTCATTTAGCAGCTTCAGAAATCAAATTCTCTGCCTCTTGGGGCTCTGCTTTTTAATCCTAGCTGTTTCACCATGGAATTGAATTAAAAGCGCCCATAGTCCATTGTCATTGGGTTTATCTTTACATTTCAGTTTCAGCATTAAATGCCTGCTACAGGGTGTCCAATATTGCATTTGTTCAACAGTATTTTCAACATGCTCTGTTGGGGGACTCAGTTTTAGGCTTAGTATTATCAATGAAAACAGTAAAAAAAACAAAAACAAAATAATTAATTTGCTTTTAGCTTAAGAGGTTGGATAAAAACACCATCCTATCTGTAAAGTACATTGGTGCTAGCACTATACTTTATCTGAGTCATAATGAATTGATTTGATGGAACAATTAATTATCCATTATTTTTATTTAAATTGATCAATTTGATTGATTGATAAATTATTTGGTTTATTCGATTATACTTGTCAGGATATCATGTACATTTCTGACATCTGAGAAATCAATTTTTTGGTACAGTAATACACTTCCACGTGTTGTAAAGAACTTATTTTAATTACTTATTTTTTTAATTACCATATCCAAAATTTTATATATTTTAATATATTTTGTTTAGTGTTGGCTGCTTTTTAAGAAAGATCTTTTAATCTTGTTTTATTTAAGTAGTTCCTTGTGCCTATTTATTGAAAAACATGTCATGGATTCTTTAGAAACAGTATTACTCACACTGTTCTCTTTCCCATCACAAGATAAAGCTACTACTTGCTTATGTTCTCATATGAAAAATAAAAAAAAGCATTATCCATTACTAGGTATGGTTTATGTACAAAATTATATTTATGTTATTTTGTTTAAAAATGAATTAAAATCTAAAGAACAACTGTTGAAATGAGGCAATTTATTTAATGTGCAAATGCCTATGGGTGATGAAAGCTTTGGTGGAAAAATAAGCATACTGGGTTGTTTTGGCTGGCAGTGGAATGGCCCCTTTTTATCTGACTGTCTGCTAATGTATCAAATGACAGGACATTATTAAGTAAAGCTCTGTATTGAATAAGACACCATAGAGAGACAAAGTAAACATTAACAATAGAACTTACTTGAGCAAAAGCACTGAACAGCTTACTTAGCAATGAAAATATTTTCCAACCTGAGATTTAAAAAAGTGTTATTTTGAACAGTGTGGTGTAACACAATAGCCACAGTAAAACATTGAAATTAGCTTTGTCTAAACACACACCAAAATAAAAATTATAATACATTAAAATATAAACTTCTAGTCCACAAAATTGTATGCATTACTGTAAAATAGACCTTTATTGGGTCTTTATTTCCCACAATGGGGAAATATGCACCTTGTTTATATATTTTCAACTCAAATTAATGAAAAAAAACCAAAACAGATTTTGCACACATCTTAAAAATGATGAATTCAAGTTAGAATGCAAGAAAATATAAGAAAATATTTGCCAATTTTGGAGTAATAATAATAAAAACCTCATGGTGGATCATGTAACACCAAACCACAATTCTCTGGGTGAGCCTGCATGTTGCTATTACACCATAGCTTCTGATAAGATATGCTGAATTTAGCAGATATATTTCATTTTCGTTAGAACTGGGAGTGTATTATTTTAGTCATGTCACTAAGGAAATTATCCCACCACAAAAGATATCTCATCAGGCTGGCAAGCGAAAGGTCAGCTTCAGAGGACACAGTCTTTACATCAGAAATGAGTTAGAAAATGTCTGAAGATCAAACCTATTAAAAAAGTTAAATGTTTATCCTGACTTGTTCCTGTGCTGCAATGTTGGTATGAAGCATTGCTGAAATTAAATGGTTTTGTTTGAAATGTAGAAAAAAGTTATCTACATTACCTACAAGTACTAATAATATGAATCAGAACTAATGAAGAAAATAAGATGCATGGTTATGAGCAAGTTAGCAGTTGTGCCTTACAGAAGGAAAGTCCCAGATTTGCCTTCTGGGTCGAGCAACCACTGGTTCTCCCTGTGCCTGTGTGGCCTTCCTCTTGGGTTTTCGTTTTCCTCTCACATTCCAAATATACGTCAATAGGTCTTTTGGAGATTTTTTTGGAATTGTCCTAGCTATAAGGGTTTTATGTATTAATGCACTTGTAGCCTAAGTCCAGATATATGTAAGGGTTTGTCAGAAAGGATATTCAGATTCAGATTCTTTAATATGTACAATATAAATATATGCTTGCTAAAACACTGGGGTTCCCTTGCCTTCTATGATCTGTATACTAGTGTTTTTCGTTATCTAAGCCCATAAAAATGTCATCCATCATTCTTTTAGTATGCTACCATTTCAATCCCACAAATTAGTCACCTTTTCCTTTCTTTGTTGCAGCATGAAAATGCAGCATTGTTATTAGATAAAACTTCATTCCTATCAGACTACAAAGTGGTAGTCTTTTTGACTAATCTTTTTGGTGAGTCATTTTTACCGTTTAGGTTACCAGGATAACTGAAAAATAAAAATAGTCCAAAACAGGGTCAAACATGACAGATATCTCTGGGGTAATAGCTTTTTTTGCTGTTAATCTGTAAGTGATGTTGAATTAATAAAAATATTAAGGCATGAGTAGAGGATCAATCATCTTCATAGTGACAAAAATTTATGGACAATATAAAAGAAAGTGGATTAACTTAAAAAGGGGAAAGGGTAGTTCAATATAGCTGACAGGTAAAACCAACATCAGTGAGGGAGCAAGTGAAGTGCTGACATGCATGACAAAGTGTCTGTGACAGAGCTTCACCTTGATGAAGGTTCTAGAGATGGGTAGGATACTGTCAGAAGTGAGTATATGAGGTATTCTAAGTCATGGCTGAAGGCCCCAAGGACAGGATGCTCTGGGTCCAGCAGTAAAGGACTAAAAAAAAAAAGTATATATGTGTAAAGTATGATGGTAAAGTGGGTTAAAGGTACAGATATCATACAAGGTACAAAAAAATGTTTTACAGAAATATGTTAAATATGGGAAAGCAATAAAGACTGAAAGATAAAGGGAGTCTATAGAATATTACATTAATCATACTAAACAAAGTATGTGTACAGATATAACGAGACACCAGTTTACCAATACTTGAATTCACAATGACAGCAGGTGGAAAGCAAATGCAATGTTTCCTTTGGCCACTTTGAAAAAAGGTCCAAACAATTACTAATGATGATGACTGTCATAGTGTTTCCCATTATAAATTTTATTTATTTTTAATCACAAGGTGCTGACATTGCCAGTGGTTACAGTTGACTCAATGAAAATGAGTGCTGATGAATTTGTAGCTATTTCACTTTAGAACAGAAAATTGAAGCACTTTGAATACAGACCATGGCCACCATGTTATGTCGCACTCAATATATCCATATTAATACAATGTCCACTTCCAATTTCATAATGTGATAAGTAACTGATATATTCAGATTTTTGTTGTTTCTTATAGTTGATCATTAGATATGAAGAAAATGATTGTATACTGGATTATTTGACGTATGGCATTTCAAACCAAATAGTTACATTTACATTATACTGTATATACATTTGGTTATTTAGCAGACACTTTTAGCCAAAGCGACTTACAAGGTGAGCACAGGATTAATCGCAACATCCCTGGAGAAATGAGGGTTAATGGCCTTGCTCAAGGACCCACACTGGTAACTTAAGTGGACCTGGGATTTGAATCCCCAACCTTCAGATTGATAAACCAACACCCTAACCACTGAGCTACCGTGGCCTACACTATAGTTATGTGATGCCAGACGGTTATGCAATAAACTGTATGCAATATTTCCACCATGATTCCATCATAGTACAGTGACATGGTTCAATGATTACAAATTTTGAGAGTCCCACAAAAGAGAGGTTTACATTTGTAAATGTCAAATCCGCACACATGAATCCAAGGAGTTAGTTGCACAGGCCACACTTTGCAGTGCAAAAGTGGCTAAACTAGAATTAAGGTCTTTTTATACAAATATAACTCCACATACTTCATGCTGAAATACCTTTTTGCAAAAAAAAGTAGCCAGTTACAGCTGTGCCTTCAGACCTCAGATTTGTGAAGTCTGACCAAGATTTAGATCTTACAAATCCCCACTGGAGGAAAGTAGAAACACTGTTTTACCTATGAAACTTATGATCTATCTTCATGAGTTGTTCTTTTGAATGTAAATGCAACTGTGTATGCCATGCTGTTTATGTTAATAAATATAAAAATATGGCACTTGTTGCTGCACATTAATGACAGCATAACTGAGAAGAGCAACACAATCATGGAAATTCACAAGAACTGTAAAACTGTATGTGCATTTAATGCAGCATTTAACGCATTATTATTATTATTATTATTATTATTATTATTATTATTATTATTATTATTATTATTATTACTATTATTTTCAGTTTCAGGCATTCATTAATCCATTCATGCATTATCTTCTGCTTTCAAGCGTCTACTTTTTTCTAATATGAAATTAATCAGGCTAATAATTGTAATTCTTTTTTTTTTTCACATTTTACAGTTTGCATAAATTTTACTGCATTTTTAGAAAGTGGGTTGTATTAATTCTGACATGTCTGTAAAAAATGAAGTTTGATATAATAATGAATTCTTCTAGGAGATGCATTTTTGACTGATTGCTATAACACACTGGCATAATACTGTCAAACTCTACCTGCTGGAAATCTGTCACCCAGGTCCTCATTATGCTTGGGGCCATGATATGTCAAAATGAATTTAGAGTAGGGTCAGGCAACTGAATGCATGTATCTCTGCAGGCATTATCTTCCACCTGACTAACCCCAGCTTCCTCTGACTATCATTTTGCTCTCTTTCTCCACTGTTGGGGAAAAAAGTCATCTGAAGTGATCTGTCAGATTGCATTGTTGTCATTTCAGTGCAACTGCTTTACAAAAGGAACGTCATGAAGAAAGAGTAGTATGTAATGGTTGCATATAGATTTCACATAAGAGACAAGTTTTTGCTGCTATGTAAGTATGCTGTTTCACAGTGTTGTGGAACACCGAACATGCAAGCACCACACTGAACCGGGATAGCCAAGAACAAATCTAATTTACCAAACTGAAGCAATGATTTGATCTACATTTATTTAATGCTACCACACCCACAACATTAATTCTGAAGGTGTAGGCAGATATATTAAAAATTGGCAACCAATGATGCTGAAAATGATTGGTTAAATGCTTCAGTAAGAAAATACAGGTCTGAAAGCAGCTGAACTAGAGGAAACACTATGAAATGAAGACCATTGGAATTATATAAATAGTATTCATGGACAAAATATAATTAACATAATTCTGTGATGTTTTATATGTGTGTGTGTGTGTGTGTGTGTGTGTGTGTGTGTGTGTGTGTGTGTACAAAATATGTGTAGTAATATATATATATATATATATATATATATATATATATATATATATATATATATATATATATACTCACTCACTCACACAGACACACACAAACACACTCTATATGGGGCAATTTGGAGAATTCAATTGACCTTGATCAATGTTTTTGGACTGTGGGAGGAAACCAGAAAACCAACCCAGAGGAAACCCACGTGGACACGGAGAGAACATGGAAACTCCACCCAGATTAGGATTCGATCTGGGAATATATATATATATATATATCACAGCACGCTCGTCTTGGTGGCAACTGGTTGCACTCAGGGCAGTTTTAGGCATAACCAGTAAAAACCAGATGAGCCCTTCTGTTTTTAACTTGGCATCTCACCTTTTGGTGTCACATCACACTGCCCTGTTGCTCTCTTGCTTGGCAGATTCGGACAACAGATGGCAGCCAGACAAGCTCAGTTTTTTAAACTTGACTCTCACCATGGCATCTTGCCTCTTGCTGCCACAATGTTTCCTATGGTAAATATAGCCTGCTCAGTTTGCCAGATCCTCCTCCTCTTGGCACTTCCTTACTCGCACTCAACATGACAATTGCAGCTGTGCCCTCAGCCAGTTCGACCCCCCAATCAGTGGTTGAGGGAAGTAACCACCACCTTTACACTTAATGTACCCTTTGTGGTTGATGGTGATGATCACAAGTGGTGTGCATCACTATGAAACACATACACTTCACCATCCCCTAATGTTTTTCACCCCTTATCGTAAACCAGGTCTTAATACACCTCAGACTCCACTGAATCTGGGTTCACCAAAGCCTGGTGTGTACCACCATTAGCACAAATCATTGCCACATATCTTATCGCTTCTCAGCCCCCAGGGGTGTGACTGCAGTCAGACAATAGTATTTTTTTATTTATATGGCTGATGCACTGTTTGAACTCTGTGACTTTCACAAATGTGTAGTTTCTGCAGAATCTGTGATTTCTCCCTAAACTGGCCTGAATAGTGGTATAGAAATATTGATGCAAATACAATTCCATGTGGGTTGGTTTTCTTTACTTAACAACTTCACTCAAATACTAGACAGTCATTTAATACATTTAGTTTGGTAAATTGGATTTGTTTTTGGCTAGCCCGGTTTAGTGTGGTGCTTGCATGTTCTGTGTTCACAATGTCTGCATGAGTCTCCTTTTGGAGCTGTGATTTACTACCATCATCCAAAAACATTGTATTTGGTAAATTGGTAGTACTAATCCCAAAGTGGTTGTGTGTTTGTCATGATGGACTCGCAACCTTTTCACCCTACTGGTGCACAGATTGGCTTAGGCATGTCAGAATTTTGTACTTCATGCACATTTTTGATGACCTAGAGAGAGAAAAAAAAAAAGAAATGTATTCTTTTTACAACTGTATATAGAGAGATAAACAACAAAATGCTATGCATTTTCATAAATTCTTTTAATTCATTCATTCATTCATTATCTTATGCTTTATCCTATATTAGGTTCGCGGTGGGGTTCCCCATGCCCATCCAGGGGAGAACGTTTCGGGCGCTGGGCAGATACACCCAGGACAGGGTGCCAATCTATCGATGGGCACACACTCACTCACACAGGCACGCACGCATACATAGTCTATATGGGGCAATTTGGAGAACTCAATTGACTTGATCCATGATTTTGGACTGTGGGAGGAAACCAGAAAACCCGGAGGAAACCCTCGCAGACACGGGGAGAACATGGAAACTCCACCCAGATGGGGATTCGAACCGGGAATCCCTAGTGCTGAGAGGCGAACGTGCTAACCACTAAGCCACCGTGCCGCCCATAAATTCTTTATCATGCTATTTATCTTCTTCTGGACTACCTAAATGGATATAAATGACATTAAAGTGTAAAATATATTAGTCTTCTAAGTGCTTTATTTACTGACAAAACAATACATGACTCAATAAAATGTATATAATAATATTGTATGTATAGTGCTGCTGTTTGAATCATTTAAACATATTTGTATAGCACACATAGATATTTGAACAGTTGTTCAGCTCATTCATTCATTAGAGGCTGAGAAAACAACAAAATATGACCAATGTTGCAATGAATAAATTAGCATTTTAAATACAGACAGTTACTCAAAAAATGGAAATGTGGTAGTCCAAAATGTCAAGCGCTCTGACAAGCAATCTGGCGGATTAGCATTATGGGTATATATATATATATATATATATATATATATATATATATATATATATATATATATATATATATATATATATGGGTACACCAAAATCACACAGCCAAGTTCCATTTTCCACCTCGTTTTCTCATTCATTTAAAAATGGAAATGTCTCAATTCATATAAAAGCAACTCTAATCAGTGTGCCCATATTAATATGCTTATTCATGTGAGCTAAACATGCCAAAAACCTATAACACCTTCAATGAACTCCTTTTATAGATACAACAGCTTTAACATATTTTTCAGGGCTTAAATCAAGTAAGTCAGGTAAGTTGGATTTTGGATGGGACGGCTTAAAGACCAAACTTATTCAACTATAGCCTTATGGACTTTGATTTATACAATGAGGCAAAGTCATTCTAAGACACTTACAGAAACATGTAAAATCTATCCATCTATTATCTTCCGCTTTGTCCTATATTATGATTGGGGGGGGGGGGGAATTACCAATGCCCATCCAGGAGAAAACAAGAAACATATAATATTAAATTTTAAATTTAATTAAAATCTTTTAATTATTTTATTTCATTATGTTAACAGATTAGACTTTACTATGTGGTCCAATTTGCACATTGTCCCAGAATATCTGAATTAGATGATTATCATTGTTTCTATGGTTGATTATTTTGTAAAAGTATGTACTTAAATTTGAATATATGTAAAACAATTTGGGCCAGATGTGTTCTACAGCTCCACTGCTACTGGAACATTCATGGACAAATTCCAGGCCATGATTATGTCTGCCACAAACTCTTTTACCCTCTGGGGCTTGGCAAAAGATGTTAAATGCTACATCAAAACACTGAGTCCCAGATTTAGGCACAGTTTCTGCTCTAAGATTTTAAGCTGGCTTCTTTTCAACATTGACACAAAACCTTATATGCACATTTCCCTCTTAGCTCAGTGCTGCTTTTAGACAGCATTATTTTTAAATACATTTTAGTATACTTTCTTTCTAAGTTACTTAATAATAAAAGTCAAACTAAAGGAAATTTCAATTTATGAAAAAAAATATGTTTCAGATCACAGAAAACAGATCAAAAGGGGTAAAAACAAAAATTATTTTGGCACTGGAAGACCTGGGAAAATAAGACAATCGGACAACAAAAGCGAGTTTGACAAGAATACTATGTTAATTACATGAGACACCACAACACTCTTTCCTGTCCTCTCTAATCAAAATATAATTTTTCTCATCAACAATATAATTCACAAATTACATCTGATCAGTTTTATCTGAAAATAAAAAATATATATCAAAAGTCAAATACAAGATGCCAAGATGCCTGAATTCTTTGTGGGTTTTAAGTAGTGAATTTAATTCAAATTACAGAGGTAGACTAAATACTACATGTGACAATAATAGCAGCATCCTGTGTGGGTGCTTTAAGAGATAACTTTTCAGTGAATTAAACCATCCGTTAGTTGTATAAAACCCACTTTACCAGAAATGTTAGGACACATTCACACAATTATTTATAGGACAAACAAACAAAAAAAGATTCTTTATTTAATGAACAAGAATATTATTTTCTGAAATAATTTTGATAATTCAATTAGAAAGGAGTTTCTGTCTAAAACAAAGCTGGGTTACACTTCCACAATTTAACCTAGCCATCAAGATTTTTTTAAGCTGTTCCTCTTGATCTTGACCGTTAGTCATCTTTATATTTTATTTGTGAATTCCCCTTGTTTTATGGTTATTCAGCTTACTTTGGTTCATTCCAACTCACTGTAACAGAACTATAATAAACATGCATCTTTCAACTTTTTTGAGTGTGGTGCAGGCATTAAGTTCTAAATGTGTTCATGTTTAACAAATATAAGTGCCCATTCACCTATCAGCTCTGGGAATCCAAGTTTGAATCCTGATCTGGGTGAAGTTTTCATATTCTCCCTGTGTCTGTGTGGGTTTTTTTTTACGGATTATGCTCTAAGTTGTTCCTATCAAAAATGCCCCTATATATATATATGTATATATATAGTGTGTGAATGAGAGTGTTCAGGGATATATTGGTTCCCTGTTCTGACCAGCACCCGACACTTTCTTCCCTGGATGGGCATGGGGAACCCCCTGCAACATTGTCCCTCTTTTAGGATATAGCAGTAGATAATCAGATTATATTTAATTGCATTTCTGCAAAGTTTTAAAACATACATATATTTAAATTCTTTAAAGGTCTATCTTAAAAACTGCATTTAGAGTTAATTAAATGGATTAATGAAGAGTGTGATCACGGTGCGATTTCACAAGACTGGTCAGGCTATAGCCATCTCCAAAAATCCACTAATCCACTAAAACCATAATGCAAATTGAATGGGAATTTTGGCTCAGAAATACGGGAATATCTCTGAAACAGTTTGACCGAATTTTGGTGTTTGTTTTTTGTTTTAAACAAAGGGTTAAGTGATTGATATTAAATTGAAATCTGCCAGAAACCAGATGACAGTACAATACTGTCAATGCACATGTACAATGCTTATTTTGTATTATTGCATCATTAAATTTTTAGTGCTGGTTAAAATAAATAGTTTTTATTAATGGTTAAGGACAAAATAAATCCTGGCTACTGGTCTAGAGGATCTAATGTGGACCGGTGAATTTAAATAGTTAGTAGATATAATAGATAGTTACATAGTTACAGCCAGTGGCTTTTCTCATTTTAACACTGGACATTATATGAATTTTAGTCTTATTATGGAAACATGAACTATTTGAACATCAGAGCTGCCTAAAAATCAACATTAAAAGATTTTTGGTGCATTGTGCCTATAGGTCATTGCCCGTGAATTAAGGCATTGATGGACAACAATCATTCCATTAAAATGAGTGCAGTGCTATTTCAAAAAGTAGGTGGTGACCATTTTCTCCATACAGTCGCTGCTCTGCCAGCCATGATACTTACAAAAGACGCAGCATGCATGTTATATAGCCTTTTAGGCCTCAAGCATGAAGGGAATGCTCTTTTTTCCCCCCAACAACTAGCAGTTAACTGACCACTCTATGGGTTTGTAGTCTCCTTGTCTGACCTTGATTAAGGCAATATCACAGCTTTCAATTCTGTTCCAGACATTGTTTTAATTTATATGTAATCATTTGCACATTACTGTGGGTTTTGAGGCCAGGCGCCAGACATAACTGCTGGATGGGTGTGTCTTAACTTATTCAGTTTATCCAGATCCAACTGGAAAGACTGTGTAGAAATAACATAAACATAGACAAATGTAACCACAAAGTCAAGGTGATTCAAAAATGGATATTTTATTTCAACCATGAGGCATAGAATCTTAGCTAATTAACTGGTGGTTGTATTTTATGTAAAGTCATATGCAAAGTGTTTAACTGGCTGTATATAAATTCTAAAGGGGAAAATCAAAGATTCCAATTTGCTTTAAGAAAAAGTATAGACATTTAATTCTATTGGTAATGTACATTATATGCTCAGTTTTAAGAAACAGAAACTTTGTACTTTCCATTGTGAAATTTCATTAATAATATGGGAGAAATGCAGTCAGAATTAATAGAGAAGAAGACACTATTGTTACAGGAACTTCCACAGCAGAAAATTTTAGGACACTGAAGTGTGCTTGAGTGGAAATATCTTGAAGATTTACTACTTGCAGTGTGAAGGCAGAGGAATAGATACATTATTCATTTATTTTTCAAATAACAATGCTAAAGACTTCTACTAATCTTAGGAGTAAAGTTGAGTGAAGGTCTTTTAACGTACAGGTGATATTCTCACTGAAGCTCATAAAAATACTGAGGCAGTGAAAAGATTCTTGTTTTGATGCCTTTCTCTTCATATAATTGGTTCATGTGGTGATGTTTTAAGACAAAAACAGCATCAATCTGTTGGACATCTAGCTACAGGAAGTAATCAAGGTAGTGAATAGACACAGAGTGTCAGACCTAGTTTCATTCAAGTAAGCTGATGTTTTTCCCAATATGTGAAAAGGTCACAAATAATGACCTGCAACAGCGTCGCAGTCTGGTTCCAGTCCATAATGCTACAGGCTCTATTAATCACTGCTGACAAATTGTCAATTCACACTGCATAGTTGGATGGTAATTGCTTATTAAACACACAGATAGCTGGAGCGAAACATAATTAGTCCGTCCCATGCATGGATGTGTTGCAGCTGGGGATGAAAGAAGGAGCAGATATATATAAGAGGGATATATGAGTTAATATAATAAACTCCCACCAATTTCCCATTTATGCCTGAAAGGTAAATTAGGACTGAAGAGATCTTATACTCCTAATGCAGTACCCCCTACCATCCCATCATCTTGGAGTGTTACCATGGGGTCTATAGCTTCTTTGGCCCCTCAAAAAAATTATAATAAATTTAAGTCTGTATGTAGAGCATTACCGTGACAGCAGAGAGCTATTGCATTAGTTTATTTTCTGTATTCTTGCAATATTTTACATTATGGAATTTACGTTACACAATTAATTTATGGAATAAACAGAATTTATGAGCACAAGCCTAAATCTAAAAAAGTATGGACAGTATGGAAAGTGCATACATAAAAACACCATGTATATATTTGCTTTGCATATTTTATTGCATACAATACATTAAAAACATATTTAGTTTGTCCAATCAGCTTAATTTTATATATTAAAAAGTATAAATTGCAGATTTTCAGGCCTGCAGCACATTTTAAAAGCAATTGGGATAGGACAATTAACAGCTAGTACCGAACTCTCCCACCAAAAATAATAATGATGTGATATCAAATGTGATACCAGTGATTGTTTTCATGAATTGACCAAATATAGCAAAGGTTTGTCAGCCAGTTTGTCAACAAATTGAATAGAAATGTTTTAAAACAATATACCTTAAAATGGTTTGATGGTATTTGCATTTTCTCTTAACAGTGAATTGTGCTGTTAAGTGTATTGTGTGGCAGCACAGTGGCTTAGTGGTTAGCAGGTTTGCCTCTCAGCACTAGGGATTCCCAGTTAATATCATTTAACAATTTAGGAAATCTTGAGGAATTTTTTCGCAAGCTTAATCTAAACTTAAGCTGTCTTCAATCACTCTAACTAATCAACAATATTGATTATAACCACACAGGCAAAAAAAAAAGCTTTATGTTACCCATGTGTAAAACTGCCTCTGGGCTCAGAGTTATCTAGAATGGACCATCACCCTGTGGACATGTGTACTGTCTTCAAATAAATCAGTACTCCAAGTTTTACTTGGAAAAAATGTGCTCTGAACTAAATATGAAAAAAAAAATCAAGATAATTGATTAGCAACAAGTTCAAAAGCCAGGGTCTGTCATGATATGGGGTTATGTCAGTGCAAAAAAAATTTTTTTTTTTTTGTAATGGTTGTGTTAATGCTGAAAATTACATTGAGAACCTTGAGCAGCATATCTTTTCTTGCGATGTCCATGCATTTTTGCAACAAGACAATGCAAAACCACATGCTGCATACATCACAACGACCCTATACTGTTGCACAGTTGTGTGTGCAGTAAGAATGAGACAAAATAACATCTAAAACATTACATTGCTTGGTATCCTTGGTGCCAAAACATTTTTGTGTGGTGAAAAAAGAATGAAAATGCTACAGGTAAATGCTTTTATCTTCAACTTCTCTTTGATGTCTTTCAGGCTTAAAATACAGGATGTTTAATTACAAAATTAAATGAAAGGAAAGTTTTAACTTAATCTGATTTGTGGTGCTATTTTAATTTGATGTTTAGGGTAAGAACACAGGATCAGCCATAATATAGCACCCTTAGAGAAAATGGACCACTCAATGGACCACATTGGCAAATTTGGTATATTTGAGTTTCGAACCCCCAGCCTTCAGGTAATCTAAACTTTGTACAAAATCAACAGCATTACATTTACAGTCTGAGGTGCATACACAATCACCTAAAAGAATAATAAATATACCATATAAAAAAATATAAGTAATTACTTTATATGGATGAATGGTGAAATTAACCATATTTCAAAAAGGGGTAAAATGAGATCCAGCCATGCCCCGTTTTCAGGCCTGCAAGTAGAGATTATGAAAAGCCACATGAAGGTGCACAGCGGGAGCCAGTTGCCTGAGGTTTTATTTTCTGGCTATATTTCCATTTCAATTGAAAGACTAGGAACGAAATACACTTTACTGATGCAAAGGGAAACAGAATTGACACTCTTGTATCTCCTCAACATGATAAATATAATATAATAAACATAATATATATTAATATAATATAACATAATTAAAAAAAAAATATATATATATATATATATATATATATTTATATATATATATGTGTGTGTGTGTGTGTGTGTGTGTGTGTGTGCTAGTGATCTCTATTCTTCTTTTTATTCACAAATGTCATAACAACTATCATAACAACTAACAATAACAATCTTGTAATCAGTCAGTGGGCCTATATATAGGGCTACTGTGCTGTTTGGTGACACGGTGTGTACCACGCTCAACATGGACCAATGGAAGTGAAGGAAAGAGGTGTCTCAGAAGATTAGAATTTTTTTACTGACAAGCATGTTAACGGTAAAGGTTGTAAGACCATCTCCAAGTGAAGCATGTAGTTACATATCAGGCATATCAAGAAAAGATGACTGTCCCTACTGTGAAACATGAAGGGGGCTCTGTTATGTTCTAGGGCTGCTTTGCTGCATCTGGCACAGGGGGTCTTGGATCTGGGCAGGGTATAATGAAATCTCAAGAAGACTCAAGGAATTCCAGAGATAAATGTGCTGCCCAGTGTCAGAAAGCTTGGTCTCAGTTGCAGGTCATGGGTTGTGCCACAAGATAATGACCCAAAACACATGCAAAAACATAACTGTCTACATACATATTTGTGTGTGTGCTAAAAAGCATTCATGATAAAATAAAGGTTCAAAGCTTTTTTATTTCTGAAAATAAGGCTTTGGTAATAACTCCACTATGTCCTATACTGAATAGATACAGTACATAAACATACAAATGTAGCTTCAGGTAAAAACAAAACCTGGATTCCTTTGTTGCATCTGGAGATTACCTGGCAGATTTACAATGTCAACAGCTTACAGTAAAATGTGGATCCAAAACCTAAACAATATTATTAACATATTAAATAGGAAAATTGTTTTCAATATAGAATGTTAATGTGTTTGAGATTAAACTAATCTAGTTGTATAATAAGAAAAGTCAATTCTACATCACAGAAAAATAGTATACAATTATTAATAGCTAACAAAACACACAATATTCCATCCGTCCATTATATCACGCTCAATCCTATATAGTGTTGCAGGGGGTAAAACCCCCAGGTAAAATCTGTTTGGCTTTATTTTAAGGGGAAACTGCTATATAATAAATACAAGTCAATTAAACAATGAAATTAAGCATAGAAAACAAGCTAAATAAAAGACTGGTACTGCATGTCTCAACAATTCCGCATGTTAGTCAGTACTTTGTGTTAGTCAGTACATGTCCTTTGCCCATCATGCACTGGTCTATGGTTGCTGGAGGCTTTATGAGGGTTTCTATTCTTACCTTAGGCACTTTAAGTAGTCGGTCTCTTAGTAAGTTGGACAAATGGATCTTAAAAGAAAATCATGGATCTTGAAAGTGCCTAACTCTGCATCTGTGCCATTAACCACTCACCCAAATGTAAGAGCTATAATGCCAGGTTCAGAAAACCTGAACTTGTGGCACAAACCGATTTCTGACACAGTTTCTAATGGTCTCCCTGTTATAAAATCCAAATGCACTCTTCTAGCAGTTGTTCATTATGCTAAAGACTAAAGCACATTTTCCACAAGTAAAATGTTCAGTATTCCTCCTGTATCAATGTAATCCATTGTAAGATATCTGTATAAATCTGGTTACATTTACATTTAGTCATTTAGCAAGGCTTTGGACCAAGCGACTTACAAATGAGAAAACACAAAATTTTGTTTTGATTACTGCTCCCACCAAGTGCTATGGCTGAAGTGCCCTTGTGCAAGGCACCTTACTCGAATTGCTCCCCAGGTGCTGTGTACAAGCCTGTCCACCACTCCGGGCATGTGTGCTCACTTCACTAGTGTGTGTATATGGTGTGTCTTACTTAAATGTACACAGTGGTTATATTTTAGACCATCAGTATATGATATGTGGCAACAGTCACACATCAAAAATTTGAGTGACTTTCAAAAAATTGTTTTTTGACACCTCTATAAATATTGGATTTGGTGTAACTTTTGAAGAAATCCATTACACAAGCAGGCAACCCGATTCCCTCGGGACTGAAAAGCTATTACAATTCTTCTTGCTATCAGACTCCCTAAGGTCTTAAAAATATGTAATGCTTAAAATGACGGAACCTACGTCTTGACCACATCTCAAATTACTTTAACATCTACAAAAGCACAGCTGCTTTAGATTAAATTACATTTCATTCCTTGGCTCTAATATGTATAAAGTAAAAAATATATAGTTACAATTAGCAACAAAGCAGTATTACAACAACAAAACAACTACATATTTTTCTGTCATCTGT
The DNA here is from genome assembly GCA_019802505.1 of Corydoras sp. C115. Classification (NCBI taxonomy): domain Eukaryota; kingdom Metazoa; phylum Chordata; class Actinopteri; order Siluriformes; family Callichthyidae; genus Corydoras; species Corydoras sp. C115. Next base: position 6,975,444 of record JAFMOC010000001.1, read on the forward strand.
GAAGATGCTTACCCTGACATTTCGAGCGCTCCTCTGATGGGGCTAAATCTGGCTGTGGAATACAATATAAAACATCTAGTGGTTTAGAATGCCAGTATACCCATCTGTCTATGTTTACAAAGTTCATTGTCATATGAGTACACGTGGCTACGCAAGTCTCGAGTCTCAAAAAAACTATTGTGGGGAATGTCCACTCTCAGTTCTGGTCACAGTTTATGAAAACACACATATACATAAACACACAAAAGAAAAAAATCAACAGCTACTTGTATTCCATATTTTATTATTATTTCTTTTTAGATGTTCCTATGTGTATAACTGAACATGAAACTTTTGCTACAGTATCAAACTTGCATAATAATAAAAGCATAACAGCACCGTGCAACAGATTTTCACTTGAATTTCATATATCATTTTATAGCAGTATGGCTCTAAGACACTTAGAAAATGTATGCCATTTGTTTAATTTAAATTTACTAAGCTACAGTTTACAGATAGTGTGGACACTTTCTGGATGTTAGGTGGCATGTTTCCCCAAGGACAGATAAAAGTCCACTATAACTGTATTGCAATGTGTGTCATTTTATTTATCATTTCAATTATTTAAAAATTTGCAAATGTAAGGAAAGATGAAGCTGTTTTTTGTGAGGATACTGTACCTTTGTCCTATACTCCTATACTCCGTTCAACTACATGTGAAAATTTGTATTAGAAACGAGAAAAAAAGTGGAGTAAAAATGATATTTTTGTAATTGTTGTACTTTTATAATCATATAATCATCTTTTTTGTGTTGTTTTTTGTTGACTACTTTTCACTTTAAAGCATTTTTTTTGTTCTAAAACCAAAAGACAGCAATGAAGGAGCATATTTCTATAAGTAAACATTGAAAAATGCTCTTGACAGCTGTGGGCTTAATTCCTCAATTCTTGCACAGCCAGGCACATTCCTTACACAATGCAAACAAAACATTAGTGAGGCATGAAGTTTTCCATCTTAAAGATGGGGTGTGCTTTCACAGAGAGTGAAGTCCTATGGTAGAACAGCCCACATGCTGGAATAAATAAAGGCAAGTTTCCATGAAGATTTTTAGGCATTCCACTGTGTGTGTGTGTGTGTGTGTGTGTGTGTCTTAAAAAAGAGAGAAGCGGTAAAGGGAGGTGATATTCCTTCATTACTTGGCACATTAATAAATAAAACATAAATACACCTAAACATGTTTTACTGCTGGATATGTTGTTTCTATATTGCATTTTTTGCTTGCTAGAACAGGTTTTTACTAGAAAGCTGAAGTAAGCAAATAATTTCAGCCATGCAATATGTATAGTTATATATATATATATATATATATATATATATATATATATATATATATATATATATATATATATATATATATATATATATATATATATATATATATATGTTATCATTTAATAACAGATATAATGATATATTTAAACCATGTTATTTGAGTAACCATGACGATGATCAAAACAGATGAGGAAGAATGGCAGTAATATGTATAGCTGGCCCACGTACTAAAAGAAGGCAATTGTTAGGAAGATGTGTGTATAGTTATTATGACAAAAGTGTTCTATGTGGTCACAAAACAACTAAATTATAAAGGAAAAACATTGATTTAAAAATAGTAAAACAAAAAGATGAAATTTTGTTTTACCCAGTAAACTAGCTTAAAAACACAGCAGTAGACTCTACCCATCACAAACTGCTACTATTCTTCACATATTAAATGTTCCTCAAACTGAAACATCTAATGAAATAATAGAACAGGCAACAGACTGCTGTTTCATTTAACAAACATTAAAATATATAGAAAGAGAGTTTGGACTAAGAATACTTAATGCTACAGCATACAAAGTTAGAATGAGTCTAAATTTGATGGTGTGTTTAGGAAAGTGGTTTAACTTTTTTGGTAAAAAAAAATAATAAACTCCACAAAGCTCTTAACTCAACTAAATCGATCCCTTTATGAACCAGTAGATAATAAGCTATAAAATAAGACTATAAGCCTGACTATTCAAATTCATGAACTAACACTTGCTCCAAGTTGCAGATTCTTTTATTAATATATATTTAGCTATTGGTTCATTATGATTATCCCAATATTTACTAAATGTTCACTAAAGACAATTAACTATTACTCACAGGACAGATAAAAAAAACTGATGACAAACATACTGCACACCATTTTATTTTTTTAAAAATCAATAAATATCACAGATACATTGATCCTAAAGACAAAGAAAGTCCAACATTCAGTAACAACTTAATGTGCTACAGCTAACACTGGCTATTCAAATTTATGGCATACACCTACAGGCAGAACAAAATGGCAGGAAAATTTTTGAGGCACCGGCTTGGTATTGTAGTATTATATATAAAGGTTATTTATGTAGGGTTTCATTTATTGATGTTACCGTTTAATATTGAATTACCTCGTTCTTTAAACCTCATTTTTACTTCAATGATGTGGTATAGGAACAGTGCAATTCCTTAACACCATAGCAGTGCCTCTGTGGATCAAAAAGGGCAGAGTCAAAGTCACGTATGGCAGGAATAGTAGATCCTTTTAGACAGCGCATACAGATTTCCCCAGGCCTTTAATAATGGGACAAAGTCAGCATATTGCATAGCTGAAATGATTTACTCACAGGAATTTTAAATGCTGATGGATTAGGCAGAGGTATTAAAGAGGTTTCCAGCAATACTGAACCCAGAGACTGCAAAAGGCTTGGGCACACTAAGACACAAACATACAGAGGCACTGTCGCTGTGGCTTCAAAACAGTACTAGCATATGAATCCACAAAAACACTCACTCATGGAGTTACTATTTCTCAATTTAAGCCAAAACAACCTACCACCAGCAATGCAACAAACACCTAAGACTGCACATGAACATAACGGTGTATAAAGTAAAAACCTGGCACCAAGAAACAGAAGCTAGACATTAACACTTCTTTGGCTGTGGAAAAAGAAAAACAAGAAAAAAAACTATTCATTTAGGTTTTGTCAAAAAGCCTCTGGACTAATCAGTTACCAATTACAGCAAAGCCAACATTATAAATAGACCCGTCACAGTCATTAACTTTTTCGGTTTCTTCAGAGCTGTATTCTAATTTTGACAAACACGTTGCAACCAATGTGGAAAAGGCAAGAAAACGGGAAATTAGAAGCATCAATAAGCCAGGTTTAGCCACAGTGTTTATAACAGATTATTATAAGTTCTCTACTAAGTGCCTTTGTTCTTGTACTTAGTGGGTTCTACAGCAACTGCAAGAGTGCAATTCTTTGAACATAACCAATTTCCTTTCAGAAAGCAGCCAAGTTTCTTGTCCTATGTATCCAAAATCACATCCTTTACTCAGGCTCAAAAAGTTAACATTGCCAGGTTCCTTAGTTCCAACTGAAGGAATTCATTCAAAAATAGGTTTTCGGCATTCCACTGGTTTTCCACGACATGAAATCAAAACGTTCCTCCAAAATAGTTAGTGCTCTGTGGCACAATCCTTTGTTGCCTGATTCATGTAGGGCAGAATAGACCATGACAAGAGGAGATGAAATTCTAAAACATTTTACTGCATCCTTCAGATGAACTGAGTAAAAGCAGCTGGTATGTATACTCTGTTCATGCCTCTCTTAACCAGTGAAAAGCAATGGTTCTCTCACATGATTGTGCAGCTCTTGGCCTTATCCTTTCGCATATCGGAGGTCACTGACTCCAAATAGGGTCTACTTGGCATGTGAGAGATCCTCTTTGTGGCTCTGGAGGACTTGTGTCGTTTGACATTCTTATTGTTTTTGTTGACACAGGCCAATGTGGCCACATGGAAAATGTCCCTTACACTGTTCTCTGACTGCAGTGCAGAACACTCAATGTATGGAGCTGAAATCTGCTTGGCCATGTTAGATCCCTGCAAAATAACGAAAAGGAATTATCATTTTTACTGGCATTTGGTAATCGCAACAAGATCTAAAATAAGGTGTATGATTTTCAAAGACCTTCATTGAGACATTTACATTTAGTCATTTAGCAGATGCTTTTATCCAACACGACTAACTAATGACACAAGTCAGCAGTTATGGAAAAAAGACAGTTACTCTGCCTTATAATCAAACCTGATCATTATCTAAATCTGTCTTTTTATAGCAAGTGTTTGTGGAAGAGATGTGTTTTGAGATGTTGCTAAGTGAAAGCCATACAGAGTTGGGAAGATCATTCCACCATTAAGCAAAAGTGAACGATACGAAGTGAGAATTAGCACCGCGATGAGGTGGTATTAGGGCTGCAACTAACGATTATTTTGATAATCGATTAATCGGTCGATTATTTTTTTGATTAATCAATTAATTGGAAATTAAATTCCATGTCTTTCTTAAGCAGGTAAATAAATGTCTTGTTTTATTTACAGGCATACAAGAACAATTAAACACACTGTGTTTGAGATAAAAATTTCAAACACACTGGCACAATATGTAGCATAGCAAAAATACAAAATTACACAAATTTGTGTAGCTGTAATATGTTGCCTAATCCCCAGAGTCTTCACTCATATTTTGTCAGAACATTCAAACGTGAAGCTTGATCATTAACTACCACCATTGTGTACAAGTTGTATGTATTTATAAAGCACACTTAAACACTGCTTAAGCTAATTAAACGAAAATATGAAGTAACACACATTCTCCATCACTGTCATTATCCAGTTAACCAAAAACAGCATTAAGCGTGCTCTGGTTCTCATAGTGTGAGTGCACCGTTACGTTGATTCACTTCAAAACGAAAGAACCTCAGGATGTTGTAGTGATTTACTTTGCTGTTGCACTCCTTCATCCTCATTAGTGACTCCAACATGTTTAGTTTCAGGTGGTGTATCATCACCGTGCTCCGTGCAGGTCAATTAATTTTCGCAGAGCTTGCATGTTATACGCTCTTTAGTTGTGAAGCGTGAAGTGCTCCCGCAGTTTTTTCTGCGTTGGTTGTTTCATTTGTAGAGTTTATTAAACTTTGTTTCGCAGATCCCCCCTCCACCTCGTTCTGTTAAACCACCTATTTTTTTTCCAGCGTTGTTGAAGCGTTGCAGGTGACGTACGCGGTTAAGAAAATGCGAGTAATGCGGAAATCAATGACGTTGACTGCCATTCAACCTTTATATTTGTAAATTAGAATCATTTGTCAATGTTATAAATGAATTGTGCTAAAGTGGTCACCATATTGTTTAGCTTAAATTAATCCAATTTGTAACCTTACCACTAGATGACACTAAATCCTAAACAGTGTAAATTTAGACTCTACTCACCTGATCATATGATACCGGTGTTTGCCTGTGATTTGAGAGTTCCACCAGTGTACTAAGGTCTGTGCGTAGGTCTGACTTACACCCCACTAACAGCATCTTTGTGTGAGGGCAAAACTCCTGGATCTCTCCTTTCCACTGCAGAAAATATATTCATATAAATAAAATGTCGTAAGTGTTGCTGGATTTACACATACTCAACAAGAAAACATCTCTATGAACATCAGTATACATCTATGAATATTATAGAACTGATATTTTTACAAGAATTTTCCAGGTCATTTGATTAACATCATTGTGTCACTTTGTACAAAATTAGATGGTTACGGTTTAGCATCCTTTTAAAATACTGAATTACAGTATAATACAGTTATATAACTTTTATATGTTTATATGTTTTTGTTTATGCATATGTTGTATATTTAGTATCTGATATAGTACACTTTCCATTATATTTCCTATGTAAATCCTATGAAGCTTTTACTGGACACTTTAAGACAGGAAAGTTTTTTTTTTTCTGTGTCCATGCATACCAACATGACAACAAAAGGTGACAAATCTAATATTTTTCATTTAGCTGAAATAATCTGAAATTGACTGATGCGATGTTGAACTTTTTTTTTCTGTCTCTAGTTTTTGTAACATCACAAAATGAGATTGGTCAAAATGAGACTTTCAAAAGAAGTAACCATATCTTAAAGAACTGAACTCAAATCTTAACATACTTGGTATTATCTTTATTTTAACTTCGTAATGTATACACACCATGTCACAAAACCTGACCATTTAAACAAACATAATCTAAATTAACAGACTGCAAACAAGCCAACCAACTTAAATTTTTGTCCTTGCTAAAAACAGTATTCTTGAATTTAGACATATATGCTTAAATAATATGTATTAATAAAAAATCAAAGCACAACCTTCTTTAACACGCTATCCAGGGTTTCTGGTCGACTGATGTCAAAACAGATAAGGACTGCATCTGCATCGGGGTAAGAAAGTGGCCGCACATTGTCATAGTATGGGGAACCTGCAGACACATAAGATAATTATAAAACAATTAGCAGAAATAAAGCTGTACAGAAACCAACTAACAGGTGATTAAACTCTGCACTTTTTTTATGCTGAGGTTTGCTTTTGGTTATAAGGGAATGTATTGTGACATAAGTGTGTCATATGTACTGAGAAACTTTGCTTTCATTATGCATTTTTGAATAGATTAATTATTTTGTTTCCTGATGTGTTTTCACCCATGCAGATGAGTGTGGTGTCCTGGAAGCTTAACAACATGCCATCCTGTTCCAGTATTCCTTTTCACAGCACACAAATAATTCATATCAAAACAATAGTATACAATTATCCCCACTGTGTCTTATCCCCTGTGCTTATAATCACAAAAAGCATCAGTACTGATAGCTAAGAATTATGGGTACTAACTTTTCAATTTAATGCTAGGAATGTGTGGTATTCCTTTCAAACTCCAAACATTGATATCCAAGAGTCATGCCCCCTGCCCACATGCAAACCCCATAAACAAATGTTTCATTGGGAACTAAGAGGACTCCATGTGTTTAATCATTTCTGTCAGCAGCACAAAGCAAGGTCAACATGTTTATACAGTCCTGCACTTGAAAGTATAGACAATGTATACTGCTCGTCTTCTCTTGTGGTGCTTATTATTGTTTGTGATTCTCAAACCAGTGCCCAGAATATATCTAATATAATGTCTTTTTCATCAAGATGAAACATATTTGCTGCTTGTTTTTGATTGTTCAATTTTTTTTTCCTGTACAGTAATTGCGGATATAAACCTTTGAAAAATAGATCTTAATTTTTCTTTGTTTAAGTTCGGACTAGGATCTAATTAAATCTTATTTTTCTTAAAAATCCACAATACAAAAAAAATACAAAAAATGTAAATGTTTCTTAAGCCAAATTACCAAATATAGGTAGAAAAAAAAAAATCACAATAACGTTGCATAATCTGTGAACTCAAAGTAATAAATTGATTAATTTGTTACCGAAACAAAAAGGCACTTTGTAAAATATACAGCATAAATGTTTTTAAACAGCATTCTGTTTTTTCTAATAATTAAATAAACTTTAAAAAAAATTATAAAAAAAGAACACATAAAACTTCAGCTCCTTAATAGTTTAGGTTAGAGTCTTTTATCTATACATCTAAATTACATTTTATTCTTAAAATCAATATGGATCTTTGTACGAATTCAGCTTTGTATATATGAATGCATAAAGAGAAGCAGTCATCACTAAACCTTCATATTTATTCCATGATTAAATTCAAACTGGATTCTTACTGGATATAGAAAAAAAGTATCAGGAAGACATATCACATGAATTCAAGATAACACCTATTTCCTGTGAAGTGGATAAAGTTGACTAGGGAGCAGGAGTGATGTTTCACCCTTTTCTAATGTTTACAGCAGTTTAAGCATTTAGATGTTCCCATAGCAGCAGCAGTTTCACATTTACCTGGTGTTTCAGCAACAGACAACTAAAAAGGAGTCTGGTCCATCTGGCTGCTTGTGTATGATCATGTTCATGACCTCACATGATTGAGGTCAGGCCTGTTCAGTTCATGACAGGAATCCCAGGGAGCTAAGCTTATTTCACTCCTGTTTCTGTTCAGATTCCAATGTGACAATATGGTGCTCTATTTTACACTATCCACTTAAAATGCTTAGTGTTCTCATACATCTTCCCTCAACAGAGACCGATATAAATTCCATTTAAATACAAAAACCCTTATGTGAGTGTTTAAAACCTTGAGAAGGAGTGAAGTGGGGGAAGTGAAGGATGCTAAAATTAACCAGAGTCATGTCCTTTGTTTCAACCTACTTTCAAACTGGTGGAGTCATTTTGAGCTTAATTACTTCTCCAATCTGTCTTCCTCTTTTCTTCCTTGCTTGCATATAAATTTGCACAACAAACATGCTTCTGAATAAATTGCAACACTTAGTCTTATAGGCATGACTTAATTTGGTGTCTCCTTTAATAAAAACAAAAAAACATAACGACAACGTACAGTGACAATAGAAACAAAAATGAAATAAAATATATAGCTACTAATCTCTGTTATTTAACTCATTCATTCATTATCTCCCGCTTTATCCTCTATTAGGGTCGCGGTGGGGTTCCCCATGCCCATCCAGGGGAGAACGTCTCGGGCGCTGGGCAGATACACCCAGGACAGGGCGCCAATCCATCGCTGGGTACACACTCACACACTCAAACACACTCTATATGGGGCAATTTAGAGAACTCAATTAACTTGATCCATGTTTTTGGACTGTGGGAGAAAACCGGAGAACCCGGAGGAAACCCACACGGACACGGGGAGAACATGGAAACTCCACCCAGATGGGGATTCGAACCGGGAATCCCTAGCGCTGAGAGGCGAACGTGCTAACCACTAAGCCACCGTGCCGCCTTGTTATTTAACTGATCGTTGAAAAAAGAATCTCTAAATTCAAATTCAAGTGCTTTTTGCATTTTTTTAAATTTATCAACAACTTTTATAAGTCATTAGTTTTGAATTGAAGCCTTACAAAATGGTAATGACTGCATCCTTTCCTCAGTAGAATGTTCTATAATGTACAGCCCATTCAGATAAACAGAATCTTATGTGAAACAATCCCTCTGTTTTCGCCCAGGATAGTAAATAATTTCAGGCAGTGCAGTAATCTACATTTCTATAAGCACCATTACTGTCTCCTGGCTGTTGTCCACATCATTAGTAAAATCAGTTGCAAAAAGGGCAAGGGTTGAAAGACATGTGGAGTGTGTTCCTGTGGCGATTCTTCCACCTGGAAAAGCAGACTTTGGAAGACAGCTGTTGCAGTCAGTTCACCAAGACAGCACTGCAACAACACATAATCACCTCCAGCCTTAAATCTTTTCATGATTGGTGTCTTTATTTCCAGATAATGATTTAAGCTCTAGGCTGTACAGATGCAAACCAAACATTTGGCTGAGTTGCAAAGACAGCAGACCAAAGTATTTATACACAAGCATTCGCATACTTGAGGAAAACTGTAAGATGTGTGATATATGATGTATACTTGAAAGTAATATGCAGAACTGGGCGTTTTCTCTCCTGGAATTGCCAATGGTCCTGTGTGATTGCAACCACAACATCTGTGGTCATTTATGAGCCCATGCACTCCTAGGCATTGTAAACGAGGATGTCCCTTTCCCAAATATATTATACTGCTTGACTTTAAAAGTGCATGCTGAGCATTTCATAGACTGCAGCCTATGTGTTTTTTTTCTAATAAGGTCAGATATTCAAGCTTGGTCAGCATCTAAAATGACCTAGAAGCATTTACATTTCACGCCTTGCATGCATGATGCTATAGTCATTCATCAAATGAGATGACAGCCTAGTTCATCTCCACTCTTCTTTGCATGATGAGAAAGCAAGCTAAATATAGTCATTCTATATTTTAGACCGTCCGGTGAGTATTGACAAGGAAAGGAAATACTGCCTCTGACAGATCATTCATTTTTTACTACTTTCATTTAGAAACTACATTACCAAACTTGTCATTTTTGAAAATGCTGACTACTCATTCTTTGACAGAAGCACTTGCATAACAAGAGGAAAAGATTCCAGCCTTACCTGAAGTATCCCACAAACTAAGTTCGATTCGTTTAGCATCAATCTCGAAGCTGGCTGTGTAGTTCTCAAACACTGTCGGCACATAGTTCTGTGAGGAATTCAAAAAAAAAAAAAAAACATTGCAGTACAGCCACTTAAATGTAATATTTACAAAATGTACAAAAAAGCTTGCTTTTTAATCTACTTTTCAGCATTACTGTGTCAGGAAATATAGTGTTACAACAGAAAGATTACAAATCATCGCCATTTTCAGTAAAAATAAATAAATAAATATTTAAAAAATAAATAAATAAAGCTTCTAGTTTCAATCAGAAATATCAGGTGAGTCTTGCTATGCTAATAATACTCTGGTCAGTCCCCCCCCCCCCCCCCCCCCCCACACACACACACACACACACACACACACACACACAGTGAGAGATAGAAGAGGGACAAAAGAATCAGGCTACACACTATTATGCAGAGAAAGATGAAAAACAATTCACAATTAGTTTGAAACCTTATCTGCACTGTTCACACACAACATATATTAAATAAAACACCATTATTTGTTATTAACTACTTTGGTGACAGTGTTCTTGGCTAGTTTAAACTGAATCAATTGTCAATGTCACTACACACACACACACATATACAAGAAATGTGACAAAGACATTTAAGGTAACTTTTTGTTTACAGTTGAGAATCTAGAAACCAGAATAGTGTCCATGCAGTGTAAAAGAAAAGGCGTATCAAGTACACGCTGAGTGAGACATGCAGGCTGATAACACGCGGACATGCTCGCTTACCTCCGGGAAACAGTCCTTAGCGAAGACATGGAGCAGCGCCGTTTTGCCGCACTGACTGTCCCCGATCACCACGATCTTACACTTCACACTCTGACTGCCGTCAGTCCCAGACATGAGGCTTGGATCACTGTCCTTCATGGACCTAAACGCTAGTCCTGTGCAATATCCGTGTCGGATGGAAGTCTTGCAGAAAGTGCAGCAGCAGCAGCGGCATCCCCTGCTGTGTGGAAGCTCAGTGAGGGCGTCAGTGAAGGCGAGCTTCAGCGGGTCTGCTCTGCTCTCAGTGCCATGTGAACGCCGCTAGCCGCCTCTCCACTCACCTCCCTGCCGCCTGCCTGCCTGCTGTACAGAAACAAGCGCCCTGTTTGTGCCTGCAGCCCGCCCGCCCGCCTGCTTACCAACTGCACACAGCACTGAGAGAGCGCCCTCCATTGTTAGCTACGACTACCAGCAGCTCCTCGAAAACGACACGGGGAAATTCCTCACTTCTTGTAATCTGTTCATTTCTGCTTAGCGTTTCCAATCCCGTACTTTCCATGCTTAACACACCACAAAGAAAAGAAAAAAACGAAAAAACGCGAGTCACTGGTTATTACAAACCAACAAAAGCCGAGTATTTATATGGAAAGATAAACAGAAACTAATATTTTGACAAAGACAAGACATTGACAGGAATTAAATTAAATCCAATGCCGTCCTGCTGAGAAACACGAAACCTTTCGTCTGTGGTGCCCCCCATGCCAATGTGGTGCCCAGCACTAAATTAAGAACCATCATACAAAATAGTAATATAAACCCTGCTTCTGTATGCAAAAGTTCATCCAAGTGAAACTCATTCATTCATTCATTCATTCATTCATTATCTTCCCGCTTTATCCTCTGTTAGGGCCGCGGTGGTGTTCCTCATGCCCTTCCAGGGGAGAATGTCTCGGGCGCTGGGCAGATAGATAGACCCAGGACAGGGCACCAATCCATCGCTGGGCACACACTCACTCACACAGAAACACTCTATATGGGGCAATTTTGTGAATTCAATTGACTTGGTCCATGTTTTTGGACTGTGGGAGGAAACCGGAGAACCCGGAGGAAACCCACGCAGACACAGGGATTCGAACCGGGAATCCCTAGCGCTGAGAGGCGAACGTGCTAACCACTAAGCCACCGTGCCGCCCCAAGTGAAACTCGTTTAAGTTATTAATAAGGTGTTTCATATAGACAAAGTTAATATCTTATTATCTCAAAGCTAGCTAATCAAGACCTGCTTGTCTTTTCTGCTTTCGAATCACATAAATTATAGCATTGCATCATTTGCTTTTAAAACTTCATTAGTCATTAGATAGATTGATCACTTTATTAATCCCACGGGGGAATTTGCGTATTGTAGCAGCCAATGCAGATACATCAAAGGAAACAAAAACAAAATAAGAAAAATATACATAATAAGCAACTATAAAGTTTATAATAACCTTTGGTGTAATATTGTGTTTTGTTTGTTTTATTTACAGGTGGTAGCTCAGTGTTTAGGGTGTTGAGCTCTCAATCTGAAGGTTGTGGGTTCAAATCCTAGGTCTACTGTGTTACCACCGTGGATCCTTGAGCAAGGACCTTAACCCTCATTGCTTTGGAGGTGCTGTAATCAACCATGTGCTCCGGCCCCAACCAAGTTGGCACAAGTTTCTTACAAGTATTAAATGATCAGCAAACTGTAAAGGTGTCAATGATTTAATCTAAAATATTGGTGTCCAGTTCTAGGTTCTGAACTGGTTCTGTTAAAAGAAGTTAGAGCACAATGTAGTGTGTAGCACTTTTATCCAAAAGCAAGTAACTTGGTTCTTGATTATGCATCCGACATCTTTTCTATGTTCCCTCTTGTTACTGTTTAGGTGTCTTCCAGTAGCTTTGGTTTCCTAACACCGTTTGCAGACATGTAAAGTCTGGTTACACCAAGATACTAAATTTGTCGTTGTTGTAAAATTGTGTGGGTATGTGTTTGTCTGTGTGTTTGCACTGCAAGAAACCAATGACCTGTCTAGGGTATTTCTCCTCCTTTTGCAAAATCAATACTGAGGAAGGCTCCAGCACTCCTTATTAAAATAAGCAGCCTATAAACTAATAAATCAGTGAATAATTTTGATTATGCCTGATTGAGCCATGTTATTGTGACATAATCAGGTAACATTAAAATACACTTTTTAATATATATGTTTTTATATGTTTTAAATGGTTTTGCAAAAATAAATGACATCATGTATACAGTGATAATATGGTGGGATGTTTATCAGTCATCAGCAACTTTCACTGATGACTGACTCTATAAATGATGTAAAAAAACAGTGCTCATCTCCAACATCCAGTGCTTAGTAATTACAGTTTTTGCCCACCTCCCCCACCCCATAAAAGATTCCTGTGTTAATAAGAGCTAAATTGCAGATGTTGGGGTGAAAGAGTAAATTGATTCGCCAGCAGTGCATCTCATGGATCACATTGATTTGTTTTGTTTGAATCAGGTCCATCCTAAATAATGGTTAGAGGGACAGCCAAAGAGACTAACAGGATAAAAGACCTTCTAAGTGGTACCCATCCCCCAAGCCAAAATGCTGGCTGATTGCTCTGCCGCACCCCCATCTGAACAAAACCATGACGAAGTATAACAGACAAATGATCATTCCCGTATCTTTGTCTGTAAAGTTGGATATTTTATTTTGTCAATAATGAATAAATAGTAATAGCAAAACATTTAACAACAAAACAAAGATCAAAACAAAAGCTAAATTTTTAGCACCTGTATATCAAATGTAACATGCTAATTATGTTTTTGCACTGATCTATTCAATACTGCTGTTCAATGTTACATTTTAAGAACAAACAAATTATAAATACTATCAATAGAGTAGTATTTGCTCAAAAGGAACGGAATACTTTTTTGAGTCATAGGCCGCTCAAGTCATATAACCATGTTATATTGAAAATTACATTATATTTAGATAATATTTATTATGTAAATATACATAATGTGTTTGTCTCACAACATATTTACAACAATTGCATATTTAACTGTATTGGTAGGTGATTTAAATAGAATTTTAAAGCTCCCAAAGGGTATAAACTGGCCTACATAAAGATTTGGCCCTCATAAACAAAGAAATGTATTACTCGATACACTAAACTAGAATGCTTGGATTGCCAATGTGAGCAGATGGACATTTGAATAAAAGATGGGTGTTGTGGAAAAGAAGGGAGAAAAGCCATATGGGGTCAGAAAATAAAAGATAAAAAAGAAGTGAAGAATAGTCTGGAGAAGAAACAGGTGACTCACGTGAAAAGATGGGAAAATAGCATCTGTAAAATCTGATTAGGAATGACTTGTTTCCAAGTGACTCATTGTGCTCAAGGTCTTATGCAACTCTAAAGTATTTTACAAGCTACCATGCCATTTAATACCTTGGCCTGGCTAAATAAGGAGATAAAGGGGGGTTTCAACATCCCACTCTTGCCGATGCTGATAGGAAATTTCACGTCTCTGGCATGGTGTTTATGGATATTTTGCCAGCTACTCATGATTTCCAGCTTTAGGGATCAAGCCTGTTTTTAAAGCCTGGCCTAAATTACCCTCAGTCTGATTCAACTCTCTTTGGAAAATACAACCACACTGGTAAATCTTTAACTTTGATTTTGTTTTAAATAAAATAATTAAAACAATTACAAAATATCCATAAAGTTTTTTGGATAATTCTGTTTTATCAAAGAAACCATGCCTTAGACATAGAGTAAATATATGTCATGAACTATGTACTAGTTTGGTGGTGTTGAAAATGTTTGCCATGTTTCACATATGGGAATTTCCTATGCCTAGGAATGTAACTATGGTAACAGTCTGTTTTGGTTTGGCTTCCTAAAGATTTCCCTGTAATATTCACTTGTAGTCTCCTTTGTCTAGTGTAAAGTCTTACTTAAATGTGGTTAAAATGAAATGAATGATATTTTATATGGTTTACCTTAACCTATACCTAAAACATACTTTTAGACAAAGTAATTTCTCTGCTATAAATTAACATAACTGCTCTTCCTCCACAATAGAACAAGTCCTATGTTTTGGATATTCTCATAAATATGAAAGCGTTGTCACTTTGGAATATAAAATTTTAATTAGTATTAGAGAAATCAATGTGAGATAGAATTGCTGACAAGTCAAATCCACAACAGAAATTCAAAAAGATAAAAACAATCAATAGGTCTAAATTATATAACAAGGGGCCTTACATTTCCTGTCATTTTTCTTAATGGGGTAGGAGTGGAGGTTGGTCTTTTCCAGATTTTACATTTTATAATAGTAAAGATGTTTTTGGATTGTTAAATTAGCAATATTTAGGATTATTATTTTAAACACGCAGTTTCTTTTATATGAGTGTACCTGAGTACGTATATATATACCAAACAAATGCTAGACAAGTCTAATTTTTCTAGATCTTCTTTTCTAGAAACATCTTTTCTTTTCTGTAACATCACAGCCCTTATGTAGCCTTGACTTTATATATATATATAGTGCTCTCCCTAGACATGCAACTTTGGCTGCAGGTGAAATGAACTCTTATGACCAACTATATTCTTGTGATTGTCTGTGGTAAACAAAATATAGCAGGTACATGATCCAAACACATAACTGATTCTGACGAACAGTGCTCACATGTATGATTATCCTAAAACTGGTTTCATAAATTTACATTTACATTTAGTCATTTTGCAGATGCTTTTATCCAAAACGACTTACAAATGAGAACAACACAAATCAATAGTTATGAAGAAAACCAACTATACTGTAAAATCATCAAACCTGATTGTTATATGATGTTATTTTACAACAGGTATTTGTTAAAAAGATGCTCATAAATAAAAAAGTATTTTTTATAATTAAGTTGGCTTGGAAGAAACCAACTTGCTGTTCTTCTTAATCTTATTATTATTATTCTCATGCGATATTCTAGCTCTTTCTTGTCCCGCAGCTTTCCAAGTAGAATGTTGAAATTTTGTAGTTTCGTAGTACCTATAGCCACTTAGGTTACTTGGGCTTTTTGGAGCAATTTGGTGTACGGTTTTCATGCCACGCCCCTTTTTCTGAGCCTTTTTTCATATTGACTTCCATTGAAAAAATTTTCAAATTTTCGTTGAATTTTAGTCAATTTTACAGGTTTTTCTTTCTTTTTGTCTTTCTTTCCTCTAAAATTTTGTTGTTCATTTTTTTGGTAAGCTTTTGTTGACACAAAAGGCAAATGCGATAAAGGACAGTATAAGAAAAAAAAAAAAAAAAAAATATATATATATATATATATATATATATATATATATATATATATATATATATAATTGGTTCAACACTACAGCTGGAATTGCTCACCAGTTTAGCACTGAAAAGTGTAAGGATCCGTCTCATCATAGAGTGTCCAGAGCATTTGGACTTAAAGCACACTCTGCTGTTACCAAACCTCTCATTAACAGAAAGGATCAAAAGGCTAGGCTCACCTTTGCTGAGGAGAATGTTCTTTGGACAGTGGAGACAGTGACTTAAATTTATTTTGGTCTTATTAAAAACATTATGTTCAACTGGGAAAAGCCTGATCCCAAAGTGTGTAAAGAAGTCAGTGAAAGATGAAGGAGGAAGTGTCATGATTTGGGGAATGTTTTGGGCAGCAAGAGTTGGACTACATGGCAGAGTGAATGCAAGTGTTTATCAGAACCTTCTTTAATGACACATGGTTTCTTCCTTGCGTTTATCACTCAATCAACCAGCAATTTTCATGCAGGACAATTTCCCCTGTCACACAGCGAAATAGGAACAGTAGTTCCTAAAATTGAAAACATTAAAACAGTGAAATGGCCAGTGCAGAGTCCTGATCTAAATCCAATAGAAAATCTTTGGAAAATCCTTGTTATGGCCAAGAAACCCATAACAGTGACAGAACTGTGGAAGAGACTGGAAGAAGAGTGGCATGGTATACCCCTTACAAAAATCCTTTAAATATTAATTAATGTAGATTACATTATTTTTGAAAAAAATTCTGTGTTTTTTGTATATTTTTCATGTTGTGCATTTTTTATGTGTTTTTCGTGTTTTCGTTGCGTTTTTAATGACTTTTTTTTTTTTTTTTTTGCATTTCATGTGTTTTGGAATCGTTTTTCCATGTTTATCTTGTGTATTTCATGTTTTTTATGTGCCTTTCATGTGTTTTTTTCCTTTTTTTTTCTTCTTTTGAGTGCATTTTTCGTGTCTTCTTTGTCTTTTTCATGTCAAAAATCGATAAAGATATAAATGTTTTTAGAATGTTTTTCATGTTTCTCTTGTGTATTTGTGTTGTTTATTTTTATGTTATCCAATAAACAATTTTTTTTGAGTAAAACCAACTTAATTTTGATTAATTTAAAGTTACATTTACTCATAGTTTAATCTTTGTCAGCGTAATTATGTTTTGCAGGATTTACTTCAAGTGTAATTCTAAGTAAATTTAATAAAGTTCATTCTACCTCATTAAATCAAATTAACATCAGCTTTACCAAGGTAAATTACAAGTCTTTATTAAAATAAAAATACATTTAAGTAATAAAATGAAACATACTACAATTTGACTGTATAAGTTCTTCTGTACAAGCATTGCACATGTCAAAAAAGTGACAGATCTCTCAGGTTAGATCTGTGTCTTAAAAATGAGTGGCAGGCTTGTATGTCCCAAACACAGGTTTATTGACCAAAAGATGTGGAAACAAAGCTGCACCTGAAAGCACTCCTTTGAACAACTGAAATAAATGGGACGCATGCTACCGATCCGTGCAAAGCGTTGGCGCTCTCACTACAATATAAAACGGTGGCAGTGAGAACAAAGGCACAGGCGGATGCAGTGATGCATCATATGTGATGGATTGGCGCCCTGTCCTGGGTGTATCTGCCCAGCGCTCGAAACGTGGGGAACCCACCCGCAACCCTAATATAGGATGAAGCGGAAGATAATGGATGGATGGATGGATGGAAAAATATGGACGATAACAACGCGTTGCTCTCCCCTGAAAAAAAGTCCAAAGTCCTCTACTCTGTCCATCAGGAGGGCGTGACCTGCTTCTTCTGTGTGTGCACCCATCCAGACAACAGTCTTTTTTCTCATGTGTACATTGACCAAAACATCTCTATCTTCTACCCCATCTGGTCCTCCTTTCTGCCCCCTCAGTGGTATGAATTTATGACATGTTCTTGTTGACTGTCCCCTTATTCAAACCTCCCCGCTCACCCTGCGACCGGACATTCATACTCTTTCCCATGCTCATTCATCAAATAGTCATTTTCTCTGTTCCCTGAACTATTCAACTATCATGAGTTTTACTTTACTTTAATAGTTTTACTAAATTACTTAAAAGTATTATAAAAACCTTACATTTGTATTGTTGTATGATGTTTTGCGTCGCGTGCTGTTGTAATAAAGCAAAAAAGTAACACAAAGCAGAACAAAAAGTTGTACTCCCGGCCGAGATGCTAGTTGCACCTTAGCTGTACTCACTTGCTGCGCATGCCATGCGAAGTACAGCTTAGCTTAGAGGCCACGCGTGGAAAAGATCCACACAAATTACACACGCTGTTGTATTTACATTAACCGTTTTTGGAGGATTTTGATTCCCTGTAAATTACACCAGCACTGGAGCAGCGCAGGGAGATTGAACACGGACGGTTTGTCGGCGTTGTGCTGCAGTTGTAAGGTCTGTTTGTTTGTTCATGTACCGATAACCAGAGCTGATTAAAAACATGCAACCGACTTAAACTTCATCTCCGTTACTTTTGAACATTAAATTGATTAAACCTTCTATTTTTATGAGATTGGAAATCAGACAGGAACAAATCCTACTGAAGCAATGAGCATGTACAGTAATCCTCACATTTTAACTTAAGTTCCAGACAATTGGGTGTTTTTTCTAATTGGCTAATTCATATGACCCCCCCCCCCCCCCCCCCCCCCAAGACGATTGGTTTGTAGTTAGTAAGAATGGTTTGTGTGCATAATTATGGACAGAAAGTTTATTAATATTTAAAGTGTTGCTAGAATGAAATAAAGTAAAATTTCTTCCTATATGGATAATATATAACTTTTATATAACTTATATATAACTTATATATAACTTTTAAGATAATTAAGGAAATATTTTTATTTTGTTTAAACTATGTTAAGGGTTTCAAGTAAGTGTTTTATTATCTGTGTAAGGTTTATTTTGATCTAAGCTGTATTAAGAATTTACTATTGAGATTATTGGGTGGCTTAAGGTACCGGATTGGTACCGAACCGTGAGGTCCATACCATGGTGTGAACTGAACCGTGAATTTTGTGTACTGTTACACCCCTAATCAATAGGTACATAAGCCAAGATTGACAAAATGAATATAGAATTTAATAAGTATGTAGAAAGTAGATATAAAAGTGTTTTATTAGGACGTGTTTTCAAAAACCTTTTTTGGGGGGACAAATCAATTTATAACACATATAAGTCCCTGATAAGAGAATGTTGCTTAGAATATAAAACATATGAGCTCATGACAGAGGACTTAAAGAGGTGAATTAACCTGTTTCGAGGGACTTTTTAATTAAAATCTATGAGATTCTTACAGGGGATTTCTACCTATCCACTTAGTACCTATAGCCTTTATTCGTAATGACTTCCATTGAAATTTTTTTAGCCGCTTTTTTTGTTGATTTTCACTAAGTTTACAGGTTTTACTTTCTTTTTTTCCTTTCTTTCCTCTAAATCTTAGATTTTCATTCTTTTGTTGAGCTTTTGTTGAGATTTGGAAGTTTGGCATGTTCTCCACATTAGCATATTAGCATTTTTTAAATTTCCAACAACTTTAGAGGTTTTTATTTCTTTTTTCCTTCTAAGTCTTTTTGCTTATCCTTTTGGTTAGCCACTGTCAACCTTTGGAAGTTTGGCATGTTCTCCACATTAGCATAGGTTTATTTCAATTATTTATTGTTTTGGTTAGCTTTTTGTTAACATTTGGAAGTTTGGCATGATCTCCACATTAGCATAGTTAGCATTTTTTAAGGTTTTTTATTTTGGTTGTTTTTTCTTTTTCAGTTTTTTTTTGGTAGTTTAGTTTGCAGCAGTCAGCCCTTCCAAGCCAACTTAAAGTTTGTTCACAAACTTTCCCTTCTAGTTCCGTTTGTTGCAGTAGTTTAAAGTGTTGCAGGCTGTGTTGAATTTATCTTTCCAAATTATTTGTATTTTGAAACTTCTCTTATAATTTAGCGCTTCGCTATTTACAAAATAACATTTTGAATTGATTACCAGATTTCCCAGTATGCTTTGACCTTATTATGTTCTGGTTATTCTTATAAAGTGTTTATATAATATAACCTAAATCTACAGTATGGAACAACACTGATGTTTTTTTTTTGTCAAACACACAGTTTGGCACAAACACTCTCTTGATTATTGATTATTTAAAACTTGAAAGTGTCCCTTTATGATGATCTTTATCACCACCTATTATTTTTAGACCTTTATTGTGCCCCTTGCTTTTTGTAAAATCATCTGAATGGGGCAGCAGGGAAAGTCACAAGGCCAAACTGATATCTGTATGAACAGATAAGCAAGCATGCCAGAATGTCATGCTAGGGCTGAGTGGCATGTTGGTATAGTGACGTTACTTTCTTTAGATTAGATTAGATTAGATTAGATTAGATTCAACTTTATTGTCATTGTGCAGAGTACAAGTACAGGGCCAATGAAGTGTAGTTAGCATTTAACCAGAAGTGGAATATATACATTATTTACAAAAAGTGCATTAATAACAATGACCTGTGCATGGAGAGATGAAGTATTTAAAAGTAGATACATAATATGAACATGATATAATATGAATATAATATATACATGATATATACATAATATGTCCATGATATATACATAGTAAGAACATGATATAAAGTGCATACAGTACAGAAGGTGCAGAGAAGTGGTTGTGCAAAAGAGTAATTACAGTGTATGTATAGCGTTCAGGAGGATTACCACCTCAGGAAAATGATATTAATGATATTCCTTGCCCTGCCCAATGTATAAACTGGTAACTTTAGGCTGTTTTGGGATAAATTCATTAACACTAGGTAAACAACATTTAACATCAGAATTTTGCCTGAATGGGTCAGTGGTATGTAATGGGCTGTTGAACATGTACGTAATGGGCTGAACGTACGTGTTGTACATCTTTATGGACATGATAGAAGTTAAAACCAACCATTTGTTTCCCAAAAGAATGTCAAAGAAAACTGTTCTGTTGTATGCAGCGATTAAAAATTGACAAACATTTAAATAGGGCACTCAAAAGTCATACCGTATTCTCGGTCCATCTGATGCCAGAGGTGTTAGATGAGCTGTGATTTCCTCTTCCAGCTAGTTGTAGGATAATCACATGCATTCTGATGCGGCCTGTTATCACAGAGCTACAATTATCCCCCCTGCTTCAACACAGCACTTAAGGCTGACAGCAAGAGCACAGCAAATCGTTGTTCCAGCCACAGCATGCATTATATATTCAAAATAATGGGGCTATTTACTGCCTGTTATGTTAGAAAATCAGGCAAGGGTTTTTTTTTGTGAACATTCAGTAATGTTAAAACCCACAATTTTCGTTACGTTTATAAGAAGTATGGCACAGATATGTGCATGAAGATTTATTAGAATGGGTCTATTATATATTTATACTGATGACATGTTTTTGCAATAAAATTCAAAAGTCAATAAACACACTGAAGAATGAATTGTAATGTTTCATTATTCTTCCTCCTGTCTGCCTATTGGCTTTATTACTCAATACAATCAGTTCTGTTATGTATTCTACGAGTTTATATTTTGCTAGGTTGCGTAAAGTTCTCTTTTTTTGTTATGAGATCAGTCCTTGTATTTAGTGTTAACTTTTTCATTCTCTGTTATTGTCTCATTCTCAATAGTGCTTCAATCTTCCTGCAACATTCTCTCATGGTGCTGATATTCTCCTGTAGCATTTATCCTGTTGCTTCTTCTGGGCACTAGGGATTCCCGGTTCGAATCCCCATCTGGGTGGAGTTTCCATGTTCTCCCCGTCTCCACGTGGGTTTCCCCCGGGTTCTCCGGTTTCCTCCCACAGTCCAAAAACATTGATCAAGTTAATTCAGTTCTCTAAATTGCGACATATAGAGTGTGTTTGTGTGTGAGTGAGTGTGTGCCCAGCGATGGATTGGCGCCCTGTCCTGGGTGTATCTGCCCAGCGCCGAGACATTCTCCCCGGATGGGCATGGGGAACCCCACTGCGACCCTAATATAGGATAAAGCGAGTGATAATGAATGAATAAATATTTCTATTACCCCTGTAGCCTCTCCTAGAAACATCCATATTCCATAGTGTTTGTTAGTTGTTTGTTTGCTTAAGCTACTTCATCTGTAGCACTTTCTTCTTCTCTGCTCTAAGCTGGTCTACTAACATTGCCCCAGTATAGGTCCTAATAAAACAAACCCTCAAAATCTATAATGTACACTTACAGTGGCATTACAGTTCCTTGACCTAAACATATCAAATATGTGGATAGACAACAAACAAGCTGCACATGAAACATAACCTAAAAATATCTCAGAACTCCAGGCCAATTGCACAGAAAAGTGAGTTAGAATTCCAGTTACTAATACTGGGTGACTTAGCTGGACACCAAAACCTTTGCAAGTTTGACTTTTTTAAAATTTTTAACACAGGGCTTAAAAGGTGTTCAAATAATGTAATTTGTTTACCAAAAGCTTAAACGTGCACACTGAGGTAACTTTAGGCTTGTATACCTTTACCTTTTTTTATAATTTAACAACTGTAAAATAAAAAATTGTTATTGCTTGAAAACAGGTTGTATTATAAATAGGCTGGAATGTGTTCCAGCTGTAGCAAAAGGAAATATAGCATTAATCAAATTGTCATGTCATAATTAAACTCCAGGTCTCCCATAGCGACCTCCCACATGTGAAATAACACATGACCTAAACTCTAACATGGACAGTTCTCTGCAACACTCCAGCTGGTGATGGATTGGCCAAGGTATGTAGTTAATGGCCCACAAAGCCCAACAAAACTGTGCTGACCTAAATTCTTAGCTGAAACAGACTCCATCATGCTAAATCCCACTGTGATAATTTTAGCAAAAATTATGATAATCTACCTCTAGGAAATAAGCCAGCAATCCTATGCAAGCGGTCATGATTACAAGAGAACAGAAATATTATGAAATCAGAAAAACGAAGCTAACATTAAATTTTGATAAATGTTATTAACAAATCAGGTATGATTGTGCTCACTTAGGTTTTAATGGACCTACCACTTACCTTTAGATGGGTACTGAAAATGTTTGGTGGTTATGAGGGAGTGTGAATAAAATATAGGATATTAGATGTCATGTAATAAGAGGGCATCCTACCTAGTGTACATTTCTACCTGCATAAATTATTTCTGCAATCCACCCATATAACCCCGAACAGCAGACTGACATGAATGAAATTGAACTTTAAATCCAAATTTGGCATGGTAGAATAATTTATAGAACTTAATTGCTATACATATTATACACACATGGCAAAAAAAATATCTACTATTATATTTGAAATAATTTTACTCACACTCAAAAGCATTCTTCAATTTATTTATTTATTTTTAGCATTTTAAGCTTTTAAGATGACCTTTATTAACATCATGGACCATTCAGAGACTCAAATCAGTACTTATTTAGTAGAAAGTAGTGAAAAATCTTGTACAATTTGCCAGGCCATCACGGCAAACACGCAAAAAAACAATATAACACATTAACATCTAGATGTGATTTAGCAGAGATATAGGAACATACAAATCCTACAAAAAAGGGCCTTAAATTTACCAAATAAATTTGAAGGCAGAGGTAAACTGTGAGCCTGTATGCTACTACACTCTTAAACATTCATTTGGTAAAGCCATTACAAATGAGCCTTCCTAGTTGTGCATCTTACTTTCTCTGTTAGAATGCAGGTTAGGTACAGTGGAGGCAAACCTGCGTTGTTTTATATTCTGAACAAAAGTAAATTCGATTTTGTGAAATAAGTCTTAAAAGATAATCAAGTAAATTGTATGTGCTGCTATTTATGATGTCATTACACACTGTGTGTGAGTTCAACTTTATTGTTTTGACCTGCGAATGCTATAATATGGATGTTAAATGGTCCATGAAATCATTTTAAATGCTTTGATGTTAGTTCCGATATTATTTGATGAATGAAATATTACAAATGTTTATTGCCTGTCTTTATGATGCATCATTTTTTATTTTTTTTACAAGCATTTATGATGACAAAAAAATAAAATTTGATGATAAAATCTGCTATCTGATGAATCTCTTAGTTTAGGTTAGCTACACAAAGAGGCAGCAAATAAATACCTAGACCTTCATTGCCACCTAAAAGATATTCACTTTCTTCTAATATTGTGATTTATCTAAAGAAGCAAACACCCACTGGCTGCTGCTTTAGCTGAAATTAAAGCACTCCCATAACCATTTCTTATGCAAGGCAAGACAGCTTTGTAGACTAACAGTGCTTTTGTTAATGTGTGGCTTTAAAACAATCTTTCAGACAGGAAAAAAAAACAAATCAGGAGATTAATTATTGAACTCTAGTTATTTTACACCCATTTCAGCCTAAAATATTTTGCTGCCAACTAATGTATAAAAAAGTGACAAGCAATGGAAATTTGCTCTAAAAGCAAAGTTTTATAATAGAGAAAACCCATAATCAAAATAAAGAGCATTGGAATAGGATTTGTGTGCCTTGGCAGCCAAAGCACCGGGTTAATGAACTCTTTTTACAAAATCCAAATTTACATGGAAAACAGGATGTTGCTTCATCCACTAAAGCTTTTTACTGGAAGACTTTGGCCTACTAGAATGCAGTGAAAATAAGAAAAACAGATACCTCTTTGTTTGACATCTATGTCGAAAGAAAACCACCTGGTGTCAACGATTCACAAAAATGTCAGTCCTAATTCTATCAGAATAAACAATGCTTATCATATTATTAATATGAATCAGCTTTCTTATTTTGAATACAGAACATATGTCTTAACATTTGTCTAAAAACTTGCTTAGATCAGTATTTTGTTCACGAAGATATGCCATTGCCTATGCAGTTTATTTGCAAATATAAAATGTTTCTCAAAAGATGTTAGAATTTCCCTTTCCAAGTTCTTTTATTATTTTGAATTTATAGCGAGCCTGGAGTGTTCTAAAATTTCCAATCATGGAATTTGCTTGAACTTTCAGACAGATTGTGCATTCTTAATGAAACACATTAATACTCCATTCATGCATTATCTTCTGCTTTATCTTATAGTAGGGTCATGGGGGGTTCCCCATGCCCATCTAGGGGAGAAAGTTTCAGGCGCTGGGCAGATACACCCAGGACAGGGTGCCAATCTATCACTGGGCACACACTCACTCACACGACACACTCTATATGGGGCAATTTGAAGAACTCAATTGACCTTGATCCATGTTTTTGGACTGTGGGAGGAAACCGGAGATCCCGGAGGAAACCCACGCGGACACGGGGAGAACATGGAAACTCCACTCAGATTGGGATTCAAACCAGGAATACCTAGTGCTGAGAGGCGAATGTGCTAACCACTAAGCCACAGTGCCACCCACATTGATACTAAACACTGCATATCAACATTTAATCATGATATTTGATATTACAAATACAATGCATTTATTAACAATAAATGCATAAAAACCATGACAGACTACAGAAAAGCAAAAGACTTGTGGGAGACAGGTGTTAATCAGGCATTTATACTGACATCAAACCAATCACAATAATAGTTAAAACAAATATTTTAATTACTACATAAGATAATGTAAGTCATGTTGGATAAAAGTGTCTACTAACTTGCTAATGGAAAAGCCTGTTTGTAATAGTTACCAACCACTATATACCTTAAAGAACAATGTATATGTTTGTCTTATTAATTGCACACTCTACATAATTGTATACTTTACATAAAACATGTATTTCTTCTTAATTCAATCTAAATTGCTGGCCGGATGGATGATTTTCTAGTGACCCTTTGACAAATGTAAAGACATTTTTACTCCAACTAACTCTAACTCTCTATTGGTGTTTACTTTCTAATCACTATGATCAGCAGTTAGGCTTTAATCTGAAATTAATAACGTAGATTACAAATATAAACTAGGATTTGCTTTAGAATTAAAGTGCTAAGTCAGTTCTGTGGTTAGTATAAATCACATTTTATGACATATTTATGTCAATTAAATCTGCTAATAAAAAAGTTTTATTTTCATCACTATGAGCAAAATGCTTAACCTGTCTGAAAAATGCATGAAACATGATACATGCATTCATCACAAACAATTAAATGGTTCTTTCCTGTGTCTATAAACAAAACCTTTTATTAAAACAATTTGTTGTAACTTTGGTACCAAGCAACTGGTTATGATGGGATGGTACCATTTATCTTGTGTTCTTTGACAGTATCCAAAGTATTTAACACCTGTGAAATCTGGAAAGCCTAAATCATAAGAAACTAAAAATTCGCTGAATTACTATTGTGCACTTTTCTTTGTTACTAGCAAGACGAATCTATAATAAAGTATATTTAACAGCAGATGTTTTATTTAAGCAAACCTCTACTACAATAAACTGTACTAAAATGTAAACTGTAAGCTTGCTGCATTTTTTTTCTTTTTGTCATTTTCTAAAAACAAAAACATATTTTACTGCACCAAGCTTCATTTATTTTCTGCTCCATCTTGCCAAAAAAGCAAACAAGTTAAGTTTCAAAACATAGCCTGGATCTTTTTACAGCTAAACACTAAACGCTGCATATCAACATTTAATCATGCATACTGTTCCACTTCACAAAACAGCCATAAGCATTTATGATACAGCAGATATTAATTACCAGAAAATAATATTTTTGCCTCTTTTACTACTATTGCTTATAAGTCTCCCAAGACCTGATGTTTTTCCAAAAAAATATGCATAAGTAGTTAATGAGACCTATATGTAACTTGCTTCCAGTAAATTGTTAGGGCCAAGAACTGTGTTATTCACTGCAATGAAATCAAAATATGCCAAACAGGACTAATTAAAATGCGTGTATTTGTTGTTTTTTTGAGAATCACTAGACCTTAAAGCTATTCTACACAAATGTTGTGTTTATTTTTTACACATGGCTTAACACATAGGCAATGTAAAACAACATTAATATACAGTAACTAGTTATGCCTAGATTATTTTGAAAAATTAAATTTCACCAAATTCTTAGTTTCTGCAAGCAAGGATGAATTGTGGTTCCATGTTTTGAGTCAGATTTCAGGAGGGTTTAAAGATTCAGTTCAAAGACAATGTTTCTTTGTGTCAGAATGCAAAGTATTTATATCTTCTATTTATCTACAGCTAGTAATACAATTACATAGCGTAAGAAATCAGAGAGTTAAAATAATTTTTAGTGCATAAACCCCCAAGAGTGGCAACTGCCTTTTAATGTGCATGACTATTGATCTAAGGTGGCATTGTTTTAAGCCTGAATCCCCAAAGAGCAAGTGGGGGAGTCATCCTCTTTGAACAACCAGACAGAATTAACAGTGCAGTACATCAATGTACAGTGAACTCCTATTGACCATTCAAGAAGCATAGCCAAAAAACATATGTATTAGATTCCTAACTATATATATGAATTAAATTTAAATTGGCTTAAATTTGGCAAGTTTACAAAGCAATTGATAGATTAGATCTAACTCAAATTAAGGCATTAAATTGAATTTGAATCACTTTAGCATGGCAATGGGAATGTCGACGTACAGCGTATGTGTGTGTGTGTGTGTGTGTGTGTGTGTGTGTGTGTGTGTGTGTGTGTGTGTGTGTGTGTGTGTGTGTGTGTGTGCTTAACAAGCTTGCCTGCAGTACAAATCTGTTTTCTATTAACAATGTATAATGCTTCAGGAAGAGAAAAATGAATCAATAGCAACCATGGACTGATTAGAAACTCCAGTCTTGTATGTGGTAAGAAAGGGCAAAACTTTTGGTTGCAAAAACTTTAATTAATAAAAATAAAGTGTTAAACACTAGTTATTCATCCAAAGACTGAAGAACACAACAAAAGCCACAGTCTGATCAAAGTTTCAGCATAGGTTTGAAATAAACTTCTCCACTTTGCCTGAAAGAAAAATTATATCTGAAATTGCATTTTCTTTTTCATTTCCTTTCCCCAGCTCTTCCCCACTACTCTCCCAAAAGCCAAATGCCAGCCAAGACTGGAATAGAAGCCACAGACAACCGGGAAAAAGAGAACAAATTTACACAGAGAGACAACAGGGACACTGGCCATGGATTAGTCCTTAAAGCTTACAGAGTTTATTTTATGCCTGGAAGAGACTAATCAGATGTTTACAGCCTGTGTTCTATGATGTATTCCAATACTAAGGTCATTGGGTTGGCTGGACTTTGTTTTATTTGGCTTTAATCATAACCCCTTCTCAGCCCAGCTTTGCCCAGGCTTGTGATGTTTCTTGCAAACAGTGTAATTAGTCTATTTTGTTTGTTTATTTTTGAAAAAATAAAGATTATTTAACTACCCAGCAAAAAATTTAAAATAAAAACACTAAACAACTTAAACATCAGCTACATACAAGAAAAAAATATTATAAAACGATCAACAAAAATTTTTGTGGACCCACAAAATTTGTAGCAGCAAAGCCATAAAATCCATTTGTAGCAGCAAAGCCATAATTTGTGAATAAGAGGAGGAGCCAGGGAAGCAGGTGACGGAACAGATCTCTTCTGTGTATCTTGTGTGGGGAGAAAATCCAGATAAAAGGGGTCTGGTCTCTTTTCTCTTATTTAGCAGATTGGCATTGCATTTATGGGAAACATCCAAGTCTGGCTCAAGATCACATTCCGCTTCACCAACTTCATGCCAGTCACAAATGGCCATGTTGATTTCTTTCAGAATACTGACATGAAGCTGACAGCAGAAAAAAATGTAGTAAAGGAGCAGTAGTAAAATGCTAATTTCGTAATTAGAGGTGCAGCCAGGGAAGTAGATAAGGTAATGGATCTTACTTGTGGCTCATCTGTGCTAATTGTTTGTCTTTTCATTGCTTAAGAGGAAAGTATAGACTCAATGAGAAGAAAGAGCTTCAGCCAAGAAGCACAACACCAGTGCCAGATGCCACTGAAAATTGTGCTGTGATGTGTTTCCAGTGCACGCAGTCTCCATAATAGTAAAGTGTATAACTGGTTTAATGTTGAATAGTTAAAAGTTAATAGCCATCCACAAGGAGCATGACTTCATTTTTGAATGATTTACTTTTATTTATCCACATAGGGATATAAGGACTGTAATTTCAAATGTCTCCATTCTGGAACCTTTTTATAAAACAGTGTAAAAATGCTGTAGCGTGGTTGGTTAAAAGGACCTTTCCTTTTTTGTAAAATCTGTTTTCACAATTTTGTTTTGCTCCTGCCCTTGTATAAATATAATTTGAAGCCCAAAAACAGCATGGAAATATTCTGGTTTTTCATGGTTGATTTTTTTTTATTTTTAACCCCAACTGGACCTGTTCATCTGAGAATCACATATTTATTTATATAAAATATATATTTTATATATATTTATTGGTGGCCTGTCGGGCAACAGAATTTATGGTAAAGCAGTAGATTCACCAACATAAAGATAGGTTTGTTAAGCCTATGCAATCACTTTCACCCCCTGGTGCCGCAGCAATTAGATACAATCAGCCCGGCCACCTGTAAGCCCTCATCAATCACCATGTGTTCCATATGACATTTTGTGATTACCCAGTTAGCGGGCATTTTTTTGTTTTTGTTTCAGAGATTATTTGTTATTTTGACATATCATGTGTTCTTCCTTATAACTGCCTAAAATAAAAACATAGAAGTGTTTTTTTTTTTTACTTTGGCAGATACATTCTGAATGTTAATAGAAGTACGATATGTAAACAAACAATGTGATCAGTAAATTTCCATTAATCACAGTTGCCATATATACACACTATTCTTTACAAACAGAACATATAGTTCTTAACTATATGTTAAGAACAAAATATACTTTGCAAATTACTGAGTGTGGGCGGAACGGTGGCTTAGTGGTTAGCACGTTCGCCTCTCAGCGCTAGGGATTCCTGGTTCGAATCCCCATCTGGGTGGAGTTTCCATGTCCTCCCCGTGTCTGTGTGGGTTTCCTCCGGGTTCTCCGGTTTCCTCCAACAGTCCAAAAACATGGATCAAGTCAATTGAGTTTTCCAAATTGCCCCATATAGAGTGTGTTTGTGTGTGAGTGAGTGTGTGCCCAGCGATGGATTGGTGCCCTGTCCTGGGTGTATCTGCCCAGCGCCCGAGAGGTTCTCCCCTGGATGGGCATAGGGAACCCCACCGTGACGCTAATAGAGGATAAAAGCGGAAGATAATGAATGAATGAATGAAATTACTGAGTGTTTAGCAAATAAAAACTACTGTCTCCAGATTACTCCATTTTATATTAATATGTTATTGAACTGAAATTGCAGTTAGAAATTTATTATATAATTTTGTCCTGTCACAGTGTATTTTCATTTTTATCATGCATGTGTTATGGGCTTTCAATTTCAGATATGAGGTTATCAGATACCATTGCATTGTCAAAATGGATGATGGCAATATAATTCTTTCTAGGCAATTTTATTTGTTACTGGTAAAATCATTTAAAATGTATACAATATTATTTTTGAATATGGTATTACATGGGAATCCACAAATTTATTAATTTAGACACCTTTAAGTATTTTTGCACCATTTAATTTATGTTTACTTCCTAAATAACCACTAGCGTATGATAACTAAAGATCCCTATATAGTGTACTGTAAAACCACAAAAAAGAAAATCAGTAAAGCCTTTGTATTTTACAGTTCACATACTTCCTACCACCATATGGATGTTTTGAGCAGCAAATACAATTGTGGCAGTCATTAAGACAGTTAGCAAATGATCAGGGCTATAGGCAGTCTGGCCATAAAAGGTTCAAAGACAGTGATGGTCCAAGAAATAAATGTAGGCATTTACCACAAGCCCACCCATCAAGATGTTTAACAGCAAGATGGAATGCCAGCTCTTACAAGTTGCTCACTCACCTGATCCTAACAGCTTTAGCTAATGGAGCCTATAGCAGGAGATGTGACATTGATGAACCATCTAGCTGAGGGGCAGCTATAGTAAACCTATAGCAGCACACCACCTTTATCAGTTGCCTCATTTTCCATCCACAGTGTACATCCATCACTCCCCCATACAAGTTTTACTCTTTTATCCACCCGACCTCAATGTTTACACGATGGCAAAAGGTTCGGCTGTCCTAGGAATTTTAAAGACTGTAAGTTAATCAAGATGCAAAATATAATTTTTTTTTGTAACCCCATTTTTATCAGGCTTACTGTGCATCAGATAATTATATATATATATATATATATATATATATATATATAGTGGGTTGTAAAATTTATATTACATGTCAGGTCAGGAATGTAGGGGATGTCCCATGAACAGTATATTTTACCAAGCAAAATAATTGCAACCTAAATAAATACTACTCTCTGTAGAATTCTTTTTTTCTCTTAAAAGCCTTAAATGAGTCATGGCCCTACTAGCTCTGAAGGTCAGAGTTGGCAAATGTTCAAATAAACAAACCCAATGGTCTGGTTTGGCCCACAGCACCTGTAAAGAAATGGTGTCAAATCCAGCATGTGGAACTCATTATAGCAGTGAAAGGAAGTACGTGTGTGAGGGCAGTTAGGTTCAAATCAGTTTGTGGAGACCATATTCTGTTTAGACACTCACATTTTAAGGAAGTCTTAGAGTCTTCACATGTAAAACATGTTTTCAAATGATGGCATGTTCTAAAGAGAGAGTAAGGGTAAGGGTAGCAGTACATGGTACAACTGTGTGTTGTATTAGCTGTCATACATGTTATTGTGTATTCGAAAGATGCAAAAGTGCATAATTGTGTTTCAAAGGGTCTAATGTCTGAAGCTGGTATAATATTATGGATTGCTTTTGGGAACTGATTGAATAGATTATACATATCAGCATTAGTTAAAATTATACACAACTCCATGGAAATCCTTTAGAGACAAGATTAAGTGTGTGTGTGTGTGTGTGTGTGTGTGTGTGTGTGTGTGTGTGTGTGTGTTTGTGCAATCCTGTGTTAGTGTATTTTAAGTGGGCAAAAGATGACCTTACTAAGGAATTTATTTGAGGGTAATACTACATGTGCTTGTAATTATCCTGAGCTTTATTTTAATTCCTTTAAATCAAAAACAAAAAGCCAATCAGTTAGCAAAATTATTTAAACTTTGGCTTACAAAGCTCCATTTGAGGTCATGTGAATTTAAAATGGCAAGACAGTTTTTTTTTTTTTTTACTTTTAACTAAACTTTCTTTGTCTATAATTAGGATTAGTATTTGACATATGATTTCCTGAAATTCTAAATAATTTTTAAAAGATACCTGTGAATGCCATGCCAGCTTACTTAACAATTATTATTTATTTAAAAATGAAGGGATAAAATTTTATGATTTATGCGTAAAAGTACTTCGTGTTCAAGGGATTAGCGCATTCGATAACGAGATGGGGCAATCTAGCCGACAGTTGCCCAAGGCCAATATATTTCATGAACCTAGAGACATCTGGCGTCTGGTGGCACATTAAATGTCTATTGCCAAAGTAGTTATCAATGCAGTTAAAATGCTTGTCCCAGGCCCGGATAAATAAGGAGGGTTGTGTCAGAAAGAGCAATTGTTTTAAAAACATTTGCCAAATGTACTGATCAATAATCCATGGACAAAACCCCACATTAAAAATGTCTGCCATAAATTGGAAACTGGTAGAAATCAGGCTACTGTTGAGTCAAAAGAAAGGAAAACTGAGGGAGAGTACATGCATGGAGTACATATAGTAACACTAGAATCATGGTGAATGATGAGGTTGTGCAAGTCTTGACCTTATATACCACGTCACTGATTCTATATACAATGGTATAGGGTCCCTCCCAGTGAAACTGGAGCTGGATTTAAGAACCATCCATTACTCATGGCTTAAACAGATTGCTGTAAGTGCGCATGTCATTAGTTTCCTCATTCTTTTTTAGGCTGGCAATGATCTGGTGTTTACACACTAGGCAATGCACCTCATCCATGCGGTTCCGCAGGTCTGGAATTAAAACCCTGCTTACTTTCTCCCTGATGCTACCTGAGCATTAGTGTTGCTGTTGTAACACTTGTAGTCTCTTACCACCATTCAGAATGCTCATGGAATCAGCAGCATCTAAGATCTCACTCAAACTGGCCTTTATGCACCATCATGGCCGATTGCATTGCATGCCCCTTTTCAAAGCCCTTCACGAGACCGTCCCTCTGCATATGGCTAATACACACTTTCTGATGCCTAGTGTCTTGCATCTGAGCCATGTTTGGACTGTCCAGAGCAGAGTGTGTAAGTTACTCATTTGCACATTGCCCACAATGCATTGTGCCATGTATGTCTGTTACCATAAATATGTTTGCTGTTGGTTATGGTGTGGTCACTCATGTGTGTGTGCATAGCTAGCTAAAGGGTAAGTGTTATCTCAGTTTGATTTTTGTGTATAAATCAGGTTGGTGGCAAGTATTTTCCATTCCTTTGGTTCTGAGCAACATTTTCACCATATTATTTTAATAAACTGTGACTATGACCAATTTTCTTACTTCTGGAATGGCATCATTACTACAATAATAAATATTACTTTTACAACTCTTATTATTTATGACTGTGTGGCATACATTTCTTACTGTCTCTTTCTCTTTGTGTGTAAATGAGATAAGGACTCCCTATCATGTCAAATATGACAATTTCTCTAGCAGACATGCTCATTAGCATTCCCAATCTACAATGCAGCAGATTTCCTTACATCTGTCACTCAGGACACAGAAGAGGAAGCATTACCAGCCAATCAGGTGCAAATATTATTTCATTTGCATTCTGTCTCCATGCAGTTGCCATGACTAATAAATCTTCCATCAACAGGCATGTTAATGATATATACACTTGTGACAAAAACCTTGTTATCCCAAAGTCAATGTTAAAAATCTCAGTCTATATTAGCATGCGACAGGGATGTTATTACAATAACAACCAGGGATGGACAAACAGCAGACAGCAGACTCCATATGTTCTGTATTTACATTTCAGATATAGAAAGCGGAATGTTGCCAGATTATTGTTGTAACTGTTTAGTGAAATGTCTATTCTGTTTACTGCCAGTGATTACTGTTATATTGTTCAGATCCTTTATTTGGCATACCCATATTACAAATTAAATGTGATGATTCATTTAATAACAATCTTTTTTTTTCCTCCACAAAAATTGTAACCTACTACATCCTCTTAATTCACTGAGGGAATTACTCGTTTATCTAAAGCCATGCTTTCAATGCCAGAGCTTTAAGTTAATGACCAGGGCTTTTGTAAATTATCTTGTGTATTTGGGTGCATATAGGCCTTGTTAAAATAGATCTAAAAATGGTATCACATTAACTTTATTTTTTTGTCAAATGCTTACTATTTTGTGTGTAAAATCTACTAAAGTAATATTTTATTTTGTTATTATTTTTTTACAACTTAATTTAGAATTTAGCAAAGCATTAGCTATGTTTTTGGACTATTGGTATAAACGGGTGTTTCCAGACAAAATGCATGTAGACATAGGGATTACCAATATTACCAATGTGCTATAGTGTAACCTATAGTGTATATGTAATAGTTTATTACACTGAAGGTTTTTAATCTTTATTGAGAAAGCGAATTCAGACTTTCTGTTCCAAAACATGATATCATGGGTCTACTAGGGTAACAGGTCCATCCCGCAAGTCCATCCAGGGAAGAATGTTTTAGCATTGGGCTGACAATCTAGAGTCAAGTCACCTTACACCTGGTGAAATCCCAAAAGGACACAAGTAGAACATGGAAACTCCACTAATTTGGGGATTTGGATTATATATGAGAATCATTCATTATTGATGTATTCTTAACAAACTTAACAAAAAAAGAGAAGCTTCTGTTTTTACTTTAATAGTTTTGCAACTGATACCTGCAGTAATTTAGGTCATTTTCCATATTATTCTTTTAACTGTACATTAATAATATAATTTTTCAATACTTCACAAAATTTCTACATGGTTATTCTACCAGAAACTAAGCCAACCTGATTTTTTTTTTCTTTCCATCAATCATTCCTGATCACTTTTGAAAGGTTCCCCTTGGCAAAGGCCACATTTGTCTGGCTCATGGAATGAAGTAACTGTTATTCCAAACTCAACTAGAGAGAACACCGAGGCCTCCAGCTTAGATGTAATAGGATGGCGCAGTCACATGCAATAACAATCCAACAAGTCCATTTATAATGAGCACCATTTTCAGTGACGGAGTTCTCTCACTGGACTCATAAATGTCTGGAAG
This sequence comes from Corydoras sp. C115, assembly GCA_019802505.1. NCBI lineage: Eukaryota > Metazoa > Chordata > Actinopteri > Siluriformes > Callichthyidae > Corydoras > Corydoras sp. C115. Next base: position 7,010,767 of record JAFMOC010000001.1, read on the forward strand.
AGGGTGTTGGCAAGGTTTCTCAATAAGCTCTCCATAAGGAGTCTGATTTCATATGAACTACAAAGGATTTTTTTTTGTACACTCCTCAACAAACCACTTGTGACATATCTACAGACTGCCAGTGATTGTCTAAATCCAGGAACTGACGCTCTGATCTTGAGATATAATTATATGAAATCCTGCTGTACATGCTTTTTTTCTGAACCAGACCATTTTTTTAACTTGATAATTATGATATTTATTACAATCTTTTAGAAATGTACACTAGATGTAACATTTATTTTCTAAGGGAGTGGAATATTAATTGTCAATTTAAGTATTATATTAGATTGATATGGAGAAGGATGAAAAGGTTTTAGCTACTTCAAAGGTTTTGAAGAAACATGTATCTGGTCAAATAGTCAAAATGGAAAAAAGAAGTCTTATAACATGTTCAGTGTTGAGCTCTGAGGTTGATACCATGAGTCAGTGTCCAGACATTCTGCAAGAACTGTGCCAGAATGTACAACAGGCTTAAAACAGCCTAGCAGCTAGGAACCATAAAAATATTCCAGGACTTTATTTTAATGGATACATCATTGTTACATATGCTGTATGGTATTACTTGTATGACATTTAATTCCTATACATTATAAAAAATGTGTAACCTGGTGCACACCACTGAATAGATACATATTGATAATGATAAGTGATAATGATGAGAGCATTTTTATTTACATTTCCATAGACAAAAATTGTAACTAATTTGGCAACATGTTGCACATCCTACCGGTCCAAATGCCATAATTTCTCAAACACAACTTTTTAACTTCTACAGTTATATGGTTTAGAGTATTGTAACTGTAAATTCACTTATATCCAAAGGACATGTAGAATTAAGAGATTCAGCTACTTTTTTGAACAAATGATGCCTTGGTGTTATTTAGATACCTCAGATAATTATTTGATTTTAATCAACATAAAAATATGATTTTATTTTGACAAACTATGTCGAGTTGGATTTTCTTTGAAATGAGACACTGTTTTCTTTGATATTTGTATGGCAGGAGACAAAATGGCCATTTTTGTGTTCAAATGGGTGTGTGGGGCATATTATAATATTCTTATCTGATTATTGTAGAGCTCTGATACACAAAGTTAAAATGATGGGAATTACTTAACAAAACAATGTGATCAAAGAAGCCAGTAGTACATCATATTAATATTGACTATATCGCAAATATTATATAATTGATAAACTAAACAAATCAATACTGTTGCAGTTGGACAAATAAAATTTTAATAGGTTTTTTTTAAGTGTCTGAATTTAAAGTTGATCCTTTATGTGATTATTTTCAGAAAGCCATCATATTTGGAATAATATGGGTGAATAATGAATGTAGATTGATCACTTTATTAATCCCAGAGGGAAATTTGTGTATTGCAGCAGCCAATGTAGATACAGTAAAGAAAACAAATACGAATAACAGAAATAATAACTTTGTATCACATGTGATTTGTTTACTGTTATAATAATGATAATAATGTTAATATTTATAATATTTATATTGATATGAATAGTTTATTATTAATTTTATTAATATAATTTGCATAGGAGTGTAATGGGTTAAATATTTTTAAAAATGTTATTTTATATTGCAGAAGGTATCTATTTATTTTACATATTTCTTTTTTTGTAAGCCAAATGTATCAAGCATTGAATCTTATCATGCTTAACTAATCTAATATGGTAATTTAGATTATATTAGTTAGATGAATAATACATCAAATTGCATCATGTAAGAACATGATGGTCTATATTATATGAATGTTACGCAATTTATTTCATCATTTGTATGCAGAATGCAAAGACTAAGAAAACTTATGAAAAAGACAAACGTAACATCTCAAGTTCAAAAGTACATAGCTATTTAGCTGACATGAAGATAATTAACTTTTTTATAATGCAGTGATTTTGGCATAATTTCCCTCCAGTGATGTCCTCACCTCTGAATAATTCACACATGCTCTGTTCTCCAGCTGTGGAAAACAATAGTATTATTTGCCTCTTTGTACCATTAGATATGTGAGCATATGTGAGGGGTATTTGCCTTTTCAGAGTAAAAGTACTTATATTTCAAACTTTTTTTTTCAAACATAGCTGTAAGGGCACAGAATGCTTTTATATACTATACAAGGTGAAAGTCTGTATTTGTTCATGATTCAAAAGTAAACCTCTAATTTACACTTTTTCATGCTAAAAATAAAATACATACATTATAGAAGCAATTTATTTATTTTTATATTTTTAAAGTATTATCGTGATTGCATGGTCTAATCTACCAGTATAAACTCTATTTGATATTATAAATGATACTGTGTGCAACCATTTAGCCCTCCAGAGATGTTATTAAAAAAAACTATCATGCTATCCTAAACCATAATTGAGATAGCTAGATGGACTCTAGTATTTTGGACAATCGTACAGTCCAGATCTGTGTCCTACTGAAAATGTATTGCAGTAAGTGAAGAATCAGATGATTACAGTAAGCAGGGGCAAAAATTCCATGTTTAAACAGCTACAAAACTGGCAGTGACAAACAAATGTGACCCATTAGGAAACATGCCTGTATATTACTTACGTTAATCATACATTATTATACAAAAATAGAAAAAAGCTCTTATAATTTATCACTTCAGAACATGAATCTATATAACAAATTTCTTATCTGCAATATTACCTTTCTCCTCCTGTGATTTGTTGGTTATTGTTCCTCGGCATACAGTAATGCATTTATAGAGATTTTAACTAATGCTGTTTAACTAATTTATTTATTGCAATTTTATTGATTCATAAATGATCACGTTTACATATCTTATCATCTCACTATATGCCCAACATATATTTGGTAGTCTTTCTGCCTCTACATAGATTGTCTCTATAGCAACCTTGGCACTTGGCTTATAGCTTGCACATATTTTTTTTATAAAAAAAAAAAAAATATATATATATATATATATATATATATATATATATATATATATATATATATATATATATATATATTAAAACCCATTACCAAACAATATACAGGATTCCCATAAATAAAAACTATAAAACCAATCATGCCTTTCCACAACTTATTAATTTAATTTAATCAGATGTCTTAATAATTCCAATATACAATATGTGTAATTTGATCTACATCAGCAGATGCTGGAGGCTTTCATTCAGATCTTTCTCAGACCAGTTGTTGTTTATAATGTAATTTGATGAAAATATTTTTATTTGGAAAGATGTAATCTCTCACTGCATTTATAATCTGGCAGTTAAGCAAGTTAGACAGCATATTAATTCTGACCTGCTGCCTTAAAACATGTGCAAATGTATTGACGCTGCATTCATGCAATCATATATCACCACTTCCATCACACAAAAAATAAAACTAAGTCTTGAATAAGTGATGATCTTTAACCAGATTTATTAGCTAATTCAATCTATAATATGAACGGTACCATGCCACGTAACAAACTTTTGTCCACTCTGAACCTCTATTCATGCTCCATTAGTAGTTCTATTTTTTTTTAACCCTTATATGGTAATCAGTGTTTCAGTAATGCTCCGCCAGAATCAATCCATCTGTCAAAACTATTTTATGGCTATAATAAATCATCTTATCATGCAGAAATGCAGTATAAAGTACTGGAGAATCGCAGAAAGATAAGCCACACACAAAAAAAAAAAAAATCACCAATGATGCACCTCATAAAAATGCAATATTATTTAGGAAAACAACACTAACCAAAAGTCCTGATTAAATCTTGATTATTTGAACACAAACTCCATTCTCTTTCTGCTCCTCTTAAATAGTTCAATTAGATGCAATAAGAAGTCATTTTCTATTGCCATCGAAGCTAATGCTGAAAGTCGAGATGAATTGTGGGCATATGTTTTAATTAGCTGGAAATGGCCACTTGACAGGAGCGGTACATATTTTGACTATTCAAATGGGTGTGAATACGCTGACGTAATGCCTAGATGGGGTCTTGGTGTCGACAACTCATAAGCCATGTAAGTCAGGGTTACATAGAAGAAATAGGAAATAGAAACTGAACCGCTGGCAACCAATACCACTAGGACAGGTTTTGCCTCCATTACACATCCTGTGCTTGTGTCCTCCACATTTAACCCATCCATGCAGTGAAACACACACCTCTACACACACTAGTGAGGTGTGCACACGTGCCCGGAGCAGTTAGCAGTTCTGTTCATGGGGTAAGGTGCCTTGCCCAAACACACTTGTACTAGTACTTGGTGGAACCAGAGGCCTTCAGGTTGCAAGGCTGGTTCCTTAAACACAAGCCTACAACTGCCCATATAATGTTGTACGAGTTTGAACATACAAAACTCCTAAAGTACCTATCACAATACACAGACACTGTGCGACATAGTTGTGTAGCCAAGCTTGGTTAAAATCCAAATGTGTTTGGCAGCTGTACCTCACCAGTCGCTGATTGGCGCAGCGCACCCTGGGAATTGCAGTTTCCCATAGAGATCACAGCAGGTGTAATATGCGTCGCTTCTACCACCTAGCTGCGACTTCGTCTCATTACACTCTTAAGTGACATTTAGAATTGGTGGTTGTTTTTCTTTCGTAACGTCAAAAAGCACTTAATATGGTAGTTGTAACTGTATTTTACATTTATCATTGTGTTCCTTGCAAATAACATTAACATGTAAACTGCAGATTTAGCTTTTACAGTATGTGACTATAAAATGAAATATCAGTGCCAATTATACATTACATTCAGTCATCTATCAGATGCTTTTATCAAAAGTGACTTACAAATATCCCAACTTGGTTGAGGTCTAAACACAGGGTTGATACAGCATCCCAATGAGGGTTAAAGGTTGCTCAAGGACCCACATTGGAACCCACAACCTTCAGATAGATAGCCCCACACCCTAATCATTGAGCTACCAACCCTTAGGCTACTTGCTATTTTTTTCAAAATAGTTTGTATTTTAACAGTTGATTGAATCTTTATGAGTTTGCGAAGTCTCAGATTACTGCCAATGCAATATGTCATTTATATGTGAATTGTATTTATATGTAATTTAAATGGCGGCACGGTGGCTTAGTGGTTAGCACGTTCGCCTCTTAGCGCTAGGGATTCCCGGTTCGAATCCCCATCTGGGTGGAGTTTCCATGTTCTCCCCGTGTCTGTGTGGGTTTCCTCCGGTTCTCTGGTTTCCTCCCACAGTCCAAAAACATGGATCAAGTCAATTGAATTCTCCAAATTGCCCCATATAGAGTGTGTGTTTGTGAGTGAGTGTGTGCCCAGCGATGGATTGGCGCCCTGTCCTGGGTCTACTAGGGTTGTGTGTGTGTGTGTGTGGGGGGGGGGGTTCCCCATGCCCATCCAGGGGAGAATGTTTTGGGCGCTGTGCAGATACACCCAGGACAGGGCGCCAATCTATCGCTGGGCACACACTCACTCACACAGACACACTCACACACACAAACACACTCTATATGGGGTAATTAGGATAATGTTTTGTGTATATTTTACAAATTAATAATTAAATAAGGGGAGCATAATGTGAGTTATTGTTTTTAGGGCATTCTAATTGAACTGACTTCCTGTGATTCATGGGTTATTTTGAAGCACTGACTGGTGATCTCATTTAAAATGGCATAAAGTTGTTAAATAATTTATTTATGAATGTGTACTTTAACATTGTTTTAATTCGACCAGAGTCGAAAAATTAACCCTGGGGCAGTTGTAGGCTTGTGGTTATTCCCGGTCCCACCAAGTAGTATGGCTGAAGTACAAGGCACCTAAACCCGATTGCTCCCCAGGCACCATGTATCTATGTTTTCTCTGCATGGATGAGTTAAATAAGAAGGACAAATTCCTCTATGTGTAAGCAATGTAGGCAAAGTACATAACGAGAAATTATTTATTGACTGTGCTCTGCTTAGAAACATGTTCTATTTGATCCAGAATTTATTGGCTATTTATCAGCACACATCCTGCACTCTCTATTTAAACTGTCTGGATATTTTTGTTTGAGAATCTCACTGAAAAGAACAGAAGGTAATGCTAACAACGCTATCTATAGCATGAAACTGTTCCAATGTCAATGTAGATACATGCTGTCATCTAGTGATAATAACAACACACAATCATTTGTAAACCTATTCCATTTTTACAATTACTAAAAGCTGGATTTTTATGCACAATGGTGCACTTTAAAATAAAAGCATTTCTCTAGTAAAATAATAACTTGACAATTAAATCATCACATTATTTACTGTTGTAATTAAATTTAGACATATTTCTTTAGCATATAACTCCCAATTATCAAATCAAATAAAAATCTAATATCTAATTGACCATTTCAAGGCAACACAAAGCATAAAATAAAATAAAGCAGAAAAAAACTCAAAAAACATTCTTAATAAAACTTAGCCAGATATATTCTAGTTGCATAACAAATATTTATGAACCCAGTCACAGCAGTTTAGTTGTGAGACCCCAGACTGATTAATATGTGTAAGAGCATGATTATTGTATAAACCCAAAGAGTTGCATTCAGCACATGGCAGATGATCTGTTTAATGTGCTTCTGCTTCAGTGCAGTCCTCACTTAAAAAAGCTCTCATTGTCTTCCCTGCATATTTAATGCTCTCCACCTCTCCTCCGTAATTGCTGGGCTTCTGAAAGTAAATCTCCAGTTGGTCTTGTAGATCTTCCTCGTCTGTCAGGTCTTTAATTCCATTAAGCAGAACAGTACGCTTTGGAACTCCACAGAATGTCTGGATTAATCATGTGAATAAAATAGCCAACACAGACACAGACTGATTATCAACCTACTCCTGACTATTTAGTCACTCATTCCGCTAAAATACCAATTAAAATCACATTTAGTAGGAAAATTATCAAAAAAAAAACAAAAAAAACATATGGCTAGAAGTATAAATACACACATAATTAATAAAGCTTGTTGATGATCAGTGTAATATTACACTGTGTGTGGAGCCTTATTGTCTGTTTGAATCAAAACGCAAACGAACTCAGGTAAAATGCAACAGCTCACCTGAAACTTCTTCAGCAGGAATTCATACATGTGTTTTACTTTCACTTCCAGCTCCTTGTCAACATTTACAAAGAACTTTCCTTTAAGGGTCAAATTTTCAGCAACTGGAAGAAACTCAAAATATTAAAACTTTTAAAATATTAAAAGGTTTATCAAACCATCTTTTCAGATTTCAAAATCCACTAATCCACCATTCAGACCATTACTGACATTCCAAAGAGTGGTCAACCAAAAAAGTTCATGCCAAGAACAAGGCATGTAGTAGTCCAGGGCAGCATGCTATAATTGATGTAAAAATAAATTCAGTGTTATATGAACAGATTCTAAAAAAAAGTTCTAATGTCAGCACTTTATGTACATCATAAGTTACTCATAGGGTTTGTGGTTAAGAAACCAGCTTTGTAACCTGATGGTCCCCAGTTCGATTCCCTGTCCCACCAATTACTAACTGAAGTACTAACCCCAATTATTCACTGGGTGCCTTGTACATGGCTGCCCACTGCATTGGGCAGTGTGTAAGCAAGTTTAATAATTTTATCACTTTACACAGTCTGTGTGATGAAGTGCAGAAGAAAAAAAAAAAAAAAAGATTAGAAAAAAGATGTTTTTCTAATCTTTTTTGGTTTGATAACCCTGCCATTAAGGTGCTTATAAATTGAAAAAATTATTTCATCTATACACAAATATTGTTAATCATATTTTAAGCCATGAGTTTATAAAGAATTCGACACAAACCTCCAGTTTTAAGGAAAATAATTTTGCCTGCTTCAGTCTTAGGATTGTATTCTACTTTTTCAACTTCGCCTCCTCCACAACTTGGCTTTGAGAAGCTCAGTTCTAGTCTGTCTCTCATTCGTTCCTCAGAAAGTACCGGAGGGACATCCGCAAACTTGATTGTTCTTTTAGATACCTTAATGTGCACCTTTAAAAAAATATAAAAAGATTAGCATTAACATTTAAATAATTAAATCATTTGATCACATAGTGTGAGAGTTAGACTAATATTGAACCATTTTAAATAATAAATATAATGTTCTATTAGTGATAAATGCAGCCATTAACTAATTAAAAATATAGTTATGCAATATTAGTTTTACCTCAAATTTCACAGAAGGCTCAAGTGATAATGCGCACGGCTTCACGTCAATCTTAGTTTTGTCAAAGGTCACAGAGCACTTAGACAGCTGGAGAATCTGCTCTGCCACTGATGTTCAGAAATGTCAAGTTATATACACATTTTAGCAGAGACATTGGATATCATGCACTATGATTATTACTTATGTCAAATACATTCTAATATATATATATATATATTGGTGGTGTTCTCCCCGTGTCTGCGTGGGTCTCCTCCGGGTTCTTCAGTTTCGTCCCACAGTCCAAAAACATGGATCAAGGTTAGTTGAATGCTCCGAATTTCCCCATATAGAGTGTGTCTGTGTGAATGAGTGTGTGCCCAGAGATAGATTGGTGTTCTGTCCTGGATGTATCTGCCCAGCGACTGAAACATTCTTCCCTGGATGGACATGGGAAACCCCTTGCGACCCTAGTAGAGGATTAAGCGGAAGATAATAGATGGATATGGGGGGGGTGTAGAAAACGGCAGAGAAAAATTTTACTGAAAATATAGGATATGTATTTTTGACATTTTTTGTCATTTAATAAAAAAAAACCTACTTGTATAAATCTGACTGTTCTTCTTTAATAAGAATGTTTTATACTTTTTCTTATAACTTTTTTAAACAGTTTTGATCTAACACTCTCTCACTAATTAAAAGACCAATGTTATAGATGGTACCTTTCTCTTCCTCAAAAGTAATAAGAGCTTGACCAGCTTTTAACAGCAATGATGGTCTCTGCATGATGGTAAACACTTCTTTAATGTCCATATTATCACCCTCTTCTTGTTCATCTTCTCGCTCCACTTGAGTAAACTTCATTCTTTTCTCGGGGATTACAGCTTTAATCTAAATTAAACAATGAATAATCATTTACCTCCCAAATTATTGTCAGCCAAGGTAATGATGAGTAAAAGAGCAACAAGCTATCTTTGTTGAATAGCATACAACCGCACTACTAAACGTAAGCAAACATATTTGAACATTAGATTTCACAACTCCACATATAACATTTGTAAAACTCCTGTACATTTGAAAATGTGATTTGTACAAGTGATTTAGAGAGAGAGAGAGAGAGAGAGAGAGAGAGAGTGAGTGAGAGAATGAAAATATGTGTCAACACAAAAATCATCCAGATGGCCAATGATGTGATAGCTTCTACTGCCCTCTTGTGCTTTTTTGGTTTATTACAGCATTCAATGACCACTTGTTTCATGATGACTACCTTGAATCTTTGTTGCAGATTGTTTGTTTCAGCTTTTTTGGCCCTGAGTTGTTCTTCAAGGTGCTGCAGTTTTTTCACCAGCTTCTGATTAGATTTAGTCAGATTGTCTATTTGATCCTAAATGGAAAGCAAATTTCATAAACACCTCACATTAGGTGAGTGATAAATAAACTATAGGTTCATAATGCAGTTATATTAACCAGTTTTGCTTAAATTAGCATAATTAAATTATAATAGTTAACATTATTCAAGAAATGTTTCTGCTTGTGATTTAAATAATTTTAATAAGTTGCATTAATAAAAGAACTTTTTTTTAAACTTATTGGTAAAAATGTCTGGTATTTTACAGTCTTAACAAAAACATGAAAACATATTATCAAAATTATATAGAATGCTAAATCAACATGTTTTAGTGTTTGAATCATACCTGTAAACACTTCATTTCCTTGTTATGGGAGGCTTCAAGTTGCCCTTCAGCGTCCAGCAAATCTGAGGTGTCCTGTTGAGCATTTTTCTTGGCTTCATCTGAATCCACTTTCTCTAACAACAACCTGGATTTTTCAGTGTCCGCATCCAACACTAATTTCTAACAAAGAAGGGGGGTAGGGGGTTATTAAGTACCTTTACATTTGGTCATATGAATAAGCAAGTACTAGTTTTTAAACTTATTTTTGAGATTTGAAGAAACATTCTTTAAGGATTTTGTAGTTTTAACAGTGTGAAACTGTATATGGACAATAGTAGTGGTCTGTCTGATGAATAATGGTACAGCTTTGACATAATGTGGATGGCTGGGTGCATGTAAATTATAATTTTAATTTGCATATTTCCATACTCGCTAAATATTTTATATAAACATTTAATAAATGCACATCAACCCATCAAAATAACCTAACCTGTAAATTATTCTATATGTATATAATGTTTATAGAATCATCTTTACATTTGTATAATCATAGCTTTTTTTTATCTCATCTGTATATGTTTATAATCCATTCTATTTACAGTAAATATTGTGTTTACCTATATGTATATATTGAATGTACATTTTACCATAGTTTATATTAAACTTACTTTATCTCCTTTGCACTTGTGGTAGATGCTAAACAACATTTTTTGTGTAATGACAATAAAGTTGAAATTAGTCTAATGTGTGCCATTTAATAGATTGATTACTGTGCTGCTCCTTCCATAAACTGTGGTTTATATCCATAGGTCAAAGAACAAAATAACTTTTTGTTAGCATTGATAACATGGTCAAAGGTTACATTTACCCTTTTTGTTTGTTTACATTTATAGTCTGATACACACACACACACACGTGTGTGTGTGTGTGTGTGTGTGTATATATATATATATATATATATATATATATATATATATATATATATATATATATATATATGTGTGTGTGTGTGTGTGTGTGTGTGTGTGTGTGTCTGTGTGTGTGTGTTAGACTGTGTATTATACAATTAGCTCAGATTATATGGCTTATGTTGTCGGGGTATCTCCTTTGTTTTCTCCTTTGCACTTGTGGTAGATGCTAAACATATTTTGTGTAATGACAATAAAGTTGAAATTAGTCTAATGTGCGCCATTTAATAGATTGATTATTGTGCTGCTCCTTCCATAAACTGTGGTTTATATCCATAGGTCAAAGAACAAAATAACTTTTTGTTAGCATTGATAACAAGGTTACATTTGCCCTTTTTGTTTGTTTACATTTACATTTATATATATATATATATATATATATATATATATATATATATATATATATATATATGTGTGTGTGTGTGTGTGTGTGTGTGTGTGTGTGTGTGTGTGTGTGTGTGTGTGTGTGTGTTATACAATTAGCTCAGATTTTATATGGCTTGTGTTGTCGGGGTATAAAGACATAAACTTACTTTCAGTTTATCAAGTTCCGACTTTGCCTCAGCCAGCTGCTGATCATCAAATCCAAGCTGTTTTGTGGAAAAATGACACGTAAATAAACAATAAAACAATCAAAAGAGAAACTCAAAAATAAGAGGCTAATCCCAACATCGACCTGCGATTGTAATCAACGTAGACATCACGAATTTCAAACGTAATAAAGCATACCTTTACGTTAACCTGTTCTTCCTCTGACATCGTGAACACAAAGCTCACACTTTGATTGCTGCTCCAAAGAAAAATTAAGGCTTGTATTTACAATTCGGGTGCGACTGGGTAGCTATACTTCCTGCCCGTAACGCGACTGAAGTGAAAGTGAAAGTTTATTAGCAGGAGTTCTAGTAAAGCTGCTGGGCGTTTCGTATAAAACCTTTTAAAGGCAGCTACGAAATCTATTTTGGTCTTTTTACTTGTGAAAGGGGCCAGACCTGCTGACGTGATTTGTGATACTGCATCTGTGAAAGGTGTTATAGAAATAAAGCTTACTTACTGACGTTATGATCAGGTGAAGGCTATAATGGAGGAACACACATTAGTAGTTGAGGGTTTGCCTGATGATTTTGCACTGATTAAACCACAGCTGGCATTATATTTTAAAAACAAAAGAAAATCAGGTGGAGAGGCTCAGGAGATTCTGCAGCACCCCGAAGACAACCAGAAAGCATTGCTCCTGTATTCAAATGAAGAAGGTAGGACAGACTTTATATTAATTAATTTATATTAATTGATTTTCACCAGTACTGACAATGATCAACGATAATGTTCATGTTTTACTGGAAATTGGCTTTAAAATTGCTCTCTATATCCTTAGATTTCATGCAAACACTTAAAAAAGAAAGTCATGAGGTTGATTTTACACCCCAAGGAACATTCACTCTCACTGTTCAAATGATGAAGACCAAGGGGACCAAACCTCCACTCTTACCTAAACCAAAGATTAGGAGCTTTCCGGAAATTATTAAGCAGGTATTTTCCATGCCTTTTGTTTCGACTGGCAACTATAGAAATTTTGTTTGTATCATAACTTCTGTAGGACTGCGGAAAAAATATTTTTCAAAAAAAATGAACGATTGATAATAATTATTGTTCCTTGTGTTTTTTTTTGGAATCTGCTATAAAAAGACACAGCCTGATACTGTGAAACTAAAAGGTACTGCTGATTATAACATGTTTAGTTGTTTTAAGAATATTAAAATTATAGTCTGTGAAATCATGTTTAAAATTTCGTTCATATAAAGTTATGTTTATGTCTCAGAAAATGAAGACAACTCAGACTGGAAGAACCTGCTCATCAGCACCACTGAGTCAATTGACACTGACACGCTAAAAATATACTTTGAACAGTTTACTGAGCAAGTTGAAGTAAAAAAACATGGAAAAAACAGCTGGATCCTTAAAGTTTTAAATCCTTCAGGTATACATTCAGTTGTATGTATAACACAATGACCCATAGATTTAATCATGTATTTTTTATTTTTTATTTATTTCTTTAATTCAATAAATTTTCTTTAAATTTAGTCCATAATTGCATTGCATTTATGCATTGCATTTCAATGTACAAAATTTCATTGGTTTTGAAGATATATGCAAGATTTTGGAGCAGAAGGAACATGAGTTTGGACTGACTGTAGAAGTCTTTAAAGAAACAAGTATAACAGGAAAATATGATTCCCGTCGCTTCATTATAACTGGGTTTAAAGACAGCTGCAATTGGAAATTAGTAACAGTATTTATTGGAAGCTGCAGTCAAAAGGCTGAACATACCTGGGAGATTGTTGATGATGAGAAGATTGTGGTGACCTTCAAAAATGATATCGGTGAGTTAGTGTGCACCTCTTGATGGTACAGACTAAATAATTATTTATATATTATTTATAATGTTACTAACAATGGAATTTGTTAAATTAATGCCTTATTTATTATTATGTATAATAACACATCAATGTTTTTTCTGGTGTCATTTAGTAATAACTTACAGTATATGCTATCACATTTTTTCAAGCTTTGGGCATGTTTTAAATAATAATAAAATATAAACAAATATCGATGCCTCTGGGCATTATAAACTGGACACAATTTATATAATTTATTATTTACACTAATACATTCTTTGATGGTTTCCATTAACGGTGTGAATAAGGCAAAATCTTAGACACAAGGGTCCTTGTGTCAAGACATTATTATTAGAATTTATATGAAAAAATATTAAATTCTGGCGAAAATTCTGTAGTTTTAACAGTATGTTAGCATGGAATTGATGGCTTAATGTAGATTATTACTTTAATCTTTAAAATTTGAATTTGCTTAGTGCGTCCTATTCCAGGCTGGTTTATTTGTTTTGTGTTTTGGTCATTGCTCAGAATGTAGCTTTACATGACATTTTGATTTAAGTTAAAATATATGTATACTATGTATTTAAGAAAAAACATAATCAAATTAATTATTTTCAGATGTAAATTCATTCCTGAAGAAATGTTCCACTAAAAAGCTGCAAAACATGGAGATGCATGCCTCCTGTTTAGAGTTGACAGATTCTGTTTTGATAAAGTGGGATTTAGCCAGCATTACAGAACAAGTTCTCACCCTCTACTTTACCAACAAAAAGCAGAGTGGCGGAGGTGAAATAAAGTCATTAATCTGGGTCACCAAAAACAAGAGCATGGTCATATCCTTCCAAGACCCTAATGGTATGGTTTCAAATCGTCTTTATGACATACAGCCATTAGAACATGACTAATAAGTTCATAAAATACACAAGATACAAGATTCCACAATACCTACCATACATGTGCAGCTACCCATATTATTTTAAATATTTTCTAAATGTGGTTTAATAATCAAAATGTTAATCAATATACCTCTTCTCCAACTACAGATGCACATGAAGTGGCAGAGAGAAGTCATCAGCTTTGTGACACAGAAATACATGTCTTACTGTTTTATTCAAGTCTAGGGAAGGCCCTGACTGGACAAAACCCTTCTTTGTCTAATGTGACAACAAGTTTTACCATTCTTGTTGATATAGATGTTTGCAGTTTTATTGAAACAAGGGAAAAGAACAAAAATGAATTTCAGCAAAGAGTTAATAAATTCCATGCTAAAGTCATCATTGACAACACATCTCCAGGAGATATCATAATGGAAATGACTGTGGACAAGGATTCTTTAGCTGCATTAAAACTGGGAACTTCTTGGGAAAGTAAGGTTAGAAATGAAGCACAATTGTTCTTAAGTGAGTACATCAAAGCTGAAATACCAGCTGAGTTCGAGGTCTGGAAAATTGTAGAACAGAATTGCATAGGATTTGTCCATGCTGATGCCAAAGTTTACTATATGGAAACCAAATGCAAAATTGTCATTGTTGGCCTAAAGAAAGTTGTAGAGTCTCTCAGGGAAAAGATCACAAACCTCCTTAAGGATGCAAGAACAGCATTTTATATAGAGAAGAACACTGCTGATAGAGTAATTCAGTTTGACTCTAAAGAGATGTTTGAGCTAGTGGAAAATCTGGTGCAAATGAAGCTTAACAATGTTACATTTTCCAAAGATGAAAAGAGTCTTACTTTTCACCTAACAGGTTTAAAGGATCATTTAGCGATTGCTGAGAGAATTATTGAAGAGGCACAGGAAAATACTGTCTTTCAACGCTTGTATATCTCTAAGCATCTTGTTCAGTTTCTGAAAAGTTTTGACCTGAAGAAATTTGGGCAACTACACTTAGTCACAAATCACATCCCAGCATTTATCATACCTGACAAAGAATTTCTTGGAATCTTAACAGAGAAAGCTTACATCAAGACAGCTGAACAACAAATTAAAAGCCTTCTTAAGGAAGAAATTATCCAACTTACCAATGTAACATCAATTAACAGTGACAAGTGGAAAACCTTTTTAAAAACATGTGAATTGAAATCAAACCAAGATGCACCTAATGTTAGTATTATACCATTAGAAAAAGAAGTTGTAATTTGTGGATTTGCTGAAGTGGTGACATCTCTGTCACAAGATGTGAAGGAGTATTTAAAGATGGTGGTACCAGAAACCACTGAACTCTATCTCAAGTCATTTCAGGAAGTGGAATTTGTTGACAACTGCATGAACCTATCAGATGTTGCAGAAGTGTGCGATTTTGGCATAACCTTAGTTTCCTGTGGATCACAGCTGACTCCTGGTCTTAGAATAACAGCAGAAAAAGAAAACATCGAAGAAGCTGTAAAAGTAGTGAAAAAGTATCTAGCCACTATTATTAAGGACAATCAGATCTATTCAAAAGCTGGAGAGTCTAAGGTCATACAGAAGCATGAAGCCAATATTAAGAGCAAATCTAAGGAGTTTGGTTGTCAGGCTTACATATCAAAGCACTTTAACCACCAATTAAGTAGCAACATCATGCTTACAATTACAGAGGGCAATTTGTTGCACTTGGATGTTGATGCTTTTGTTTGTCCAATGAGTAGTCAATTGGTTGATGAAAACTCTGTTGCTCAAATGGTTTTTCAAGATGGAGGTCCTCAGATTGAAGCAGTCTACAACAAAATGTCTGAAAACAATAAAATGCTAGTTGCTGGAGATGCAATATGGAATGAGTCAGATAACCCTAATGCCAAGATGCTAATTTATGCTGTTTTGCCCCAAAGAGGCAACATTTTTAATTCCTTCTACTTAGAGTTAGCCATTCTTAATAGCCTCCAAACAGCAGATGCTAATAAATGTGCATCCATCGCAATGCCTGCACTTGGCTGTGGATCCTTTGGATTTTCTATTAAAGAAAGTTTCCTGGCAATCAAAGAAGCAGTACTAAAATTTTGCAGTGATCAACATACAATAAGAAATATTAAAAACATATTTGTAGTGCAACCTGACCTGAAAACAGTGGAGGAGTTAAACCTACTCATAACACAAATGGTATGGGCAATCATGTTCATCACAACCTATATATTTTCTATTAGTTATAGTTTAAATGTAACACCTTCTTTATTCCAACCATTATTAGGACTGTATGAATGAAAAAACATCTACTCTGGCCAAAAATATTGCTCATCTTAAACAATTGAAATATTTCAACCCCAATCAGAATTCAGACACACAAGGTACCTATTTTCCTTTCTGTTTAATTTCATTAAAAAAAAAAAAAAGACTTAATATTTATATACATATTCTGCTTATATACCTAGGGTTGACAGTGACTGTTCATGGAGTTGAACTTTTCCTGAAAAAAGGAGACATTACTAAAGAGACAGTAGATGTCATTGTTAATTCCAGTAATGTTACATTAGATCTTGACACAGGTAACAACATTATTCTAGTATCCAAATCACAATTTAAGAAGATTTAGGAAATCTTCTTTAAAAAGCTTTTTATATCTTTAAAATAATTTATTCAATCTCACTTAGGCCCCAAAACTGTTACGTCTTGCCCAATTTTAGAAAGTAGGTTGCTGTATGTTAGTTAGAGAAAAAGAATACATAGTTTCAGAAATTGGCTATTAGTGACTGCAAAAAACTGTAATCAGATTATACAGTAATATGACTATTAATTGTGTTACAATGTATGACATGTTTTTAACTGTTTTTGATTTTTAAAAATGTGTTTTTATATTGAAAAGGTGTGTCAGGTGCAATCTTAAAAGAAGCTGGGAAAGCTGTTGCAGTTGAATGCAAAAAACATGGTACAGAAAAAAATTGCCATAATTATTTGGTACTGAGTTAAAGTAAAGTGCTGCACTTTGTTAGCTTGCATGGATTACATTAACAAATGTGTTTATGTGCCAACAGGTCGTCAAAAAAAAGATGGGGTTGTGCTCACTAGTGGAGGAAATCTTTCCTGTAAGCATATAGCACACATGGTTGGGGGTAAGTGTGCTGCTGATTTTACATCCTCCATTGAGAAAGTTCTGAACCTGTGTAAAACCATTAAGGCTGCCACAGTGTCTGTCCCTGCAGTTGGAACAGGTGAGATTTTCATTAGTCATAAAGTTGATGTATGCATGTTTGACAATAAATGACAGCTTTATTTAAATAATACCCATAGGAAAAGGTGGGATTGCAGCTATTGATTCCATCAAAGCAATTTTTACTGGAGTGGAAAAACATTTAAGCCAGCCATCACCCTGTTTAAGAAACATAAATGTGGTAGCATTTGAACAGAAAACTTTTGATGCATACAGCAATTATTTTAAAAAAAGAAACAATAAGGTAAAAGGTTTCTACAAATTATGTATTAATTCATGGTTGATGCTTTATGGCTTTCCATTTATTTTTAATAACTCAAATTTGTCTTTTTTTTCTTTCTTTTTTTATAGTTGTACTCTAATGCAATCTATGCAAAATATGCCATGATGCCTGCAAATCAAGGTTTCAATATTACAATGTTTTAGGTTTTTTAATTTTACTATGAAATTATATCAAATGTTTAAGTATCACAATTGTGTTTATTCTTAGTCAAAATTGCTGATGTCAGGATTGAAATAATAAAAGGAAGTATCACCAATGAAACTGTCAGGGGCATCGTCAACACAACCAATAACCAAATGAATTTAACAACAGGTGAGTCAATTTTCTATTTAAACAATTTAAAGCATACTTTTTATTTGCTGTGGGTATAGTTAGCTTAGTGGTTAGGGTGTTGGGCTCCCAATCTGAAGGTTGTGGGTTCAAATCCAAGGTCCACTGAAGTTACAAATATGGATTATTGATCAAGGCCCTTAACCCTCATTGCTCCACTGTGCTGTACCATGGCCAGCCCTGTGTTTTGACCTCAACCAAGTTAGGATAATTGTACATCACCATGGATAAAAGCATCTGCTAAATAACCAAATGTAATGCAAAAAGAATGTTAATCTGTATTAATAAACATTTTTATCTTAGGAGTTTCAGGTGCCATTTTCAATGCAGCCGGCTCATCTGTTCAACAGGAGTGTGTAAAACATGGTATGCTCATCCTTTATATGAAATAAAAGGTGTTAAATCTATTTAATTGTAAATTGTAGTCACAAATAATAACTGTACACAGATTATAGTGGTTTGGTTTGCAGGAAATATTCATCACATTTTGTAACAGATTTTTAAAATGTATTCTTCTACAGCAGTGTGTGTCACATTTGCCCTCTCTCATTAATTACAGCTCCCCTTCAGAGTGATACTGTTTTAGTGACCAGTGGAGGAAATTTGCAATGTGATTTCATTATTCACATGATGGGACCCCACTCAGCTGCAGAGGTGGAGATACGGGTGAAAAAAGTTCTGGAGAAATGTGAAGAGAAGCAGATCAGCACAGTTTCCTTTCCTGCTTTAGGCACTGGTATGAAAAGAATGTTTGAGTGATTTAAAAACAATTCCATTTAAAAGATTCAGTGACAAAAAACATTTTTCTAAAGGTGGAGGAGGTGTTAATGCTGTGGAATGTGTTGCTGCTATGCTACAAGCATTTGAAGATCACTTTTCTCAGCATTCCACTACTGCAATCAAGCTCATTTATGTTGTCATTAACCAAGATGAAATTCTGAAAAGCTTTCTGCAAGGACTGAAAAATTGGACCTTAAACACACAGGTACTTTTAATAAATTAGTTCAAACAGATTCAACTAAGAGTAAGTTAAAAAAAATAACTGATTAGATTACACATCTTAAATAATTATCAAATCAGGATTTATTTTATTCATTCAATAATTTTTCAACCCACTCATCCTGATTATGTTCATGAGACTATGCTGTCTATCCCAGAACTCACTGGACAGATGCTGGAAAACATTTTGGCCAGCTGGCCAGTTCATCTCAGAGCAAAAAAATTGTTTACACATAGAAACTCACATGTATTTGAACTGTGCGACCAAGCTATTTAGTTATTTAATTATTTATTAATAAACCTTTCTTTTAAGGTGGATGAAATGGAAAATGCTGAAAGCTGTAGCTCTACTGAAGATGAGGATGACCTTACCGGTAATTATTACATTTAAAAAGATTTTTAAAATATCTTTTAAGATTAAGACTATCTGAATATTTAAGAATATCTGAATTTGGATAGATCCATCAGATATCACAGAAGTGATCATCGGCTCTGTCAAAGTTAATGTACTCTGTGGTGACATAACAAAAGGGACAACAGAAGCAGTGGTCAGCAGCACTAATACCAACCTTAATCTAAGTGGAGGTTCATTTTGAATTATATATTATATTATCATTATTACCTGAAAATATTTGCATTATAATTTAAATTTATAAGAAGAGACAGCTTCCTGAATTATTTCATTTTCTTCAGGTGTATCAGGAGCAATTTTAAAGGCTGCAGGAAAAACAGTTGTGAATGAGTGCAAGAAACTAGGTTTGACTTCTTCTCACATTGTTAACAGTTTGTATTGTATTGTATTTTGCATATAACCCTGTATTTTGTTGCATGACTACACAGTTTTCTGTAATAGCTATTTGAAAATGACTAGTCAAATGTATAATTACATCAATCAATATGTACAACAATAAGAATAAATGTAACAGATATTAAAAATACTATAATAAAACCTAAATTGGAATATACCGTATGATCGTACTGGTAATTAAACAGGATGCAAATCAAAACTTTAAATAGAGCATACATAGTTTAATCCAGTGGAAGTTTCCATGTTCCCCCCGTGTTCACATGGGTTTTCTCCAGGTTCTTGTGTAGCGGTAGATAATGATTGGCTAATCTGTTTAGTAGTCAGTCCTAATCTAAAAAAAACAAATAACAAATTTATTTCTATAAACAGAATATTAACATTGATTTTAAATTGTCTTTTTGAGTAGTATGTCTTCATTATTGTTAAAGTCCCTGTAGTTTACTAACTCTTCCTTTGATCAGCATAATAACTTTATCTGTCCATCCCTTTTTAAGGTGCCCAACCTGAGGATGGTGTGGTTCTCACAAAAGCTGGGAAACTTCCTTTTAAATACATTGTACATATGGTTGGTCAAACTAAGGAGAATGAGATCACAAAGTCCATGTATAAAGCTTTAAAGATGTGTGAGGAAAACAAGATTCAATCTGTTTCATTCCCAGCTCTAGGAACTGGTAAAAATATTTTGTTTCTTATTATTTAAATTTACTTTTGCAAAAACATTATACAATATTATACTAATTATACCCCGTGAGCCTAGTAGAGGATTAAGTGGAAGGTAATGAATGAATGAATACTAAATCACACAATTCAGTATATTAATCAGCAAACATGGCAGCAGTTTGATTAGGACT
This sequence comes from Corydoras sp. C115, assembly GCA_019802505.1. Lineage (NCBI taxonomy): Eukaryota > Metazoa > Chordata > Actinopteri > Siluriformes > Callichthyidae > Corydoras > Corydoras sp. C115. Next base: position 7,031,347 of record JAFMOC010000001.1, read on the forward strand.
AACATTGATCTGCGATAATTGGTAATGGGTTATTTTGTCAGTTTGATTAATCATTTAATCATTAATCATACCTCACAGCTACCACAACTATCCTGGGTTTGATTCCCAAATGGGACAGTCATCAGTCCTTTCTGTGTACAGTCTGCATGTTCGTTGCATCAGAAAGGACATCCAGTGTAAAAGTTAAATCTTTCCACTGCAGTGACCCATAATAGAGAAGAGTATTTTCTTGACTTCCTTCATGTGCTTTGATTACAGTGTATCTGCAAGACATATTCAGACAACTTGCTTTTTTTTACAGGAGCAGGTCTTCTGGCAGCAGCTCAGGTAGCAAAGGCAATGTTTAAATCTCTCGAAAACTTCTCTAATGACTCACCACAATTTCTAAAACTTGTTCACATTGTGATTTTTCAATCAAACATGCTACAAGACTTTATTGATGTTCTGTGTAGTTTCAAGATTACACCAAAACAGCCTTATGGTAACCTTTTGTTTTGACACCATTAAATAAATATGATGTTTGTTATGACCTTGGTCATAGATCTTTTTTTTCATTCTCTACAGCAACCATATCAGCATTCTCAAAGCAAACATTGACAGCTACAAATACCATGAACAAAACATTGTGTCTTGCCACTGAGACTGCTGCTGTGACCTTTCCAGTGACAAATGTGGAAATATATGGAACCTCCTCTGCTGACCTGACCAAGACAAAGCAGTTCCTTCAAGACCTCATTTCTGAAGAATGTACCAGTGAGGATGTTGTTTCCAGCCACCTTTCCAACCTCTCTGAAGCTGATAAAAACGAGATTGTGGCACTCAGCCTTAAAAACCAAGTATACATGTGTATGGTTACTAAGGACAAGTTGACTGTATCAGGAAAAAAGGATGACGTTTTAGGTACTGTGAGAAATATAGAAAAACTTCTTCTAGCGAACAAGGAGCGAGAGATACGTGAGGGTGAGGAAAGAAGACTGAGTAAGACTTTGTGCTGGCAAATAGCTAAAGATGAGACATGGCAGTCACTAAACCCCAGCATCAGCTACCAACTAGAGTTGGCTTTTCACAATAAAGAACAGACATCTATTTACCAGGACAAAGGGGAGACCTTCATTGTTGACTTTAGCAAGATGAAGCAGGTGGACAGTACTGGGCAGACTTACACTATTAAGCGAACCCTGCTTGGTGACTCGGACACAGGTATTGGAACTCATCTTATCTCAGTATCCTAACCGCTTAATCCTTTACTAGGGTAAAGATTTTATATATATATATATATATATATATATATATATATATATATATATATATATATATATATATATATATATATATATATATACAGTATATATATATATATATATGTATATATATATATATATATATATATATATATTTTTTTTTTTTTTTTTTTTTTTTTTTTTTTTTTTTTTTTTATATAAATATAAATATAAAATATTGCATATTTGTAGAGCAATGTAACCATTGTAAAAACTATAGTATATACAGTATATATATATATATATATATTTATTTATTTTTTATTTTTTTTTTATATAAATATAAATATAAAATATTGCATATTTGTAGAGCAATGTAACCATTGTAAAAACTATAGTAATGTCAAGTAACGTACAGTTATGCGATGTACAAAAATGTGTAATGTATTCTTTTCTAGCCATAATTCAGTTTCCACCAACATGGGAAAAAATGGATGGAAAGGACTTTGAGATAGTAGTTCTGTTTCAAGGTTTACCAGAGTACCTAAAAATAGAAAAAGAGTTCATACAGTCCAGTAAACACTCATCAGTAACTTCTGTCCAAGTTGTTGAGGTAGTCAGTTTTTCCACACCTTAATGCCACCACTTAATATAATTGTAATTAATTGTGGTTACTAAATTCATTTATTCTTAGATCCACAGAATTCAAAGTCAACAACAATGGCACAAATACTGTGTGCATAAACAAGCAGTGGACAGGAAATATCCCAATCAGCAAAATGAACAGTATCTCTATCATGGCACTACCAACGAGATTTGTAACAAAATCAATAAGAATGGCTTTAACAGGAGCTTCTGTGGAAGAAATGGTAAGTCACAAATATTATTGTATGTTATGTTCTATCTATACAATAGTTATATAATTAATTGTTTTAAATGAAATTTAAATGAAATGTATGTAACCTGATGCATTTAAATTTCACGCTGTTGATATTTAAAGCTGTTGTTCATGGAGATGGCACCTACTTTGCCAAATATGCCTGGTATTCCTGTCAAGACCAGTACTCAAACCCAGATGCAAATGGACTGAAATATATCTACAAAGCTAGAGTTGTGACTGGAAACCCATGTCGGAGTCGAAAAGGGATGAAGGAACCAGATCCACTTGACCCTCAAGATCCACAAGCAGGACTGCATGACTGTGCTGTGGACGACTTGAAAAACCCAATTATATTTGTGGTATTCTGTGATGCAGGTGCTTACCCAGAATATCTAATCACCTTTAAGCATGTATGATTATAGCTACTACAGACAATGGGAAACATAAGCATTTGATACACGATTTTACAATTTTTCCTACCTACAGAAAAGTTTTATTGTGAGTACACTGTAAGAGACAGAATCTAAAATTAATCCAAATATTCAGCTATTTATTAATTGTTCGCCAAAATCTTGTGATAGATGACCCCCTCCATCCTGACTTTAATACAGTGCGGTTGTCCTGTCCCCTTTACAAATAGCACCTCAAAGTATGTTGTTTCCACCCTCATGGTTCACGGCTTGGATGGTGTTCTTGGGGTTGTACTCATCCTTTTTCTTTTGCCCATTGTCCTGTAGCCCATCCCAGTCTTGTGCACGTCTACAATTTGGTCCCTGGTGTCCTTGGACAGCTCCTTAGCCTTGGGCATAGTAAAAAGTTTGGAGTGTAATTGAGTGTGTGGCCAGGTGTCTTTTATACAGTATTGTTAAGGGTTTTGAAAGCAGCTAGAGCTGAGTGCTGGTTGATAGGTGAGCAAATACGTGTTTCATGCAATTATACTCAAAAAAATTATTTAAAAATCATACAATGTGATATTTTTTGTTCCTGTCTCTCACAGTTGAAGTGTTCCTGCAATAAAAATTACAGAGCTCTCCATTCTTTGTAGGTGGGAGAATTTGCAAAATCGGCAGTGTATCAAATACTTATTTTCCCCACTGCATATAGCCATGCTATGATTTTGTGGTTTAGCATTAAGGAAATAATATTTTTTTACTTTTTGTAAAATTTTCTATAAACATCCACAGTTCAATTTTAAACCTAAATGTACAATTACTTTCTCAATAAACTTATTTGTTAAAGATGAACTTTAAAGATTCATTCATTCGTTCATTATCTTCTGCTTTATCCTATATTAGGGTGGCGGGGCGGTTCCCCATGCCCATCCAGGGGCGAAAGTTTCGGGTGCTGGGCAGATACACCCAGGACAGGGCGCCAATCTATCGCTGGGCACACACTCACAGACACGCACACAAACACACTCTACATGGGGCAATTTGGAGAACTCAATTTACCTTGATCCATGTTTTTGGACCGAGGAAACCCACTCGGACACGGGGAGAACATGGAAACTCCACCCAGATGGGGATTCGAACCGGGAATCCCTAGTGCTGAGAGGCGAATGTGCTAACCACTAAGCCATCGTGCCACAACTTTAAAGATGAACATTTTAAATTATTTTTTACATATGGCTACAATGCAATCTTGAATCAAAAAGAGAAGCACACTACTTTGTACAGCATTATATTTGTTCAGTTAATCAACTCAGGTAATGAAGAACTCTGTTAATTCATTTTCTAATCTGTTTATGGTCATAGGGTGTGAGGCAGGGTAATTGGAACATATACTAGTGCACGAAAACAGGGGCCTGTTTTAATCAGAAAAAAATCTTAACATCGTCTTTTAGTATATTTAATGTGCTGCAGTCAAATAACTATAAGCAGCAAAAGATTTTTTTTTAGTATGTGCATTTAATTTTTTGGTTGTGCTTGTAAAAATGTTTTTTGTGCTTGCTAATTTCAGAATTGATCTGACGTTAGAAAATATTTTTCCTGCTTTGCTGTTTACAACATATTAAAACCCAAAGTGTCATATAGTGCTTTAAAACTAGAACCTGGAATGGCAGAGCAGGTTCCGCCATTGTAAAAGTTTTTGTTCTGTTCATCTTGCTTTGCATTGTGTTTTTCTCACTTTGCTTATGTTTTATATTAAACTACTAAAAATGTCCTTACTTGGTCACTCAGTTATTACATTGTATAACACACTGCAGAAAACTGATTTATGAATGATGTTTGCTTTTGAAGGAATGTTAAAGAAACCTTACATTTATTTTCCATTTTAAATGATTCTGTATTATCATAGCATGACAAACATTTAGCACACAACGAAACTGATACCACAAATATGAGGTATATAAGTATATAAGTATTCATTCATTCATGCATTATCTCCCGCTTTAGCCATCTATTAGGGTTGCGGTGGGGTTCCCCATGCCCATCCAGGGGAGAACGTCTCGGGCGCTGGGCAGATAGACCCAGGACAGGGCGCCAATCCATCGCTGGGCACACACTCACTCACTCAAACACACTCTATATGGGGCACTTTGGAGAGCTCAATTAACTTGATCCATGTTTTTGGACTGTGGGAGGAAACCGGAGAACCCGGAGGAAACCCACGCGGACACGGGGAGAACATGGAAACTCCACCCACATGGGGATTCGAACCGGGAATCCCTAGCGCTGAGAGGCGAACGTGCTAACCACTAAGCCACCGTGCCGCCAAGTATATAAGTATTCTCCCTCAAAATACAGTTTAGTAAAAGAAGCTAAACTCCTTTTCCTCCTATACAAGCTCTTTGTTGTTGTTAATGAAGATGGCAGCAGGCCATGTACCCCCGTCAAACTCAGTGCTCAGACTGCTCCATAACATACAGATCTCTTAAAAATGAATAGAAATGGAAAAAAAATTGCAAATGTGATTTAGTGTTTTTGATTCTTCTTACTGTTCCATTAAGTGAAGCATTTTATAATGTCCAGGCAGTGTATATTTCGGGTGTCGTGTGTGTTGGTTTTACCCTACATAGTACTTGTTTAAACTCTCATGTAATTATCCAGTTGCCCAACGGCATAACAATCTTTTTTTACTTGCAAAGAGCAAATAAAGGAAACACACAGGGTGGACAAACCAATCAGGCGAGCTGGTTCTGTGATTGTAATGAAGCAGGACTCTTTGATGTCGGTTTAGTGTCAGACTGCTTCTTCCTAAATGGAACAAGAATTAAAAACTCCTTTATCCACGATGGTATCAGACTGTACAACTTCTTGCTAGGTGCAGGAGTTCAATCAGTTATATATACATATATATTTACAGATATATTTACCGTAATTGATCCCCCCTGAAGGTATACAAGATATCTTATAAACTTGCCACAAGCTTTAGAACCTAATTAAGCCTCCAGTTTTTAACGAATGAAAATTAAACACCTACAATTTGACAAGTGGCCTTTTGTTTAAGCTGAAGGGTGTCACAACCTGAATAATATAATGACTATTCTGTAAGTGGATGATTACATATCCAGAACAGCTGCACTACTACAGTTTTCAGTGTAAAAAATATTTTTACCAAATATTTTTGTGGATTATATTGGTCAAATAGTGGCAAATTGGTGGCTTAGTGGTTAGCACGTTCGCCTCTCAGCGCTAGGGATTCCCGGTTCGAATCCCCATCTGGGTGGAGTTTCCATGTTCTCCCCGTGTCTGCGTGGGTTTCCTCCGGGTTCTCCGGTTTCCTCCCACAGTCCAAAAACATGGATCAAGTCAATTGAATTCTCAAAATTGCCCCATATAGAGTGTGTTGCCCCATATAGAGTGTGTTTGTGTGAGTGTGTGTGTGCCCAGCGATGGATTGGCGCCCTGTCCTGGGTCTATCTGCCCAGCACCTGAGATGTTCTCCCCTGGATGGGCATGGGGAACCCCACCGCGACCCTAATAGAGGATAAAGTGGGAGATAATGAATGAATGAATGAATGAATATTGGTCAAATTCAATTAACCACCTTTAAAGGTTTTTTTTTTTTTTATAAGAAACTGTGTATGTTGTTACATCTAGAAGAATTAAAACTTCTGATATATTTGCATCTTGAAATTAAAATCACTGGCTAATGTTGACCTGATTTGTAAAGCCAGCTTACATTTATATAAATGGAATAAATCTTTTAGACCGGTTTAAAGATTAATTGCAAAAAAAAAAACTGTTTTATTGACCAATGTACAGTGACATTCAAGATCATATAGTGTGAAACATTTCATTGCCGAAGCACTGTATGTCAAAGGGTCCAAGCTTCCATATAAATCATTGGTTGCCAGTTCCCAATGGACCTAAAACCGTTCCATTTTCACTAGAAACAATTTGTCATAGGTTTGAATTACGATTAAATAAAAAGCCAGCAGCATCGAAGCTTCCAAGTCTCTAGTTCAGAAAGTTTAGAATGCATAATGGCATTCACAAAATTGAGTAAACTGCACATGATTTCTGGTCAGGTTGACATAAGATTTGCATGACTTAAATCTACCCATGCAATAGAGAGTATGACTGAGGATGGATGAATGAAAGCAATAAATCATTTTAATCCACCATCACATTTTAAGTAAAACTAAGTCAGATAGGGAGAATGAGGACACAACTGGGCAAAGCAGGGAAAGAGACTAATGTTATTATTGCATCACATTTGCTGAGTAGAGTTGCCATTCCATGTGTTGTTGTCATCTTCACTGTCCTCTTGAGCCCTCAGTCGGTAGATTTTTCCATCTTTTTTAAAATCTTCAGGGCGTTTTTCTAAGACTCGTTTGCGGATTGTTTCTCTGAAATTAGAAAACAAAATCTTTAGCTCTTGCAAGTCTATAATGCAGTGACACCTGCTATGTGTAAGTCTTAAAGTATACAATGTGTATGTACAATGTACATGTAACGTGCTGTTTTAAAAAAAAGTAACTGCAAAATACATCACCTGTTTGGTTCTCCAGAAGAAGAACTGGCACTGTAGGAGTTTGGAGGGTGCTGAGGCTGACCACGAGTCCCTGCTGCTGCTGTTGCAGGTGGAGGGCTGCTATAAATGAAGCTACTAAGAAATCGCCAAACTGCCAGTAAGGGGTACAGGATGGTACTTAGCACAGCCCAGATGCCACCTGAGCTAGATGACTGGACCACTGTGTTAGTCGGTCTACTTGATTGCTGAAGGATAACAAACAAAGGTCCATCAGTCACCACCTGCTTTTTATATCCTATAAAATAACTGACAGCTTTGTTTGAGGCAAGAGCTGATCATCAGTATGAACTTACTGAACTGAGTAGTTATAACAGTTTTTACTATAACACTTTTACTATAAGTAGTACATTAGTCAGTAGCTAGTAGTCAGTTAATGCCAGTTACAAAGTAAGAAGCACATTGGATCATGTTCTGATGGGCTCACCGGTAACAGGACAATAGAAGCACTGGGTGCTAGTTCCAGCTCAAGTAGAGTTTTCTGCAAATCTTCAGCTGTAAACTCCCGTCTTGGGAACATGGTAGCAAGAGAGAAATGCCCATACCTGTTTCCAACCTCCTGCATTGAAAATGTATTATACTTTATTTATTCTACAACACACAAACTTATAAATGACTGCTGTTTTTAAAAAGGTTCCAGTGTAGTCAAGTTCAGGTTATCTGTTAATCTAACACCACCACATGTGTGTACTGTCGATGTGTTTTTTTTTTCAAGTTCAAGTCATGCACTTGCACCAGGTTCGAATCCCGATCTGGATGTCTGGAGTTTCCATGTTCTCCCCTTGGGCTTTCCAGTTTCCTCCCACAGTACAAAATCATGGATATAAAGTAAAATTGCCTGCTCTAAATTGCCCCTATATAGTGTGAGTGTGCCCAGAGATGGATTAGTGCCCTGTTCTGGGTGTATCTGCCACTCTCCATGACCCTAGTATAGGATTAGGTGGAAGATAAGATGAGATTTATCATATGAAAATACATTGTAATTTTAAAGTTACAGATAGTAGTCCACTTGTTTTGCTGCATACTATGCTAGTCCGCTTTTACTCTTTTCATTATTGGTCTCATCCACTCATACCATTGCAACACACGCCAATACACCTATACCATATCAGGGTCACTGCACTACTGTCTATTAGAGAACAATGTAAAAGAGGAATAACAAAGTACGCATAGAAATAGCAGAAAAACACAGTGTATCTATATGGAAATAGAAATGACATATAGAACTGATGCTTTGGAGAGTATAGAGATATACCAAATACTGTATCAATAATACATTTCCACTGAAACACAGTCAAAAGGAAATATGATACTGTATCTCAGATTCAGCTAATGAGTAGAACAAAAAATGTATAAAGACATATACCTGTGCTGCAAACTGTCTGGCTTCCTGCAGCTTCGTCTCTGAGGGAAACTGATTGGTCAGGGAGGAACCGTCAGGTAGACGGAACTGTATTCTGGCAATCGCACTGTGAAGGAAAAAGCACAAAGCACCCAGATCATCTGTAAGCTGCAGTTTTGAATTTTGTCCCAATTTCTTTGGAATAATCTGCAACAGATTCTAAAATGACTAAATCAACTTAAAATGATTATTGAAATTGAATCCCTCTGTACTACATCATCACAGGATCATGCTGTGTTATTGGTCTCAAAAGTCTATAAAACTATTTTGGTCAATGAATAGAAACCTCAATGCGACTCAAAGCAGGAAAACAGGGACACAATCAATCAGACTTCCAAAGTAAATGTATACTCTAGAACCTTCTCTCTCGCAAAGCAGCCTCTCTCTTTATCTCCTGCTCAGCCTGTCTGGCTTGCAGGGCTGCTGCTCTTGCTGCATCAGCCTCCTCCTGTGTTTTGGCGTAGCGAGCTGCCCGTTCAGCACGGTCCTGTAAAACATCATATCAGTACATCAAACCACTCATGACATGTTTAAAAATAACTTCAATGAGCAGTAGAATTTTATACAGTGAAATCTGATTCTATAGATGTTTATTTCTCTTCACTTTTTAATTAAGTAATTACTCATTTCAATATCTAATACTCATGAATGCAAAAAGGCTTGGAATAAACATTTCTAATCACCTATGAAAGGATCAAATTCTAAATCCATAAACTTTACATCAAAATGTGTAATTTTAAACATTTTAAACAGTATTTATTTTAATAAAGAAAAATAAGCTAAGAAATCCTAAATATTAAGCTTTAAATGGTCCCATGAGATGGGGTGGAGAGGTTAAAATAAATAAATAAATAAAATAATATATATGTTTGCAATAACATTTAAAATCAATACACATTTGGGTGTTTTCCAAAATATCCTCTGGCTTGGTTTGTTCTCTCAAATGATTTATTATATGCTTAATCTGCAACAAGACCATAAAGTAAAACAAAGAGAAAGGAGAAAATAGAAGTGAAAAGGAGTGAGAGTTTTTATGAAAACCTGTGCAATCTGCTGTCTGACTCGCTCTCTAGCTGCTTTTTCCTCAGCTTTCTCTCTGTTCCTCTCTTCCAAAATGCGCTTCGTTTTGTCCTCATCCTGCTTCCGCTTAAAATCAAGCATATCTTTGCCAAGCTTCCGCCGTTCTATCTCTTTCTTTATCTCATTCTTGTGAGGAAAATAGAAATCACAAAAAAGGATTAGCATTCAAATGTGAAATCGTTTGCACTGTATGTTTCAGTATATATTTCACAAAGACAATAAGTTTTAGAATGTCATGAATTACGAGACTTACCTCTTCTTCATCTTTTCGTTTCTGTTCTCGCTTTTCCTCCAGTTTTTTTGTTATTCTAAGAAGAGCAAGTCAGTTGTGTAATCAATGATAATGTACAATGACGAATCAGTGAGAAAGTTCACCTAATAACTAGATTATAGAAGAAAACATTTAGAATTGGGCTACACAGGTCATATAAGTATTATGAACATTCCTTTAAAATGTGGCAGCATTAACATGGGTAGCTCGAGTGTTTGCTCTGTCGCCTCATAGCAAAAAGAAGATCTTCAAGAATGGGTTTGATTCCAAAAAAAGAATCCAATTTCCTTTGTAGCTGTAAATGTCACTTTGCTAATGGTGATACTTATGTTTATCATTGTATTTTAAATTTAAAGATAGTGGTAGAGTTTAGGGCTCTGCAGGCTACAGGAGTTTTTGCATACAAAATATATAAAACCACAGAGTCTAGTATCCAGATAATTTAGACTAGATAATGTACAATAATCAAGAACTTTATGGGTATCATAGCACTTATGGAACAATCTAACCAGCCTGTTATGTGTGAGCAGTGCAGGTCATGCATATTTAATACTTATGTGAACTTTAAAATATAGGAAGTTCAGTAATTGGGAGGTTTGACTATGTATATACCTGGTAATATTTTTACCTCTCTAAAGTTTTTTTATTTGTATCTCTAAAGTTTAATGGTGCAATAAATAGATGATTATTACCACCATATGGTTGTATGCTGACACCAACCAGTAAAATTTCATAAGGTATAAGGTTAAGAATAAAAACTTGAAAACACTGTTGCAGGCCTCAAAATGACAAACATCCAGTGAAAATGGACAAAACCTATTTTGATGACTGAGGTCAGTGGAGAAGTGGACAGACTAGCTACAGTAACTCAGATAACCATTTTGTTAAGAAAATCATCTCAGATTACACAACATATTGTTAGAAAAACGTTCCTATTAACCTGAACAGTAAGTATTCATTCAGTACTTCAATATTACGATAACATCAGCAGTAAAGCTCAGGCATTTTCACTGATTTTCCTACTATTACAGGCAAAAATACTGAATACTGACCTGTCAACTCTGGCATCCAATGGCTCCTCTGATTGGGATGCCTGTAAAGTCTCATCAGATGATTGACTCCTATCATCAACTGCAGACACGTGACCAGAAGCACCTTCTTCCATTGGGACTGACGAGGATTCTACAAGATTATACAGAGGGTTAGATCCAGCAAAAGAGAACAGCCGTGTTCTGATATATGGGGTACGATTATTAGCACATAATGCTAGTCAGCCTCACGCAGCATAATGTGAAACCTAGAATGGAAACATGCAAATTATTCAATTTTGCATGTTTCAAAAGTCACTATCAAATAGAACCTTCATATATCGTTACTAAAATATTTTAATGTCGGGTTTAAAGTAGAAGTTACCAAGCCTAGAACAAAAGCTTGATCGTGTGGTCTGTGAATTTTTTTTGTTTGTTTTCTTAGGGCACACATGCCAATACATCTCATTTATGTATCCTGGTAATAGAGCAAAGTACCCACTTCTCCGAATAGTGACAGTGAAAACAATCAATTCCAAACTGGAATTTGGTACGACCTCTAAAATATACTTTATTCTCACTGACAAATATCCTAACCACTGATAAAATCTAGTTTCTCTAGCTGGTTCATATCCCTCACCTGTTGACACGGGGGCAGTAGAGTTTTCTGTAGTGAGCACAGCATTTCCAGAATGACTTTCAGAAACAGATTGACTCTCAGTTGCCACATCATTTCCTGCAGTGGGCTTGGCTACATCATCTCCCTGTCGAGCATGCATCTATTCAAGAAGAAAGATATGGTGAATGGGTACCAATCGCTAGCACAGTCAGGTGATACAAACCCCACCATACACAATGTCTGCACAATAACTGTCTAACTGTGTGATTATCAAAAGAATGATGGACTGTGGCCAAATTCTAACTCACTCATTTTGTGATGCATTTCTTTGTTTTTAATATTGGTTGTACACATGTGGTTAAAGGACAGGTAAATGTTTTGTGAAAATAAGGTTAGAACATTCTCAATAAAGAACAAAGCACTGGACACTCTAGGGCTGCTCCTAAAGATTCTTTTTTAGATTATTCGATAATCTAAAAACTATTACTCTAATGTAATTGTGTTTGGAATTAAAATAACTTCTCCAATATAATGAAAAATAAAAACCTTTAATGTTGAAATATTTTCTTTAATCAAACACAGCGCTCTTAAGGGCACTATTGAAACACAAAAATGCTTTCGCAAAAATAGCTTTATCAAAGATCAAATCTCAGCCACAAGAGATTCCATAATTCAAGTGTAATATAAAGCACATTATAATGAAGAATGATAGTAGTAGTACAATAGTAGCATGCTAGCAAAACATATCTGCCCCTTTGGCCACATTTATAGCACACATTTAGTAACTTGTAAACAGTAACAGCTGAGTAAGTATATTAACACATTAAATTTTTTTATAAAACTGTATAGTTTTATGGGGCATACAAGGTATATTATTGTCTTTGGTGCTGTTGTTTTTAAACAGTCTTTACTGTTTCAGAGTAGGACCTGTTCTCTGTCATGGCAGTGGATGATGTTATTAGCCAGTTGTAATTTACATGTTTGTTTAATTGTATGGGTAAAGAGAGTCATAAACATTGAATGTAACCAGTTGTAAAATGATAATACAAACTTAATAATATGGTGAAAATGAGATAATTAAAATACTTTCACGTTTACCTACACAAGAGGCACATGATATTAAAATAGAAATGTTTTAATTGTGTGTGCATGCATACCTGCTTAACTTTACTTATCCTATTAGTAAGCTCCTCTGCAGAGACACCACCGGCAATGACCTCGAGAGGAATGCCATTCTCACCGATGAAAAAGCTAGATGGAATGCACACGACTGGATCTACAAGGAACTTAAGTTAAGGTTAAAAGAAAAACCTGAGCTTAAACTGATTTCATTTTCACTTCAGTAAGATGTCTCACTAAGCATATCTACCATTCATTTATTTTGACAGTCTGCATTTATGTTTTCAAAAAAAAGGCCAGAGCAACTTGCACAACAAAGTGAAAGATCAATACATGAGTCGTTATTTTTACAGCCGTGTTAACATTATTCTGATGGTCAAAATGACCCTCAGACATGCTTCATGCTTTCTATAAGAAAGCTTTTTTAGAATAGTGTAATGTGTGTGGGAAGGTATGAGGGTGCAACTGAAAATGGGATGTGAATTTCCAAACACTGTTGTTCCTCTATAGAGTATGTATAGTAACAAAGTTTCAGCAGAGTGATTTATCTGGATACCTACTTTAATATATGTACTTGTGTTAATTACAGCTGATGTTAAGTATCTCCTGTGTGTTTTATGTTCAATTGTACGCCAGTATAACTGATATTTCTGCTCTAAAACTTCCTATACTATATGGTTCTGTATTAGTGAATTTAGTGAATTTACAGGACAAGACAAATCATTTTTCTGCTGCATTAAACCATACCACATTTCAGTAATTTCAGATCAAGGATCACTAAATTGTTGACTTTAGTAATCTATGAAAAATTACATTATATTAAAACTTGTCATTTGTAAACCTCCACTAAGCCACCACTGCTCGATTAAATACTATGGGATGTTTTATGTTAAAAATTGTTTAATCTAAACAAAAAATTTAAAAGTAAGGGGGTCACTGTGCAAAGTCAAGCAAACACAAAGGATACAGATCTGTGAAAACTGGACACAAGTCTCACTGCAAAAGACAGATTTTGTTTAATTCACATGACTCAAATCCACTTACTGGAACCAGCAGATTGCAGAGGTTATTGCATGCTAAATAGCTATTTAAACTACAGATGCTGCACCTCTCACATACTCACCTCTTGGCATCCACCTTAATGGCAACAAAACTGTTGTTGGTAAGCTCAGCTATTTGCTCATCCTCCCAGCTGGAGAGCATCTGTGTGGACTGCTCATCATCTCCTAAGGTGAAAAGTCACACAGTTGAGTTCAAACGTTTGTGCATCCTGGTCATAATTTCTGATACTGAAAAATTTAATGAGTGTATTAACAAATCTTCAGAGAGTATAAAGTACATAATTTTTTTTACATAATAAGCAAGAACAATGTAGTATGCTCCATATGAAGTATTTTAGATTGAAACCCAGAAGAGGAGAATCATGAAAATGTTTAAACAACCTAAGAGATTTGAGCTCTCATGACTTTGGTCTGTGATTATAATAATTTGTTATAAGTATGGCATATTCTCAAACATTATTAGAAAAGGTCAGGTGATGCAAATTTTACAGATTTACATATATTCTTTGTATTTATATATTAAAGGATTGCCCCAACATTTAGCAGCCATGAGCTCTTCGGTGTGGTTGCACAGCATTCTGAAAATTTTAATAATCAATGCCTACAAAACAGAAAAAGACAATAACAAGGTAGCCATTAAATTCATTAATTCATTCATTATCTTCCGCTTTATCCTCTATTAGGGTCGTGGTGGGGTTCCCCATGCCCATCCAGCGGAGAACGTCTCGGGTGCTGGGCAGATACACCCAGGACAGGGCGCCAATCCATCGCTGGGCACACACTTACTCACTCAAACACACTCTATATGGGGCAATTTGGAGAACTCAATTGACTTGATCCATGTTTTTGGACTGTGGGAGGAAACCGGAGAACCCGGAGGAAACCCACATGGACACGGGGAGAACATGGAAACTCCAACCAGAAGGGGATTCGAACCGGGAATCCCTAGTGCTGAGAGGAGACCACTAAGCTACCGTGCCGCCGGTAGCCATTTCATTAGTTTGAAATGTTATGTACAAGGAACAGTGGATGCTGAATGGTATTGAGCAATCAATGTATTGAGCATAGGCATTTGTTTAAAAAAAAATGTTTTAAGAACTTTTAAACACACAGTTGGATCAATCATGCTTTGCGCTCAGGCTGAAGTGACACTGGTAAGTGATTTACATAAGCAACACCAAAGCTCAAAGTAAACACCACACCTGGTGTATAAAGGCTAAAAATGGCAAAAGGTAAAGCTTCTACAGTGGATATTAATCCTTAAAGTACCTCAAACTCCTCTATTAACAAGCTTTGAAATTTTGGGTTAAAATTCCATCATCCAATTTACAAAAACAGTACAAAAATGTTTTTATATATTTATTATTATATTTACTTTTCTTACTTATCCAGGGTGGACGGCAAAGTAAGAATTTCGTCTAGGTACGAAAGTCTAGGTACATCAGCAGAAGTGCATAGTTCCACAAATGACCTCCTGATCTGTTAATGCAACACTGTTTATTTCTGTTTATCTGAAGCTCCATACATGCAGATTTGTCACATACTCACTTTTCACCACAGCTACTGGGAAAAACAACTACAGTAGAAAGACTTAATATACTGTATGGGTTGTAGTGACCAGACTGGCAGTGCATTATAAACAACACATCTTTAATATAATATCTGACCAGTGGTCTTAAGTTATTAATAGCACTGTGTGTGTGTGTGTGTGTGGGGGGGGGGGGGGGCAAGCGTGTAAACAAACATCTTGTACGCCTGTTGAACCTAACGCTGATTTTATAAAGCTCATTTGGTGTAAATATGGACACATGATCAATTCCTAATAAAGCTCTAGTTTTTCGACTTTTTTTAACAATACGTCACACTTTTAATCTTGCAGGTGAAGCAAGAGGCTGTAGTCCAAATGATTTCTGCCTGTAGACATAGTGCACTAGTTACGATGCACTGACAAACTCAATGCAATTTGACATTAGATCAACGGCTCCTAAAACTGTGAACGCAGTAGAATACTAAATAACTTTGATGTGACGTGATTTACGGGTTGTTTGCCTGTGCGGTTACAGTATATATATATATATATATATATATATATATATATATATATATATATATATACACACACAACAGCTAGCCTAGCTCACTTCTGCTGAAGAATACGGGCCTTCTCCGTCAAAGCAAGCACGTTTTACACAAAGGTTCACCTGTAATGACGACAACAAAGATTGAGTTGTGTTGTTTGCAGCTGGCGATCGCTGCCGGAATGGAGCCCTCAAACCAACGCATCTTCTCGGAATCGGCTGGCTCGAACACTTTCAGTGTGACAGCTGCTTGATCTACTAGAAACCTCCAGTCTCATCACGGAAGTTACGTAATCATCGAGCGGCTTTATGGGATATGTAGTTGTATTTGCTAAACTGCTGCCTTCCCAAGTAGAGTGCAACGCATTAGAGCGCACAGGACAAGCACCCCGTCATTACCCCGTCGCAAGGCAGGAGTCAGCCATCATCATATTAATATTAGTGATGGCAAAAGTGGGGCTTTTGGGAGATCGAATCTAATGAACCCAATGATTCGGAAAATGATTCGATCTTGTGAGAACGTTCGAAACATCACACGCCACAGTGACATCTAGTGGGCAACCAGGGTCTAAATCCACAACTTTTTTCTTAACAGAAACAGAAGTAATTCATTCATTCATTAACATTCATTCATTATCTCCCGCTTTATCCTCTATTAGGGTCGCTTTTTTATATATGAACAATGACATGAAATATTTCCTCATAGCATATTCATTCATTCATTCATTATCTCCCGCTTTATCCTCTATTAGGGTCGCGGTGGGGTTCCCCATGCCCATCCAGGGGAGAACGTCTCGGGCGCTGGGCAGATACACCCAGGACAGGGCGCCAATCCATCGCTGGGCACACAATCACTCACACAAACACACTCTATATGGGGCAATTTTTGAGAATTCAATCGACTTGATCCATGTTTTTGGACTGTGGGAGGAACCCGGAGAACCCGGAGGAAACCCACGCAGACACGGGGAGAACATGGAAACTCCACCCAGATGGGGATTCGAACCGGGAATCCCTAGTGCTGAGAGGCGAACGTGCTAACCACTAAGCCACCGTGCTGCGCCCCATAGCATATTGTGTCCCTAAATAAATTTTAGTCATAAAAACGAATTATTTTGTAGAGAACAGGGTTGTTTTAATGATGTCATTAAGATGTATTTTGTCATTATGATACACTGCTAGTCAGTGGATTGGTATAGCTGACATCATTCATTTTACATTGCAAGGTAGGGAAATGTTTGTGCAATACTTTATTTATTAAACAAGTTCAAAATGATCCCAAACAGCTGACCTTGGTCTTTTCAAGATGCTTCCATTTTACACATTTGAGAGCCCAAACATTCTGATCTCAGACCAGCTGCTTGAGACGAACAGCGCGAAAAGATTCGAAACTGCGTGACGTAACAAAACTCGTTTTTGGAACAGTTACGTGGCTTTCCCCTTTTGACACGGACTTCGAAACAGTGGTACGGAACACCGATAGTTTCGGGCACTGGGCAGATACACCCAGGACAGGGCGCCAATCAATCGCTGGGCACACACTCACTCACACATACACACTCTATATGGGGCAATTTGGAGAACTCAATTGACTTGATCCATGTTTTTGGACTGTGGGAGGAAACCCAAGCGGACACGGGGAGAACATGGAAACTCCACCCAGATTGGGATTCTAACCTGGAATCCCTAGTGCTGAGAGGCGAACGTGCTAACCACTAAGCCACCGTGCCACCCTGAATTTGACATCAATAATAAATATTAAGATCCACTATTAGTAACATTTTATTATGCATATTTTATAACTATTGTTACAAGTGCTCTGCGAAAGACTTGCAACGGTTTATTCTGCATTTTACCTTTACATTACATTACATTACATTACATTACCTCTGGTCATTAAGCAGACGCTTTTGTCCAAAGCGAATTACAAAGCAACAGAGTTAGTCATACAGCATCCCTGGAGCAATGAGGGTTAAGAGTCTTGCTCAAGGAGTCGCATCGGTAACTTATTGGACCTGGAATTTGAACCCACAACCTTCTGATTGATAGCCCAACACCATGACCACTGAGCGAGCGCAGGCAGCTCTGAGTTCTGAGTGATCATTGTCTACTTATTGGTGTTATTTACAGAGACATTGCCCTGTAGTATGTTATAAATAGTATTAAGTGTATGACTGCCGGGGCGGCACGGTGACTTAGTGGTTAGCACATTCGCCTCTCCGCGCTAGGGATTCGAATCCCCATCTGGGTGGAGCTTCCATGTTCTCACCGTGTCTGCGTGGGTTTCCTCCGGGTTCTCCGGTTTCCTCCCACAAGCCGAAAACATTGATCAAGTCAATTGAGTTCCCCAAATTGCCCCATGTAGAGTGTGTGTGTGTGAGTGCGTGTGTGCCCAGCAATAGGTTGGTGCACTGTCCTGGGTGTATCTGCCCAGCGCCCGAAACGTTCTCCCCTGGATGGGCATGGGGACCCCCCGCGACCCTAATAGAGAATAAAGCGGGAGATAATTAATGAATGAATGAATGTATGACTGCCCCCCCCCCCTTATTCCATCAACACATCAATGTGGGACAACAGTAGCATTGTATCAGTGAAAAAATGATATTCCATTGATGTTATAATGATGTAACTGAAACAAAATACATCAGTGTCATTAACTACATCAGTGTGCTCTCTGAAAAATCACGGTCTCCTCTGTGTGGTAACAGTTGCTAATATAAATAGTACATTACATTACATTACATTTAGTCATTTAGCAGACGCTTTTATCCAAAGTGACTTACAAATGAGAACACCACAAGTCAGAAGCCATGGAGAAAACCAACTATACTGTAAGTTCATCAAACCTGATTGTTATTCGAAGCTGCGCCCCTCCCCCCCTTTTTTTTAAAATTTTTTTTTATAACAGGTATTTGTTAAAGAGATGCGTCTTAAGTAGTTTCTTAAAACTGTTTAGAGATTCTGCCTTACGGACAGAGTTGGGAAGATCGTTCCACCATTTTGCAGTGGTGAACGCCACAGAGTGAGAATTAGCTCCTCGGTGAGGTGGAATCGCCAGGCGGCAATCATCACTGGAGCGAAGTGAACGAGTCGGAGTGTATTTTAAAAAGATAGAGTGAAGGTAGGAGGGGGAAGATCCAGAAATGGTTCTGTTTGCCAGAGTCAGCTTGTATTGAATGCGAGCAGCTACAGGAAGCCAATGGAGGGAAGTGAGTAATGGAGTGACATGAGTTCTCTTGGGCTGGTTAAACACGAGTCGGGCTGCAGAGTTTTGAATTAGTTGAAGAGGTCTGATTGTGGAAGCTGGGATACCAGCAAGTAACGCATTACAATAATCAAGCCGGGATAAGACTAGGGCTTGAACAAGCAGTTGGGTTCAGTCAAAAAGGGTCTGATCTTCCTTATGTTATAAAGAAGGAATCTACAAGAACGGGCGGTTTTGATAACATGATCAGAGAGTTTAAGGTGGGAGTCTATTGTGAACCCAAGATTCCGGACCGAATCAGTTGGGGAGATTGTGGAGCCATCAATTTGGAAGGTCAGGTTGTGATGGATTGAGGGTTTAGCTGGGATAATGAGAAATAGTACTACTGATTCTGAAGGTTGGTGGGGTAGTGGGTTGCATTGTTCCCCAACAAGAAGATTCTGGATTTGATTACTGGGGATGAGTTGCCCCAGTCCTATCACTTTGGAATTAGCATGTTCTCTAAAGGTCTCCTACCAACAAAAATAGGAAGGTCACTAGAGATAGTAACTAGAGTTACAAAATGTTCCATTGTGTCTGACCAGTGAGTGGTACAGTAAATATGAGGCATTGTCCATGAGGGCCTTTAGCTTAGACAGCATCCTCCTCTCTGACACTGCCCTCAGCGAGTCCAGCTCCACACCCAAAACATCGCCTTACGGATCAATTTGTTCAGTCATCTTCAACCTGCTACCCCAGCATGCAGCACAAAGGATAGCACTCCCCACTACAGACTCGAAAAAGATCCTGAGCATTGTCCTGCAGATGTTGAAGGACCTCAGACCTTTCCAAAAAGTTAACAGGCCCTCGGTTTCAGTGTTTTTAGTCCAGTCCAGTTTATTCATTCATTCATTCATTATCATCTGCTTTATCCTTTTATTAGGGTCGCGGTGGGGTTCCCCATGCCCATACAGGGGAGAACGTCTCGGGCGCTGGGCAGATACAGGACAGGGCGCCAATCCATCGCTGGGCACACACTCACTCACTCATACACACTTTATATTACATATATACACTTGATCCATGTTTTTGGACTGTGGGGGGGAACCGGAGAACCCGGAGGAAACCAACGCGGACACAGGGAGAACATGGAAACTCCACCCAGATGGGGATTTGAACCAGGATTCCCTAGCGCTGAGAGGCGAACGTGCTAACCACTAAGCCACTGTGCCGCCGAATATAAACTGATTAATTTAATAACTGATTAACTGATCAGATTTAATAACTGATTAACGTACAGGTCCAGTTTATTGTCTATATTATTATTATTATTATTATTATATATTATTATTATTATTATTATTATTTGTTATTATTATATCAGGGCGGCACGGTGGCTTAGTGGTTAGCATGTTCGCCTCTCAGCGCTAGGGATTCCCGGTTTGAATCCCCATCTCGGTGGAGTTTGCATGTTCTCCCCGTGTCCGCGTGGGTTTCCTCCGGGTCCACAGTCCAAAAACATGGATCAAGTCAATTGAATTCTCCAAATCGCCCCATATAGAGTGTATCTGTGTGAGTGAGTGTGTGCCCAGCGATGGATTGGTGTCCTGTCCTGGGTCTATCTGCCCAGCGCCCGAGACGTTCTCCTCTGGATGGGCATGGGGAACCCCACCGCGACCCTAATATACGATAAAGCGGGAGATAATGAATGAATGAATGAATTAATGAATTATTATATCAAATTAAGTTTCCTATTGCTGAGTTTCAGTATGCTTCGGACTGCATTTCCCAGAATGCATGAGGAAAAACAGTAAACAGCGCTAATGATGGCGGCCGACAGTGATGTGGGTGCACTGTTTCACCACATACGTTGTTTTAACAGATATATTGTGTGTTATTGTTACGACATGACATATAATCTCCGAGTTTTGTTTTTATTTGTTCTCTTAGCCCGAGTCGGAAGTGTTTGAGATCACAGACTTTACTACAGCCTCCGAATGGGAAAGGTAAGCGCTGCGTTCGGTTTAGCTGTTTAGCTGAATAAAAGTGCAGTGGGCTTATTTAGAGCATTAATTACACACTCGTTACATTACTTTCTTAAGAATCGTGTTAAGCCCTTTTTGTCCTCTGCACATAAAATGTTTCAAGATTCCGAGAACTGCTGGATCTGACAGATACTAAAACAGCGCAAGACAGAATGTAGAAGTATTATGTAGTCATTAGTGCACGAAGATGGAACCAGCGCCTCAAACGCTGCGGAGTACAATCAAACAAACTGAAATAAAACAAAATGTTTAATGCCGTTATGTTGTGACACACATTGTTGTGCCACTGTTAAGGCTAATACACACACAGCTCTCTCTCTCTCTCTCTCTCTCTCTCTCTCTCTCTCTCTCTTTCTCTCTCTATATATATCCATCCATTATCTTCCGCTTTATCCTCTATTAGGGTCGCAGGGATGTTTCCTATGTCCATCCAGAGGAGAACATTTCAGGCACTGGGCAGATACACCCAGGGCAGGGCGATAATCTATCGCTGGGCACACACTCACTCACACCGACACGCACACAAACACACTCTATATGGGGCAATTTGGAGAACTCAAATGACTTGACCATGTTTTTGGACTGTGGGAGGAAACCAGAGAACCCGGAGGAAACCCACGCGGACACGGGGAGAACATGGAAACTTCATCCAGATTGGGATTCGAACCAGGAATCCCTAGCGCTCTCTCTCTCTCTCTCTCTCTCTCTCTCTATCTATGTTAATAATTCTGAAATTGCTGATAGCTATGAACATCAAACTATTGCTGTTCTTCAGTATAGTCCACATCTTTAGTCAGAGCTAAAATAAACTAACAAACATACTTGCTTATAAAAAGGTCCCTGGTTTGATTCCTGGTTAAGATTGACTCTTCTTTCAAAGACACGTTGATGGGTAAAATAGAGATAATAAACTGCTCAATTCCCATTCGACTTCGTTGCTTGTCATATAACAGCCTTTGTTCTTATCCAAATATTTAACTCTAACACATAATAACACCCTGCTTATTTTTGGCAAGCAACATGAGAAAAATATCCACCATTTGCTAAAAGAATTATGGTTACCATCCTATGATTTTAAGTAAAAGGCTTTGGTTGAAAAAGTGCAAAAAGAGCTATAAATGAATAAACTTGAACTTGAATCATGACATCAGGTGGTACTGTGTTACATATTCCTGAGTTCGTTGTCTGAGTTCAATTCACTCTGTGCTATAAAGCAGTTTTCAACAAAGTGACATAATCACTGAATTATGACAATGGTATGGAGAGGTTACTCAGGAAATCAGAAACATCTTAAAAACATACACATTGTTTGCTCATCTTAAATTATTAATGTTCATTAAATATTAATGGATACTGTTGGTTGGAAATCAAAAGTTATAAAGTATACAAAGCACTTTTTGTGATAATCTAATAATCAAATATTTTGCAATTGAGTGTTTAGAGCTGGATTGGTAACTACAGCATTCCAGCACGCTGAAAAAGAGTTGTCCTGCATGTATTCTTTGTGTGATAGCGTAGCTGTTGGGGTGTTAGGTTGGCGGTGTGATCCTCTAATCTACCAAGTTGCCACTGTATGCCCTTGAGCAATGTCTTTAACCGTTATAGATTCAGGGCAGCCATATAGTCACTAACCATGCCCTCTGACCCCAACCATTTGGTCTACTTGTAAGTCGCTTTGGATGAGTCTGCAATAAAGATGATGATTATAATAATAATAATAATAATAATAATAATAATAATAATAATAATAAGGTCTCTATTGTTATGTACGATGGAAAATTTTAAAACAATAATAATTACACTTTGTATATTAAATCAAGGTAGAGCCAGTGACATTTATTTTGTCAGAATCCCTCTAATTATTACTAAAGCACAACATTTAAATGTCTATAGTGTCTTAGTGTGGTCTGGTGAAGTTAGTCACAAAGAAGTTACACTCACAAGTCCCAAATAAACCTTTAGTAAAATTTGACAATATCTAAGAGTTTGTGTTGTCTGTAATAATATGCCCAGGCAAAGTTTTGAACAATATTACTTCTGGTAGTGCTATAGTAATAATCCTGGTGTATGTTGAAAGGAAGAATCCATACATTTCTAATCCAGATTTCAGAATCAGAATGACAGTGCCACCATGTGAAAAAATGAAAGCTCTTCCAGTTATCTTCATCATAAAAAGACTAAGAAATGACATTTTAAAAATGTTGATGTCCTTACATTTTTAGTTTTGATGCCACTAATTATGTCAATCTAACTTGGCAGCCCTAGCTTTCTAAGAATCAATATTAGGGCAGTTGTAAGTGATAAAACGCAGCGGTCCTGACGTGCAAATCGGTCGTCTGACCTGGGTATAGGGGCGAAAGAATAATCGAACCATCTAGTAGCTGGTTCCCTCCGAAGTTTCCCTCAGGATAGCTGGCGCTCACAACAAGCAGTTTTATCCGGTAAAACAGTAATTTATGGGGTTGATGGTCATAATTTAGGAATACAAGATGGTCTAGATAGGTCAGCTGTTTGTAATTGTGCGCTGTGATCTTCTATGTATATATATTTTTTATAAACCAGTGCTGTACAAAACTGTTAAAGCCAGTGTTTTGTTGATCTTTTAAGCATGTACTGGTTGTGTAGTTTAGAGCTTTATCATTCAGGGTACACATGCTGGAAGGAAAGAAGCTGTTTCTTTTTCTGTGCTCTCATGAGCATTCAGCAAAGATTGTGATGTTCTTCCAGTCTGCTTACCAAAAAATGAAAGCAGTTTTTGGTAGAAGGTTGCTTTCTGAAAAAAGCAATAGCTGTATGCGTCATATTGATCGATTTTTCAGGCTTTGCAATGTACTTCAATTTTACACAGCTGAAAAGCATTTAGGTCGGAAAGACATAAGGGTTTCCTTATAAGTATGTTGAGTGTGTGTATAAAATCCTATGCAGAAGTTTGTGCACCCCTGGGGCGAAGGTTTTATCGATTTACAGCACTTAAAGAAAACAAGTCATTGCTTTAGCTACTGGGATCAATTTTAGCAAATTTCTATGTGGTTTCTATTTATACTTTTGAAATGGGATGAAGACTAAAGCAGGTAGCATTTAGATTTATATAAAGTTAATGCAAATTTTTACATGTAGTTAAGTTACCTGTCATCAAACAAAAAATAAAGATTTGCATAAAATGTCACATCTCATCTAAATATGTTAAATATACATGATGTGTTATGTGTGAATTTACAGTATGTGAGGATAAATATAGTACAGACAACTTTTCGATGATCTGGCACTTCAGGCAAGAGCTTTAGAGTCTGGTGATGAGATGTAGAACCAGTGCAGGTCGCTTTAGGATAAAGTAATTACTAAAGATAAATTAATTTTCTTGTGCAATTCTTTACTTGTGCAAATTTAATTCATTACTTCATTTTTAGATTATCCTATCCTAATTATTCATCACAGCATGTTTTTGATCTTGTTCAAGGAGTCTTTAAGTAAAAAAAGTAGGAAGCACCCTAATTGGTTGCCAGTCCATCTCAAGAAAGACACACAAACATATTCACTTCTCACTTCAACACTCACTTCTTATGTGCTTGACTGTAATTTAGTATTTACACTTCACATGACTTGTATGTGTTTGGACAGTGGGTGGAAACTGGAGTTCAACGAGGTTACTGACAACTCTTATGTTGTCTTGATGAAGTATTTTTGCAACAATATTTTGTATTCAGTATGATTATTTCTGACTGCATATAAATCATCTGATTTTGATTGTTTTAAAATAACCTACCTACCTACAAATTGTATCTAGATGTGTAGTCTTTTGTGTAAATATCTTTTACTGTTCATATTGCATAAAATAATTTCCTGCATAAAATGATGTGCATTAATTAATACTGTATATCACAGACATCCATTATATTTAGATTTTATATCCTAACATTGTCATTCCTGCAGGTTTGTAACCAGAGTTGAAGAAGCACTAAATGACTGGAAGCTGATTGGTAATAATGTTGGCAAGCCACCCGAAAAGGTAGATTGTGTGTTGGTATTTTTCTTCTATATTGTTTTTTCATGCACCATAGTGCAATATGACTAAAGCCTAAGAATTGTGAGTGGTTTAGATGTATTTAAAAACTGAATATAATCCAATGTGAGAAGATTATCTGGGAGCTGGAGGACTGGATAGAGGCAGTATACAAAAGGTTTTAAAGATAAAGTATTATAGAAGTATTATATGACTTGAGAATTTGCAAAATGTTGAAATATTGTGTTACTTTCAGTTGGAAATTGGAAAGACAATAGTAATAAGTGACATTCTGACACCTCTTTACTTTTAGGGAGAATATACAACAGGCACCTGGGAGGAGGAAATGCGTGAGATCAACTTTGCTGATTTTAAATTCTCCATCACCCATCACTTCCTCAAACAGAAGTGTGTGGATAATGATGGGAAGGACGACAGTGAGGAAGGCAAGGCTTTTACATTTAAACTATTTTTACTTAATCAATACTAGCAAATATGTCTGTACAGACAAGTCTGTAACTCATTAATGGTAATTAATGTATATGTTAACTGCAAATGTAGTTTCTAACATTGTTTACCTTTCTTGTTTTTATGCAGATTCCATACTTATAAAGCGCTTTTTTCCTGAACTAGTTTGCAGACATTAAGAAGGCTCATTTCACCTCATAATTCAGTATTTGTTTTGCCCTTTTTTTTCAGAAGTCTTCCCTTTGGCTATGCAGGATCTGCTGTGCATGAACAATGACTTTCCACCTAGAGCACACTGCCTTGTCAGATGGTGAGTACATATCACTAAAACACTCGAATGTAAAGGATGGTCCACTCATTACTTAACTGCAAGAAATTTTCATATATTGGGAAACAATTGAACTCCTCCTTTACAGTTTAAACCAGGATGGCAGGTCGTCAGCAGGTATCGTTCATTCCCTTATTTAAGAATAAAGTGGATGGCAAAAACACGCAGGAAATGTTGCCAGCAGGGCAGATTCACAGACTAACACATTCACAACTGTGGCAATTTCAAATTCAATTTCATATTTTGAGCTGTGGAAGAAAACTCTAGCTCCTGCAGAAAACCCACACAAACATATGGAGAAAATACAAATCTCCAATTGAAAGGACAAATTCCCTGGTACTTTTTTTGACTCATGCAGGACTCATCCTCCTTGGGCAGCCAGGCAGGGCAAACATTTGTTTTTGCCATCGTTTTGTCACTTTGGCTCGCTCTTTATGGGTTTGGGCTTAGAAAATTATGATTGAGGCGAGAGTGCAACAAAACAAACAAACAGATAAGTGTGACTCCAAGAACAGAGTCTTGAAAACTTGTTCCAGGTTAACATAATTATTTTTTTATTCCTCAGCTGACACATTATTCATTCATTCATTATCTTCCACTTTATCCTCTATTAGGGTCGCCGTGGGTTTCCCCATGCCCATCCAGGGGAGAACGTCTCGGGCGCTGGGCAGATACACCCAGGACAGGGCGGCAACCTATCGCTGGGCACACACTCACTCACACACACACACTCTACATGGGGCAATTTGGAGAACTCAATTCACTTGATCCATGTTTTTGGACTGTGGGAGGAAACCGGAGAACCCGGTGGAAACCCACACGGACACGGGGAGAACATGGAAACTCCGCCCAGATGGGGATTCGAACCGGGAATCTCTAGTGCTGAGAGGCGAACGTGCTAACCACTAGGCCACTGTGCCACCTTGACACATTATATGGATCTTAATAAATCAAATGTTCAAGAAAATGAATTCTAATCATTTTTATTTTGACTACAAATAAAAGAGTATTATTGACAATAAAGCAATTTAAATATTTACAACAGGTTGTAAAAGATTTGTAATATCTTGGGTTGTGTAAAAAGCATAGAAAATCAATACATGCTCCCTTTAAGGATTATTACCATTCTTAAAGAAGATGATCATTCAGGGGTTATGATTTATTTATCATTTTATTCGTGTTTCATTTATTTATGTTTAATTTTATACAAAAATAGGTGTAGTCTTACATCGAGAAATAATAACAATGATTAAAAAAATCCCTTTAGTCAAAGCTTCTTGTTTCAGTGGAGTGTCATGGGTTAAAATTTTTAGTTTTGTTGCAGACAATCCCTTATGAACTTTTCCAAAAAGTGTTGATCTCCATTATTTAGATGATGACTGTAAACAAAACAGCTGTATGTCTGCAAATTTACATATCCTGTGTTAGAGTAAACTAGCGCTTGACGTATCTAGAATAGTGATTCAAAGATTTTTATCTTTTCAGTCATGGGGATGTTGGATACACCAAACTTTTTGGAAATATCCAACATCCAATATGTGTTCTGGCAGTCTGTTTAATGAAACTGTATTTAAAGTTTACCACAAAAACATAGAAACATGATAAGAAGTTTAATTGCTGGTTATGAAATGTCAAATTGTATTTATGCAGGTATGGAGTACGAGAGTTTGTGGTCATCTCTCCTGGAACAAATTGTGAAGCCATCATCAGCGAGTCCAAATGCAACTTACTTCTCAGCTCTGTCTCCATAGCCCTTGCAAACACTGGCTGGTAAATATCTGGCTTTATTTTATTATTATTATTACCACCCCTATATTAGATTTATCTTTTTGTGTGTCTGGTAAAAAGTTTGCAAATGCTATTTCACCCACTTCCCTGAGCTTAGCTGAAATTTTGTTCATCGTAGATGACAACACATGAATCAATTAAAAAAATTACCAATTAAATAACTAATTAGTGATGATTAATTAATTCTGTTTTCTATGGATAAAGTGCCCATTTTCTACTAAACTTTATACTTCACAAGCAGAATAAATTTAGGATAAATTAATTTAACACGATATAGGGGTGGTTTTTAAATTATTATTTTTTCTATATTTTGCTTGTTGTACTGTTATTAGATTTACAGTAGAGATCCCTACAAATTTTAGATTTACATTAGAGATCCCTACAAATTTGTTGGTCTGATAGAAAATGTGTTTCGATGTTTTATTTATCAGATCTCGTTATTAACTGTATTTTTTTATTTCAACCCCAAATTTATTCAACACACAGTTAAAACTGGTAATGATCAGTACTAAGGTTACTTACTACATTCAAATTTATACACCGGCATTTTGGAATTCAGTCTGTGAAATGTTTGAAAGCACAATACTTACATTTGATATGAAACACAGTAACACATCACTACTACAAATTATGTATTTTATTTGTATGTAATGTTTTCAACAGTTCTATAAAGATCATGTAACTATTCTTCTTCTTAGCTTTCGTTAGACTTTTTTTGACATTCTTCCATCCATATACATATACATAATACCAGAAGCCACCAATATTCTGTAATCTCAGGTTTACTGAGGTGACAGCAAACATATTCGGTGAGGAAACATAAACAATCACATTTTGCGTCATCTTTTTGGCATTTATGTTTAGATACTCTGACAGCTTTCTCACTTGACTGAACTTGTTTATGACTAAAGCACTCTCAAGAGTCCTTTCAAAAATGTTATTTTTTTTCTCTTCATATTTTAAAACAGGAGCCATTGTTGTTCACAAAGCTTTTTTTTAATCATAGCTGCTCAATTTCTAAAACTTTCCAGTAGGTGGAGTAGCTACTCCAAATTAGTTGTAGGTGAACTTATTCAAAATAGATTGTGAACAAGACTTTACATTCATTTGACTTTGAGTTAAACAAAGAACATACAGAAATTTATGAAGTACATATAAATAAAAAATGGCTTAAAGTTTTTTTTTTTAAGAAATTTCCTAAAATAGCATTTGTTATTAATATTTTTATCATTTTATTTCAGCCCTTACATTTAACAAAAATGTCCAAAGTACACTAAAAACTTATTTGGTCATAATTATGTTTATCACACTGAAGCTGGCATTCTGTTTTCCATATTGATTGCTTTTACATGGTTGTTTTTTTTTGCTTTGCACTTAGGGAGTGTCATTCTTGTATTGATTAAGTCATTTACATTAACGATTTATGGTAATATATGGGAGGATAGGCATGTGGGGGGGAAAAAGCTAGAATAATCATTGTTTTAGGACTTTTTTGCCTTATTATACGTACATACAACCTTTTAGTCAGAAAATCCTGTGCAGTTTTATGAATAAGACCTCGGGGCAGCAGACCTCATCAGTACACAGAATAAGCAATTCAATTCACTTTAAGTTTATCTTTATTTATATAAGTGTTTTTACACTGCATTTAGAATTGTCATAAAGCAGCTTTTCACAGAATCAAAAAAGATTATATACAGTAGCTGATAACAATCAACAAATCATAAGAAGATAAAGTGAAATGTATTATAATAAATCTTACAATATCATTTAGCAGTCAACAAAAAGCAAAAGTAAAGAAACAGTTTTGTAACTTAAAAAACAAAAGTGAGTCAGAATCATAAATATTGAGGCAGGGAAACACAGACTGTTGTAAAAACATTATGCATGATATTACTCTCAGAAAGGCTTCAGGATGAAAGCTGACAGTTTTCCTGTACTTTTTTAAGCATGAGTACATTATATTTGTTAGTGTGGATTGGCTTATAGATGTGATGAGCTTCTAGCCATTAAATTGGACCGCTTCATTTGCAGTTGGTAGCAGAGCCAGCCAATACACATTGTACAATTAATTGCTTTAGCCCTCTTTCCATCACGCAATGCCAGATTAAGGACTGAATATTTAGCTGTGTTTGGGTGGTAAGTTATATAGGTTGTCATCAGATAAAGGTTTGCTTCTAATCACTGCATTGCTATGAAATGTAGTCTCTCTCTGATTTTGCGTGTATGTGTGTGTGTCTGTGTGTGTGGGCGGCTGGTCTCCAAGAGCAACGCTCAACAATAGGTTACAGCGTGCACCCTGCTGAGATCCGAGAGGGTGAATGCATCGCCTGCAGCAACTCACTTTGGTTCAGTTTCACAAGCTTGAAGGGCATGAGGTCAATGCTTTTCTGGTGCAATTGCTGTTGTTTTAGATGTTTTAAGCAAGAATCTATTGATAGCAGTTATAGAAGTACAGTGCTAGTTTGTTATTATATTTTGCCGTGTGGCAAATTTAGCACAAATAGCTTCAGGCAAAGCTTCATATGAAAGGTACACTTATTAAGAGGCAAAATGATCAAATAAATTCAAGCTTCTCTCTCAGCTGTGAGGGTGTGGAGGGGAAATTCAGGTGCTCACATCAGATGTTTTTGAAAGCCTTTGTGAAAGACTAATGACATCATTGCTATTGGTTAGCAGTAATTGTTGGGTGGCACTGGATGGTGCTGTTGAGTTGCAATGGGTCGCTGCAGGTTTATCCTCATTATCTCAGGCGCTCCAGGGCTGCATATTTCTTATGCTATAATGTCGATCAGAAATGATGAAAATAATGAGTGTAACTTATTATTACTTTGGGTTATGATTAGCTGTAAAGAGAACATCCTACTTATTGCTTTTCATTACAAATTAAACAGTATTGGTGACTATTTCTGAGTTAAGAAGGAATTAAGAGCAGCAGTAGCCACATGCATGGGTGATTTTGTTAATTTTTTTTTATTCCCACACTTGTGACTGAATTTTGCTTTACAGTTATGTTTGATCAAGAAACCCTGATGAGCACTTTAAGGAGCAAACTCTTTACTGGGTTTTAATGATTAACTTTAAGGGGCTGCCCTTCCACTGAGAAGCAGTGTGAGCGAACCTGATAAATATGGTCTTCTAACATTGATTCTAGCAACCTAATTTAGGATGCATCTCATTTGAATAAAACCATGCTTTTTATTAGATCCTTACCTACTAGAATTAACATTTATGTATGCATGTATATAATAAGAGCCATCCATTGTTTACTGGCAGATACAAATTCAGTACTTCATTTTTGTCATAATCCAGCTACAGAGTGCACACTGCTAATTCTTCCTTTATATTCATTGTAAATGAGGCAGCAACTGCACGTTAGTAAACATACAGTGCAACACCATGTACAGCCAGAGCCCAAACACTGACAAATATTTTACTATTAAATGTGGTAAAGCATCACTGCCTGAAATTGCACTGTAACACATAAGACACAGAGGCAAATCATAGGGTAAAATATTTATTAAAAGAATCAGATCTAAAAAAAAAAACCCCAAAGATTGTTAAGGACAGCTTAAGGACAGCATGTTGATTTCCTTAGTGTTTCACTAACTGTCCTTTTTTTCACTCCTCTATAATTTTAATGCTATTTTGCACTCACTTGATTAAATAAAAAATGTTAAGGCAAGTGCGGACATGACCGAACATAACCTAAATATACTGATATACAGAACTGAGAATGTTTTTTCTCCTTGTTTTATACGTCAGTTTTTATAATTTTAAGACTATACATATTGGTTTACTGAACAAACAATTATAATGCTTACTCATTAGCTTATACTAAAGGAAATAATGAACCACTAGACAAAGAGTACTACAACTACAGCAACAGTTAATGAATGTAATTGTAGATATTTACATGTGATACAAATTGACTGGTAATTTCTACATAACACTATGAGCTTTAGCAAGCTTTTGGAATTCTCCAGATAAGTTTAATTTATAGATAGAAATAATGAACTATATTGTTTTTAGCATTGATTATTAATACCTTTATGAATAGATGTCTGGACAACTCATAGGCGGTCATCTCAAAACTACCGGTTTTGAATGATACATGAGGGTTGTTATTTACGAGCACAGAGACAGGCAAGAGTTGTGAGAGGAAACCACAGTCCCTGAAGAAAACCTGTGTAGAGTAGGGGATGACATGCTGGCTCAACACAGAAAGGACCTTTGTCCAGCTTGCCTAGGAATCAAACCCAGGATCCAGATGAGATTGCCTTGTCACTGTGGTAGGATTAATTTGGGCATCATAGGTAAAGGTTTAACATTTGCAGTGGTTATAAATGTGCAATTCTTTAAACTTATAGCAGCCTGTTTTGTAAAACTTTAGCTTTATCTGCTGTGTAATATTAAGGGTTGCAGTCAGTAAAGACCCTTGTTTATCTGGTTCTGAAACCTCAGGGTTTGTTGCAGTTCTACAGTTGTTACATTGGTGTTGGGTCTAGTTTGCCCTCCTGTGAAAGAATATTAAAGTTAGATATTTAGTACCTTACCTAGGTAATGCAGGAAATAACTTTTATTTCCCCAAAGTACACTTTACTTCTGTGGTTGTGGGGCAAGTTATTTGAGTTTGACAATTTTTCAAAGATACAATTTTGGGAATGAGAATAACTCTATTATGCATTTGTGTGTGTGTACAAAATTACAGTGGCATCTCTAAAACTTTATTAGTATTCAAAAAAAATTATTAAAACTTCTGAACAACTTTAATGCTTCTATCACTGTTGCAATTAAAGTACTGTTTTCATTTCATCTTAAGTATTTATTATTAGCACTACCATCAGATAGAGGCATTTCTATTTATAATATCTGAAGTGTACAATATATTTAGATTATGTATATTTGTTCTGGGCTAATAAAAGTATCAGATTCGATCAAAGCATAATTTATTCAATAACTCCAGCTTTAGCTAGTATATGGCAGAGCATTCCATAGTTTTACCCTAATATTACCAAATTTCTGACTATGTAAATAAAGCCTATACAAATTTTCTTGGCAGTGGAAAGGTCTGATTTTTATTTATATGTAAAAATTGTATTTAAAGCTAATAAATAAATAAATATATATATATATATATATATATATATATATATATATATATATATATATATATATATGTGTGTGTGTGTGTGTATATATATATATATATATATATATATATATATATATATATATATATATATATATATATATATATAACAATTGTATTTAAAGCTGCATAAAAATGAGATTTTGCTTTGAACAAGTTCATGCACTGTTAACACATGGTATTTTTATAGCTATTGATTTCTCTCATTTCGTGTGCGTGTGCGTATGCGTATGCGTATGCGTATGCGTGTGCGTGTGCGTGTGTGTGTGTGTGTGTGTGTGTGTGTAGCCAGGTGCCACTGTTTGTCCAGATCCAGCAGAAATGGAGGAAGATGTATTCGGGCGAGTGCCAGGGCCCTGGGGTCCGCACCGACTTTGAGATGGTGCATCTGCGCAAAGTACCCAGCCAATACAACCACCTTTCAGGCCTGCTGGACATTTTTAAGGCTAAAATAGTGAGTAATGATGGGTTTATAGAAACTTTATATAATTTAATAATATACCTAAAAAATATGGGCTGTAAGTTAAGGCAGAGTGATATTTTCAAGAACCTAAATTATCTGGATCTCAAATCACTTGCTTATATTCACCATAGCTGATTTAGAATTGATCGAATTCTGCCTGTGACAGAATTCTGCTATTTAAAAAAAAGTTTTTTTTGTGAAGTCAGGAACTAATTATTAATAATGTGTTCTGACCTGAAATTAGTTTGTTGAGACTGAGGGAATGGTACCACACATTGTGTACACACATAGTATCTCTTTCACAATGTTGGAAACATGATAGTCAATGTGTGTAGGAAGTGCAGTGGCACAATTGGAGCATCCAACCTATCCTGAATTGAGGATCCTGAATTGATTTCCCAACAGGATTGCAGTTTACATGTTATCCCCTTGTCTGCACCAGTTCCAGCGGTAGTTCAACTTTCTTCTCACAGTTCAATAAACATGCAAATACAAACTACATTGCATGTGTAGAGGCCATTGATTTGTTATGAAATTGCTTTAAAACAATATTATGTTTTAAGGAGTCCTATAATATGAGTTTGTCAATAAAATGTATCAATTATATAAACCTAAAATGAAATTAAGTGTTATTTAACAAATCTCAAAAGACAGAAGTGTTGTTCACATGGTTTTATTATGTCATTTTAATAGTGTGACATAAATAAAGCATTATTGTGAATTGTATCGTGCCTAACACCTCTTTCCTGTGATTTATTCTCACTCATGCACAACCTCAGATTTCTTACTTTTTTAATTTTAAGGTTTAATTCATAAATGTGTTTATTGAAAGCAAAATCGCTAATAAACTGGTCTTCCGCAATGTAATCTAGTCTGGTTTTTACAGTGCTCTCTGACCCAGAGTAACAGGCTTCCAGTTTTTCTAACAATCACATACTATGACTTAGGCCAAATTACAGAACACCGGTTATAATAACAGAGTGTATTGTATATTACACATTGATACGTATTATTTTCAATAATGTCATGTCTGGGAATAGGGCTCAGCCAATCAAATTTATGGACCGGAATTATATGTTTCATATAATATAATTAATATGTATGAAATAGAAAAATACAATTTATAAAATATGAAATATGATATAATATCACCTAGATATCTTCAGACAGAAATATCAATAGTAAACAGTTGTGTTTGGTGATAACAGTGAGTAAAGAATTAAGGTGCTGGAATAAAAATCAGAATTTCACAAACAGATGTTTGTTCTAACCATTCAGAATTATGATTGAAAATGACAAATGAAAATGTTTTAATAAGTGAAATCTACCTATCCTCCATTATCTATTTAGGCAAAAGCCACATGACTTCCAAAATGATTCATGCTATTTATTTTACATAACTACTTTATGAATACATAACCGATAAGACTTAAAACTAATCTTGAATTGTCTTTTCTGTACTGTGTAGATTGTGTAGAAAATTTGTTTTTATTTGTCATGTTAAGACGAAATATTTGGGTTGAGTCACTTCAGCCTATTAAATTGAGGGCAGCTCAGGAGGCTTTACAGATCATAATTAATGCCTGTGACTAAGATGGGTTTGTCCTACACAATCTAGTGCACATAATCTAGTGAAGCATAGGTCATGATGGTTTAATAGTCACTTCCTTTTACCTTTAAATATTTTAAGATTGAATTACGCTCTAAAAGGTGTATTTATTTTTCATTTTTATAACATAAAATGTCTATAGTGAAGCAACATGGTTGAGGTGCAGTAGTGAGCACTGTGGATTACTGACCCATGCGTTTCTCTGCTTAATAGAACCTTTTATCCAGTTCACCTTCCTTTTTATGATGAAAGTCCTGTTCACAGGGATGTCGTTGAATCTTTCCTTTTCAGTTCAGCTTTTAACTGCTGCCTTTTTTTCACCTGAGCTATTGCACTCACCATCCCTCCATATTCTTCCACCAATTTTCTCCGTGTTTGTAACCCACAGGGCTGTGCGCTGACACCACTGCCACCCATCAACATCGCCATTCGCTTCACCTACATCCTGCAGGACTGGCAGCAGTATTCCTGGCCTCAACAGCCTCCCGGTAGGTTTTCTTCCATCAAGCTCCTTTGTTAGTTTTTGAAGGCAAATAGCCAGTGGTCTAAAAGTCACATTGCAATGGGCTGTCTGCTCATCCTTTTTTTTTTATAATTCATAGAGGTATTTCTGGACACTGAACTTTATGCACTTGCTTTGTTAATAGATGTTAAAGTCCTCTCTGCAAAAACGGCACCTCTGATATGGATAGAATATATAAATGATTACTTGGTTCAGATTAAGTTTATCTTCATTTTATTTTACACCAATTCCTCTCCATTTCTAAAACATCTGTCCTCTGTTGCACCTCTCTATGAACCCGGTGGGTGAGGGATATTACATGCTTCTTTCAAGATGTGAATCAGTCGACTGCTGTTTTCTGAGCTTCTGCTTATGGATTGTCTGCAGGTAGTCAGACACTAGAAGCACTACTCTTTCATCCATGTCTGTTTATATAAACCCACAGATGCCCATGTGTGGCTAGAGTCTCTCAGTTAGGTGAGAGAATGCGACATGCTCCTTTCTGCCAATAACTCTGGTGTCATTGAGGTTTAACCCATTGATCTCTTGATGTCTTGTTTACAGCACATGGTTTATTAATACTTGATTTAAATACCAATTACAATCTTATTGACACCACATCTCCCAGAATTACTATTGTTATTATAAATGTTTGATATTTACCCTTGTACAATTGAAGTTCTATGTGGAATGATATCAGATTTTACTTAATTTTTTCTTTTGCAAGCAGAAAACCTAACATATCAATCCCAAAGCATTTATAATTACAACAATATTTTAGAAATGAAGTGATGATAGTGTTTTGCCTGTGATTGTGTACTCTAAAACCAGATTATGTCTTTAGAATCTTATTACAGCTTTGTCACAGTCAGATTCGATTCACTTGATTAAGCAATACAATCATGTCATTACAATTTAAATGAGATTATTTTTGTGGTAATACATGCTCTATTAGGGGGCACAAGGGTATAGCGGTTAGCACTTAGACCTTACAACAAGGTCCCAGGTTAGATTGCCAGTTAGGGCAAATAAATGTTGTTTTTGTATGGAATCTGCAACACTGCGAAATGGTGAAACGATCTTCCCAACTCTGTCTGTAAGGTGGAGTCAATTGGCATCTTTAAGAAATAACTGAAAACACATCTATTTCACAAACATATGATGTGAAAAAAGGGGTGGGGTGGGGTGGGGTGGGGTGGGGTGCAGAATAGGATCATGATTAGGTTTGAAAATTCTACAATGTAGCTGAG
The DNA here is from genome assembly GCA_019802505.1 of Corydoras sp. C115. Lineage (NCBI taxonomy): Eukaryota > Metazoa > Chordata > Actinopteri > Siluriformes > Callichthyidae > Corydoras > Corydoras sp. C115. Next base: position 7,067,871 of record JAFMOC010000001.1, read on the forward strand.
TTCTTCCTTAACTACTGTTTGGTGTTGTTCTCATTTGTATATCGCTTTGGATGAAAACGTCTGCTCAATGTAAATGTAAAATGTAAATCTGCACGTCCTTCTCATGTCTGCATTGGGACTTTCATTCCAAACACAAGCCAAAAGATAAATTAGAGATTTTAAATTGGCAATATGGCTTTATTTCCTGTAACCAATTCTCTGGGCAAAAAACCACTAGTATTAACTATAGTTACGAAGTATAGTATTAACCTTTAATATTGCATTAACACTTTACAAACAACAGCTTGTACTACTAGGCCAGGGTAGTGACAAATGACTCTTTCTCATTTTTTACTTTGAAAATAAATCCAAATAATTGTATCATTATCTTGTTGTAAAATATATATGAATTCACAAAAAGAAAATTTAGAAAACTAAACTGGGGTATATGCATATACAGAGTGCAAATAATTAAATGTATGTATACCTGAAATCGCTTTATAGATAATAAAGGCTATAGAGTAGATAGTAGGGGCAGTATTGGTTCAGTGGTCAGGGTATTATAGAGTATAAAGTTTATACAGGTGCTTTTGGTCAAAGTAGAAGCATAGAAATGTGCCATTAATCCTGCATTCAATGTAATCATGTCTTCTAATTAAAGTCCTCAATGTGATTAACACAATATAATGGCTGAACTTTAATCTTTCAAACTTCTTCTATTTTACACTTTAGGCATCATTTTTAGCTGAGCTAGAATATTAACATTTATTACAGTAAATTATGCAAAACCACACAGGTTTAATAATGGTAGTTTGCATTCTGAATTGATATGCATTATAGTTAAAATAAATGTATTTTGAATAAGTTGAATATGTTGAACAGGATTTGACTGATCAGGCATTTTAAACCAGTATCTGCATCTCTAACTGCTATTACATTGGGATGTCTCTAAATTAATTATGGTATTAGAATGTGACTTGGCTGCCATTTTTATTTGTTTGTCGTGTACTGTAGGCTGCACTCGTTCTAACCAGCATATATTACTTGTGATGTTCAAGGCACAAAGGCGGTATGTTATTATTTGCTACATCCCAAAGCTTTTCATTGTTGCCATGGAGTCATATCTTGCTGCCAGATAGGAACGCCTTAAGATAATGTTTACTCAGTGGATTCATCAAGGCATGAATGTTTACCTCTGTATTAAGGTGCACTAGAGATATTTATTCAGTCTAATGATATTCTTCCAATTATACCTTAATGGATTAATGGGAAAGCAGTTTGATATGCATGCACTGTAATAACACTGTGTATTACAGAAAAAAAAATCTAAAAATGACCAGAATAGTCATCTTAAGCCTCTGATTGCAGATTTTGATGCCTTGCTTACTGGAGAAGTTGGAGGAGTAGAGTTTGGCAAACTTCCATTCGGTGCTTGTGAAGATCCAATAAGGTTTGAGCTGATGATGAGTATACTGTGTATATATATATATATATATATATATATATATATATATATATATATATATATATATATATATATATATATAAAATCTTTTTTGATTTCAGTACATATCACATTATATTGTATTTCCTTTCATATTTTTTTGTTAGTGAGCTGCACCTTGCTGCAACCTGGCCTCAACTTACAGAGGGTATTGTTGTGGACAATGATGTTTATTCGTGAGTACTATGCGTTTTCAGCTACCTACACACACCAAAGTTAGGGAGAGATTTGGGGCAGAGGTGTGCATCTCATGAATATGTACTGGGTGAAAAAAAATTATCAAAACACCATGAAGTTGTCTGTGTTAAATTAATTTTTCGTCACCTCTTGTAAAACCCGTTACCCATAATAATTTTTCACAGCTCCAGCACAGTGTTGGAGGGGGCGCAAAGTTGGAATTTATGTGCGTGCTTGTGTGTATTTGCTGGAATTGTGTCTCATACTTTGGGAACGGCACCGGACGCCGCCTGAGCTGCAATTAATTGCCAGCAAATTCTCCTTACACCTTTTTTTTCTTTTAAAGTTAAGTGATGAAGCGCTGCTTAGTGAGTGGTTGCATCACATTAACACCGTTCGCATCCGCCCTCCTCACTTCAGCAGTTCAGCTGCAGCAGGCAACATGAACGGAGCTTTCACTTCTGAAGAGGCTTTTTGGGGCCCATTTTTTGAAGGAGAACAAATATGCTCACCTGCAGATAAGAAGCGCTGGAATAATGGAGGGTGCTCAAGCAAACAATGGCAGCGTTTAGGTGAAAAATCCTCTTGAGCTTTTCTAAAGGACCCAAACAATTTCGACTGGTACAGGGCTTTGATGGCTAATGACGTCTCATGTGCTTCCAAACTAACTGTATACTGGATTCCCTTATATAAAAAAACATGCCCGGTGTTCCACTGGTTGCATTTATAAATCAAGTCTAAACAATATATGACCAAGCTGACCAAACACTTACTAAATCATGGTAACCATGACTACAGTCACTTCAGTGTTGTATTTCATTATGCTCTTATATGCAAAATTTATATATGAAGGTTGTATTCTTATTTTTAGAGATCTGGATCCACTTCAAGCTCCTCACTGGTCTGTGAGAGTACGTAAAGCAGATAATCCTCAGTGCTTGCTTGGTGAGTTTGCTTGTTGGTGTAGGTTTGTACAGACTGCTACTGCTGCACAGGAGCATAGCCTAAACCGATCCTTCCGAAAAATATATTTTGTAGTAGAAATTTTTATATTGATAGTTGTATTTAACCCTTAAAAAAGACTTGTGTAATAGACCACAAACTTTCAATGATTAAATCCTAAGGGTCATTTATTGACATTTATGGATTTGTACGGATTTCTGTAATTTAGTGGCTTATGAATAAATGAAGTCATAAGTACAATAATTTGCCTTTATTTATTTATTTATTTTGGATTATTTTTTTTAAATGTAATACCTTAAAGGTTGCAACTGCTGTATTATGTAGAACTAAGCGCTATCTGTTTGTTGGATTGCTCTCTGTGGAACAGTGCACAGGACTAGACTGCAGAGTTTGCAATATAACCCAGCACAGAAGGCCTTTAGCTGACTTCTCAAATGATGTGTCATTTTAACTATCCACTGGTGCTGGAAGATAGGTGTTCAATTCAGTTTCAAAAGAAAATGAAATTGAGGATTTCACCTCGTTATACGATGCCTTAAATTGATGTGTTAAAATTGATGTTTGTTAAAGCTTTAACTTCCTTTTGTAAGGTGATCTTCTTATGGAATTTCTGAAACTGGGAAGTCGAAAGGAGTCCACTGATGAGATACTGGGGAGAAATTCAGCAGATGAGGAAAACAAAGGTCAGTCTCAAGATTGTCTGCATAGTTCTTATAATCTTCTGTGTAATGTTCATGCTTATTATCAGATGTGCACTGAAGTGCACTCTATCATACACCAACTTATTATTCATTCATTCATTCATTCATTCATTCATTAATTATCTTCCGCTTTTATCCTATATTAGTTTCCCTATGCCCATCCAGGGGAGAATATTTTGGGCGCTGGGCAGATAGACCCAGGACAGGGCACGAATCCATGAGCTGCAATTAATTGCACGAACACCTGAGCTGCAATTAATTGCCAGCAAATTCTCCTTACACCTTTTTTTTCTTTTAAAGTTAAGTGATGAAGCGCTGCTTAGTGAGTGGTTGCATCACATTAACACCGTTCGCATCCGCCCTCCTCACTTCAGCAGTTCAGCTGCAGCAGGCAACATGAACGGAGCTTTCACTTCTGAAGAGGCTTTTTGGGGCCCATTTTTTGGGGAATTGAACCGGGAATCCCTAGTGCTGAGAGGCGAACGTGCTAACCACTAAGCCACCGTGCCGCCAACTTAATAATAATAATAATAGTAATAATATTATTATTTGTACTAATTGTAATAATATTACGTACATACTTTTGTAACATAATTAGTCTTTAAGACAATAAGATAAACTAATAATAACTTCATTTAGAAATATTTCAAGACTATTCTTACTTTTCTTTGTTACTCTCGCTGTCTAAAACCTGGTTGTCTTATCCAGACATACAAGCTTTAAAATCAGTCTTCATAATGCTTCCTTTTCCAATTACCAAGGATTTTAATTAAAACTAAAAACTTCAGATTTTTTAATTTAATTCACGTCAAATACCATTTTTTCCTACTTTATAAATAGTGTCTGATTTAAGTTGGTTTTGTTACTTACTTGTTTTTGGAGTTTTTTTGGCATACACTAATTAAATGCTTTCCCTCTAATCATGGGTTTAGTTGGGTTTAGAATGCTGTCTGATGCCATGCTGCTGTGACTCAATTCTTGTACCACACTGATTTTATAATGTGGCCTGACTGTGGGCATTAATTACAGTGAGATCCTGTTTTGCGGAACATTTGTGCTTGTTCATAAATAAAAGAAATGAAAGGCAGGTCCATTCTATAAACAAACAAATAACCTTAAAAATAGAAAATAGAATTCAGCATGTATTAATGTAGGAGGGAAAAATAAGTATTTCTTACAATTTATCAACATGCAGGAACCAACATTAGTAACAGTGATTTAAATGTTTTCTGTAGGATTTTATTGCCATCTTTCATTGTTTTGGAGAAATTATGCTTACCACTATAACATTACCATTTTACCACCAGTTGCTTACAATATTGCTTTGTTTATTCTTTGTGCAATGTTTTCTTTTCATTCTTTATATTTCAACACTTTAAATGTGGATGACTGCTGTGCGCGTGGCCCTACTCAGTGTTTGCATGGTTTTAAGGTTTTATGGTTAAAAAAGTGACTAACTTGTATCTTTTAACATAAGTTTATTATAGCTTGCATTTTATATTGTTAATATATTCAAACACACAAAGTTTGTGCTTGTTCAAAAGAAAATCAAACACATTTACATATTTATTGTACATGTTCCAAACATTAACATATAAAAATTGCATTTGATCAAAAAATAATTACATTTATTTAAAAATGTAATAAATTAGTATGTCCAAAAAAGACTACAATTCTAGTATGCCAGACATATTGTTTTACGTTCTCGTGGAAAAGGTTACACAGCAAAAAAAAAAAAAAAATGAAATAAGCTTCCCCTTGTTCAGCATGGTTTATCACCAAATAAGCAGTTTTAATAATTCTTTAATATAACTGTAATAAAAGCATAGTGCAGAACGATTATAGTTAGAAAGAATAGAATTGTTCATTGGATTTCGAGAACATGTGCACAGCAGCATAACTGACTCTGATATAGCACCTGTAGTGAAATAGCACCTGTAAAGGCCTAATCTATATCTGGAGTAGAGAAGGATGTTTAAGAAAGAAAGCAACCCAAGCAGAGAGAACAGAAAGCAAAATAAAAAGTGTCAGAAACCATTTTTGTTATAAAGCTTTATGGCATGTTCTTCTAACCACACTACATAACAAGTGTGGTTATGCAAGAATGTTTTAAAGTAAGACTATCTAAACAGCCAAAGAATTTAAGAAAGCTTAAATAACTTCAGATTATAATCATTGTCACTTTGTGTTATAAAGCCTTATGTCAAATTGTTATGACAATAACAATAACAATTTATGACTGTGATTATGAACATTTATTTACATTTAACAAAGGCTTATGACAAGTGTGATAAAGCATTAGAAATACTTAATAAAGCTTTAGAAATGTGTTAATAATGCATTTTGAATACCGGATTTAGGTAAAGTGTTACAGATTTTTAAATTTATTTTTGTGTAATATTTATTTGCTTATGACATACAACAAGACAACATATAAAATTCTTCTATTAATTTGTATTTTTATTGTATTGCGTTCTATAGGCAACTTTCTGTGTAAATCAAGCAATATAATTTCATTTGTACTGTTTAGAAACTTTAGAGGTAAAGTAGCTTTTTAGATGGTCCATCAACTAGGTAATTTAAATTCACATTTGCTTATTTCTAAGATTGCTTGCTATTTTATTAGCATTTAATGAGTCAATAATAAGGCCACACTATTGATCTTCTTATACAGCACTGGCATATATGCAACTGGGATTTATGCAACAACGGATCTAAATATGTTAGAGACACTAATTGTTGTAATTGTTAAAGTAATTTTAATTGTGCATCTTCACCTCCCACACACATGCAAAACATATTTTACTTTAATAATTTTAATATTAATATGCTTTAATTTTAAATTGCAAATATTATGCTGATCTTGATAGTCATATTGTTAACTACAATGGACGTTTATTCAGTTAGTGTACAGTGCAATATGTACAAAAATACAGACAAGAATCCAAACAGAACTTTTGTTCTTTTCTAACATTATCTGGGGTATGTTGCATCAGAAAACAGTGACATCACTCAGGCATTGTCCAAGCTGACAGAGCCCACGGCAGTGCCGATTCCCAAGCTGTCGGTGTCCAACATGGTTCACAGCGCTCGCAAACGCATCCGCCGGCATCGGCGTACCGATCAGTCACCACTCAACAATGATGTTCTCAACTCCATCTTGCAAGTGAGTCTTTTTAAGGACAGTCTTTCTCACACATTTCTTAATGCTTACAAATTAGTACTGACGCATGCTCCTTCCACTTTGTATTTTCCTACACACTAAAAGGTCCAAATTACATTTTAGTAGTTCTTACTAACAATAAAATGCATTCAGGTCCTTGATGCATGTTTCTTTGATTTCTGTTTATTTACTCATGCTTATATATTTATATCACTGGTCCAGTTATTTATAGTACTTTTATAATTTGTCCTGGTGGGGTCATATTATTTTATCTTTAAAGACTAGTATACACTAATGGTACATATTTCAATTGTGAGCTTTACAGATATAAAGTATATGTCCATTTTTAACATAAAAAAGAGCCTATGTTTTAATACACCAAAAAATTATAGTAAATTAATATTAAGTCTAAATGCAAAGCCACTTTTGCTACTAAACAAGGCCTAATGTTATGTTTTTAGTAAAATTTTAATAAAACTGTCTTGTTTATGTACTTGTAAGTTCACATCAATACAAATCTTTTGCACCAATTATACCTTCTTCTCTAAATTAAACTAACAGAGAATGATTTGTATTGAGACAAATACTAATTAGTTAAATATCCCCCCCTCCATTATTTTCTTCCCCCAACTCTTTTTGGAGGGTATTCTATGTCCTAAACTATGTCTCTCTTTTCATTATTGGTCTACACCCACTCTGCCTGTTTATGAGAAAATCAATACAGATTAGCATTAATGTACATCACCATTATATATTAGACATCCAAACATCCAACATGATTTCTTTTTATAAATGCACCATCTCAATTTCTGTTTGGCTGTGTGTTGAGATGCAGCCAGTGTGTGTTGATTTTATGTCTGCACTACACAATATTAAAAGATTATTAAATTTGCTAATACTTTATATGAATATAAATTGTCATTCGCAGCATTGGTGTCATGTAGATTAAATTTCCATACATGTTGAGGCATATCTGTTCAATCTAGCTTCAATTTGTGTCTGCTCATTAAATATTTTTATAGCTTAATTGCATTTTATCCCAGCGCATGCAACATGTACAAGATAACCAAGGGCTATAAAACTGACAAATAAAACAACCTAAGGAGTTGATTACCAAGGTTTTACAAAAAGACATCTTACTTTAGTGAGCCAATTAACTATATGCACTGACAGAGCTGAAGTGAATGACAGTTCAGCAAAAAATACAAATCCCCAAACAGCTCTGTTGTGTTAATTTTACAACATTCTCATATTTCAGTCGACCTCCTTTTTTCAGTAATTTGATCACAGTACAGACAGTGGGGCAGAGTTATATATTCTAATATATATTCTATTTGTCATAAGGTTTTGGATAGTTCTTGTTTTAGATTTTGTGTTTGGTGGCTTTAGATCCAGTAATAGCTATCCATAATGATACAATAAGAATTATGACATTTTAGGCAAGTACACAATTAGAAAACACCATTCCAAAGGTATGGAGTAGGTTCTTTGTTTGCATTTGCTCATATGCACAAATTAATCTCCACAAATACATGGTTTCACATGATCTTTCTAGAATTTGCAAATTTTTCTCATATCATCCGTTCCTCCCCTTATAAATTGTTTTTAAAGCCTCAATGAACAAATGAAAGTAGTTTGTAAATAACGTAATCGTTTGATTTTCAGATGTGTGTTTCTATCAGTTTCTTTTTCCAGATGCAGCTGTGGATAAATTAGAATCTAATGAAGCCAAAGCAGCACAGTCAACTCCAGGAGGAAAGAATGACCATGAAAAAGAAACTGAAGACTATGTAAGTTCAGCTTCACAAGAATAATTACCAGTTCGGTTTGCTCAGTTTGTTCATGCTTGTCTGTTTAACAGTCCATTTATGTTGCTGCTTAGAAATAATTAACCATTTTTATTTTTAGTCCATTTGATTTGTGGTTTCTAATAATGCCTTACAGCTTTAGGTTCAGAGAATATATCGTCTTGACAAACAGTCAGTAAATAAATTGCGCAAATACGTTGACCTGACATGTTTTAAGTTCATTGGTCAGGTTTGAAATTATTTCTCGTATTTAAAGGTGTAATAGAAAATGAGTGCTTTTAAATTGTAATGCAATTTGAAAATGCTTTTATCCAAATCAACTTAACAAGTATCCCAACCTGATTAATGGGGTTAGAATACAGAGTCATTCATCCTGAAGCAATAAGGTTTAAGAACCTTGCTCAAGGGCCCAATTTGGTAACTCAGTGGTAACCAAACAGTGGTCTTGGTATTTGAAACCCCAACCTTTAGATTAATAGTTAATTAATACCCCTAACCACGAAGTTACCACACCCTATTTACTTAAAATTATCTGGTATGGGAATGCAGTAAACAAAAACAGTGCATTGGGTATATTAATCATATTACATTATGTATGTAGTTGGAAATTCACCTTTTAGAAATACAAATCCCATTTTCTGTAATTATTCCTATAAGCGAAAAAAGTAATCTAAAATGAAATGTCCATGCTAAATTAAAATATTTGCCCAAAAGCTGTATCTGTATAACTAATTGTTTTAGTTATACATATATACAGATGTGTTGATTCTCTAAAATAGGTTTAATGGTAGACCTTGATGTAAAGATTTTACAACCATAATTGATTTTCAGGTTTTTTCGGCTTGACTCTCATTTAACATGTGACCACAACTATAACCTCTGGGTGCAGGTTATCCAGTTTATACGGTAATAGCTTAGTGGCTATTACCTGGGAGGTCCCAAAACAATCACACATCTTTTCACTGATCTGCCTTAATCAGTCATTATGCACAGTGTATAGACACAAAGCTAGAGTGAAAAGGGAAACTGAAACGGAGGCGAGGGAAAAGCAAGATAGAAAAAAAAAGTGTTCTTTACTCCAAATAAAAGAAAAAAGCTAATGATGAAAATCAAGCTTGTAGTGACAAATAGACAAGCTAACACGTTCATTCCTCCCATCAGACATATTAATCTGAAGAAAGTCGTTATTTGAAACTGCAGCATTAATAAAATTGCTGCAGTGCTGTGTAAAGCACCTATGTACTAAAACAGCTTGAGTAGAAATACACTTTGCATATTTGCAATGATAGATGCCAACATTTGAACTTTTGTTTAAATGGGTGTGTTGGCATTCATGTATGCACAACTCTGCCACAGCATTTTAACTGGGTTGAGGTTTGTAAAACTCTAATTTGCTGATGTGCTTCACATCATTGTCCTGTTGCATGACCCAGTTTTGACAAAGCTTTAACTTACGCCTTCCATTTGAGTTTAGAATTATTTGGTTTACATCAGAGTTTGTGATTAATTAAATAAGTAAAAGTTGCTCAATTCCCATGGATGCAAATCAAGTGTACACAAAAGCATATCAGTACAACACCCCATACAAACTGTCAAATTTCACTATATATCAAAGTACTCTAGAGTAAATTATAACAAACTAATTGGTTAAATTGTCATTTGGAATTGAAATTTCACTTTCATTGAATTGAAATCATTCCTATGATTAGATACATTTTATTTCATTTTTTAAAAATTATATTCTGACACATACAGCCATATAATTTGATGTGACCTGTTTAAAATTAATGAGACATCACATTCAGTTTTGATGCTTCTTAAATGGTGATAAAAATAAAGTCACTAAAAACAATAGCTTAAACTTTTTTATTTAAATGCATTCTCAACATTAAACCCTTGCACAAAATTATGATGTCTCCACAATTCTGTAAAATTTGTTATATTATGCACTCATCTAGAGCAGAAACATGTACACAGGAACACAAATTAGTTAACATTTAATCGAGATGTGATTTCCTAAGGATTTAGAACCCGCTTTACATTTACCATTTTGTAAAATGTGAATCAATATTCATCACTAAACACCAGGTTTGAGTCATCTGATAGGTGTAATGGTCTAAGTGTGCAATGATATCACCATTAAAAATGAAATTTAGTGCAAATATAAAAAGATTTACCTTTTATACCTCCAGGTTTAACATAGCAGTTATCTATCAGCTGGTATCGTTCTTTCATGTGTCTTATATCTTGTTTTAACAAATGAAAACACGTCTTGTGTTCTTTCACAAACACTTTTTGTGTGTTTTTAAAGTAAGAAACATTTTGAGGACCAACATTCAGAGGGGGATGTGCAGAGTGAGATGTTATTCGGAGTAACTGACATCTATATCATTAACATGTGATAAAAAGGTTCATTAAATTACTTGTGTCTAATTAAATATTGTTTAAATGCTTTGAAGATGAATGTTCAACTGATGTGAATCTTTATTTAGGTTGTATCCCCATACTAGAGAGCAGCGATTAGCTAATGGATTATTATATGGATGGTTATATTTATCTGGATTTCAAATCATAGGCAACACAGTGGTGGATTAAAAGTTAATTTTCTGCTATTAATTGCCTTTATATAGTGTGTCTGTCTGTGTGAATAAATGTGGCCCCAGTGAAGGATTGGCACCCTGTCCTGGGTGTATATGCCAATTGCTTGAAACTCCGATCCCCATAACTCTAGTTGAGGATTAGGCGGAAGATAATGAGATGAGAAAAGCATCTGTATTGCCTATAGAAAAGTTACATTATCTCTTGACCTAATAACTTCTGTATCTTGTAACTTAAATTCAGCCGTATTGTGCTCAGGTTTTGTACCATTCAAGTACTGTAGAGAAAGGTTCTGGAAATAAAATAGAATTATAATACTAGGAAATAAAGAATGTTTAATAGTTTCATTTGGTTTTACATGAAACCATCTTTAATTACAAATTGCCTAGATTTTTCTCGATCAGATATTCATAGTTAGATGATATTCCCCCTCAACATTCTTTACAGGATTGCCATGTTCAGTTATAAACTGCTCTCTTGAATTCTTTCCACCTCCGCATACACTATATGGACAAAAGTATTGGGACACCTACACATTACACCTACAGAAGCTTTTATGAAATTTCATTTTAAGTTGTTCACCCCTTGGCAGCTATATCAGCTTCCAATTTTTTGGGAAGGTTTTCAACTTAAAATTAGAGTGTGTGGGAGTTTTTGCTCATTCATTCTTGTAAGGTCAAAGCAAGAGGGCCTGACTTGCCAATCTTCATTTTAGTTTATTCCAAAGATGTTTTGATGTAGCTCTGTAGCATGTTAAGTTTTTCCGCACCAAATCATACCATTATGGACTGGAATACTCACATGCTGGAATAGCAAAGGGCATTTCCTAAATGTTCTCACAAAGTTAGAAAGCATGCACTTATTCAGTATGCATGGCTAGGTGTTTGATTTTATACACCTGTGGCAATAAGACAGAATGAAGAATATTTAATTTAATGACTATAATTTAGTTGTCTTTTGGATTTGGGTCGTGGATTTGACTCGAACATTTAAGGACCTTGACATTTTTATTTAGTTTATTGGTTATTTTTATTATAATAATGAATATTATAATGATGAACTGCCTACCCATAATTAGCTGTCTAGCAGAGAGACTTTTTATCTCATTTAAGGACTTTACAGAATCCAAGTTTTCCAGTAATCCTAACTAACAACACAACACCTATTAAGAAAAAAACTGGATTTAATAACATCCCGTGTGTAGAATAAATTTAACTAAAAAGTTAAATTTAAACTAAAGGGGGAGGGGCGCAGCATCAAATAACAATCAGGTTTGATGATTTTACTGTGTAGTTGGTTTTCTTCACAACTTGTAACGTTCTCATTTGTAAGTCGCTTTGGATAAAAGCATCTGCTAATTGACTAAATGTAAATGTAAATGTATTGTAATTAACAAAACCGTTTGTTAGGAATTATTATTAACTTATAACACACTTTTGCAAATACAGTGAAGTCATTGTATCATCAAAGTTTAGTAGAGCATGCTCTAGGTTTTTAAACTCAAAAACCAAAAGCTTCATTTGTTGCATATTTATTTTGTCGCATATTGACTTTTATTGGGCCAGGGAACTTAAATTAGGCTAATTGCATTGTCTAGGCAGAAAAGTAATGAGCCAGATCTTCAATATTCGTATTGGTTCTGATGCCCATATATAAATGTAAATTTTATTGATGTAGCTTGGAAAGCACTGTCTGTTTATGTTCTGTTTCAGGTAAACATGTTAATTGTGTACAAAAAAAAAGACTTTAATTTTTCATCTATATATAGATGTTAGTGTCATTTGTTTTAATACAGCAAACTGCTATAATCAACTATCAAGAAGCGATCGAACAGTAATGAAAAAGAGCTTTTAGAAAACCAAAGATTGGAAAAGTTTGTCCTTATTGACTCAGAATAGGAACAGTAATTGATCAAGTGCAGCGAAGAATACCAAATCAGTCAATATTTGATAAAAGACATTGCTGTGTGTAAAACACATGCCTTTTAGTTCTTTGTAAATGCCAATTGTTAAAATGATATAAATTATGTGTGGAAGTAATTAAATGTTTGTTTTTCAAAACAGGTGAAATTGTTTTTGCTTTAACCAATGTATTTTCATTTAATATGGACCGACTGCTAAGAATTGTTATTAATGATGAAAATGCTAATGGGCTCTGATTATTGGATTCTTGTATTCATGTGCTAAGTCAAATGAAGTGGTCAATTAAAAAAAGGTACATTAAATTAATGTAGTACTTATTTTCACACACATTTTTGGTCTTTGATGTATTTTTAGTATCAGACCTATGCAAGCATATCATCTGTACCATAGTTTATTTTATAGGTTTTACCAGTGATTCAATAGTGTTCTAATGGCAGGAATTAAATAATTAAGATGCTATTTAACAATAGACTTAGCTGGAATGAGATTGATGCCTACTGATTACACTGTAGATGACTTTAATGATGTGATGTATGTTCTGTAGACATGCTCATATAGAATATAATAAAGGTTAATTACAGGTACAGTCTATTTCAATAACACTGTTTAAAATAAGTGAATCAGAGGACCTAGCAAATTTTGGTTGAGTATCATGTCTGGTAGGTCCTACTGTATCTTTTGTGACATAATGGAAGTTGGTTTTATTGTGTGAGTATTAAAAAAAATCTGCACTGTGCCTTTGTTTGTAATAGCAGTGTTTTAGTGCTCAACTTGTTTGCTTCTGCCAGAATTTGTTTAGCGTGTTGAAGTCCGCTCCGTGGGATAGTCTGACCTACCGGCTGGCACTCTGTGTGTGTTTGGTGAATTTCTGCCATGGTGGTGTGAGAGCGGTAGCTCACCTGTGGCAGGAATTTGTGCTGGAAATGCGCTACCGCTGGGAGAACAACTGTCTCATAAATGGGTAAAGTCACACTAAACAAATACACTGCTGCTTTCTCTCCTATTTTATTGTAATCCTTGTTTTCCTATTGATTTCATACAGTTGCTTCACCTGATGTTTTTTTTTTTATTTTTGCTTACATTTCACCTGTTTACTTTTTGTTATTATTAATTGGTTATTTTGTTTTGCAGTAAATTGTTTGATGTTGGGCGGCACGGTGGCTTAGTGGTTAGCACGTTCGCCTCTCAGCACTAGGGATTCCCAGTTCGAATCCCCATCTGGGTGGAGTTTCCATGTTCTCCCCGTGTCTGCGTGGGTTTCCTCCCACAGTCCAAAAACATGGATCAAGTCAAATGAATTCTCCAAATTGCCCCATATAGAGTGTGTGTGTGTGTGTGTGAGTGAGTGAGTGTGTGCCCAGTGATGGATTGGCGCCCTGTCCTGGGTGTTACTGCCCAGCGCCTGAAACGTTCTCCCCTGGATGGGCATGGGGAACCCCACCGCGACCCTACTAGAGGATAAAGCGGGAGATAATGAATGAATGAATGTTTGATGTTGAAAGGGTTAAACAGATGTAGGTTTTAGTTTCTTAATATTCAGCAGTTATATATTTTTGTCTCATTTGTTTGATTATATTTTTTTTTTTTTTGGGGGGGGGGTGTTGAATTATCTGATAAAGTTCTAGGTTAATTTAAGCTCAAGCTCAATTGTCTAAATTCATTATGTGTTCTGGACTGTTGTTTAGTCTGCTGTAGACAGCCATTTGGTCTGTCACATGGGTAACAAAATGCATCTGCCTGTCACCAATATTTTGCTTACTTATGATTTGGTGGTCTGGTACAAAATATCCATATCAAGATACATCTAGATGCAAATTTTTAAAAAAGGGACTGAAGAAACTAAAGACAAAAATTAAGGATAAACTTTTAACTGATTTTAAAATCAAATATATTTATTGTACAAAAAAATTCATTGTTCAATATTTTTGGAAAAGACCATCACATGCATCACATCAGAAAGACTGATTGTTTAATTACTTAACTATTTGATTTATTTACTTACAGATTGACCACAGTTTATTATTTGATTAGACCTCATATTTTCATGTCACTCATTCTGCCTGGGCATTGCAGCTTTTGCTAATTCTTGTTTAGAACCTTGAGAACCATCTGCCTTGAACATCAATGAGATAAACATTACTCTCTTGATTAGAAGCAGATAAGGACCAGATATAAATTTCTCACCAAGAATATGCAAACTAATTTGGACAAACAGTGTTTCTTTGATGCAGAGACTGAAAGGTGAAGCACTGAGACAGATGGTGGCCAATGTGAGTGACCTTGAAATCACATGCTCACTTCTGATTCACTGAACCTTTGAAAACCTGACCTCAGCCAAATCTCCTGGTGCTTTCCCCTGACTGTCTTGTGATATTTTGACAAGCAGTGATTAATTCTCTAAAGCGGTAGCACAGAAAATTGTATCCATCCTGCTGGTTGTTAAAGTGCAGCGGAGGAACAATACCTGTCCCTCAGGCTTTCCTTCCTGCCATATCATTGTGTGCAAATGAGATCGGAATGCATTGGTGGAGATATCAAAATGAATCCATTGTGAGTTTGCACAATGTGTATCAGTGGCTTATCTGCTGTTAGCAAACAGTGTGAATTTGTAATTATGCTATGCATTTGGTCTTTAAAAAAAAAGACCTTTTAACAAGTCAAATTACAACAGTCCAACAAGTCCTATTTGTTATCTAACACATTTGAGGTACATTTAACACATCTGAGGTACAGATATCAGAAAACAAGTTGTAATGGCTTTTCACTGCGGTATTTTCAGGTTGCCTGCAGGTCCTCCTGATCTAAGATGTTGCCTTCTTCACCAAAAGCTCCAGGTAACAGATCAACATTCTCGTTTGATATTTTTTTTCTTCTCCATGCATTTGGGATTTGATTATTTCAACTTTGAGACACTAGAATTCATAATGAAAATTTGAAGCTCATGAAAACATGGTATATCAGCTTCGTTAAATATGAACGTAACCTGAAAATAGGTAAATGGGTCTCAGTTGGACAGATCACTTTGCTTTGTCACAATGGCTTCAAGCTGGATTTTTCTTTTCATGTTAAGCTCACTACCTGGACATTTAATACCGTTGCCTTATTTAAATCTGAAGTGCAATATGGCCCCAGATGACCATTTGCCAGCTATTCCATTGCATTCATCCAAGTCAGACACATCGTCAGGGAGCGTCAGGAGAAGAGGCTGTAATAAAGCTATCCAGAGGGAGAAGAAAGAAAAAAGAGCTAGTAGAGAGAGTGGTAATATCTGTCTGGGTAGCTGAAGCAGAAGAGCCTTTTTATCTGCAATCACCTCAATAAAATGGGGCGCCCAGACGGGACCCGTGGTCATAAAGTGAGTGGCAAGCCACCATTACTCTCTCATGCTCACTTTCTCTCTCTCTCTCTCTCTCTCTCTCTCTCTCTCGCTCTCATGCTCTCTTGCTCACTTTCTCTCTCTCTCTTTCTTACCCTCTTTCTTTTTTTCTCTCATACATACTTGCATACACTTTTTATTTATTTATTTATTTTTCTTCCTTTTTTGTATTCATCATGGTTTTTATCCTATCTTACTTAGTTACTTACTTTTATCTTATAGGTATTACTGTGTCAATTCTGTCTTGATAAAAGGATGAGCTCACCGGTTACGTATGTAAATTACCATTCAGCTTCAGATTTATTGGCACCATTGCTAAGGATGGGAGTAAAAAATAGGGTCATGAAAGATGTCTACAGACTTAATCAGCCTAACGTTTCTCTGATATTAGAAATTAAACCTTATTCAAAAATTTAATTGGAATTATTTAAATGCACATCATGGTTCTTGCTTAGCCCACTGTACTGAAGGAAATATCTGGAAGAAATTATGTAATTGTTCTGAATATCTGCAACAGAAAAACATGTTCTTTAATGGGTTTTATCATTTAAGATTCAATGACAAATTAGAAGTAATATGTCTTAATATATCCATCAAAATGCTGCTAAACTGAAAAACCTGATCTGACAATTGCTAAGCACTGAAGTCTGCTTTACTAAATTGTCACATAGAGAAAGCTTTATTCTATTTTCTATATTGTATGGGTGATTTGTGGCATTGAGCAAATAATGTCAGGAGTTTTGGAAAAGTTTTCAAGCCAGCTTTAAAATGAAAAAAAAAAAATTGGATTTGGATCTGTAATTGGATATCATCAGAGTGAATCTGTATATAAATTGGAATTGTTAACTGGCCTGTAAGTGTAGAAACATGGAGGTAAACCTAATAAAATGGCCTGTAAGTCTATACACACCATAATACCGTAATTATCTTTCACACTTTCTCAAGTATTAATAAACCAGTATTTAGCTGCAGGTGATCTAACCAGTTTATTTTTTTACAGAAGCAGGATGTTTGCATATAATATAAAGTAGCAGACTTTAATTTTACCACAGAATCAGTTGGGTGGAACATACTTTTCTGATGTGGCATGGCTCACATGATATATATATTCTTATATACAAAATGTTCATATGAAACCATTTTAAAGTGATAATTATAAACTATAAAAAAAGTGTAAAACTGAATATATGAAGCATTGTGCAGAAAGAGAACTGAGACATTCATGCATTTGTGTAAATCTGGCCTTTAAAAGCATGATATAGACTGACTTTGCTTCATAAAGCCTTAATGATTGGAATTAAATATATATTTAGAGCATGACATTTAAACTTGGCATTTTTCAACTGCAAAGCTCTATAGGTTGTCTTAGACATGCCCATTAAACATGTCAGGTGTGCTTTTGAGCTTTCACTTGAAAGTCAGAATCGCAGACAGCTGGTAAGTATACACAAGGAAATTTTAAAGCTGTAATTTATGCATTTTTTTCACTGCTTTATGTATCGTTATAATCGTTTCATAGAAGCGCATTGCATACTTTATATAGTGACACTGCTAGTTCTAGTTGGCCCTCTTCTGTTCCAGCGGGTCTGTTAATGTGCTTGATTGTGCTTGAATTTTACAGTAATCTGCATAGAACCGTTACTTTCACGCATTTAAACATCCCTGGAATTAATTGGAATGCCAATTGTGAGCCTGATCTTTTAATCAAAATAAAACAGTGCTTGATTGCTTTATTTACAAAGCACAGCTCTATCTAAGTCTGATCCTCAGAGCGGGCAAAGATTACTGCAAAGATTTCCTACTTTACTTTATGCCATTTTCACATGTCTGTGATTGTCAGAAATGCTTTATAACCTGCTTTTAATACAGAATGACATTCAGTTGAATATTTCCCCTCCAACACAGATGTTAAATTGTTGCATTGAGCACAAAAAAGCAAGGGATGTAGTGCGAAAGGATGCAACTGGTGAGAATCGGCTCGCAGCTCCCGAACCATCTGCAGGAAAGTCCTGGGACTCTTGGAGTGACAGTGAGGATGAGTTCTATGAGTGCTTAAGTGACACAGAGGACATAAAGGAGACACCAGTGGATGGCGCTAAAGCAGTGGAAAGTAAAGGCAAAGTAAAGCCTGAGGGTCGACTGCAGCCCCATGGCAACCTGACTCTTCTCCATTCCAACGAACCTCTCTATATACCAGTTACACAGGTGAGCTAATTATCAGGTTTCAACAAACATAATAATAATCGATTCATTTTTAGATTGTTTTTTAAATAACTTTTTAATCCAATAAAAGCACAAAAAAGTATTATATTTTAATTATTCTATATGAATAAGTGCAATCCTAACAAAATTTTAGTCCTAAGCCAAAGCTATACTACATGAGCATAAGATACGCAAAGTTTGCAAAATGAAGATGCACAAAAACCTTTGCGTAAAATGACCCCTTTCTATCTTCTCGTGTAATATTGAAGTAATTTGGCTTAATATACCATTTAAGATGGATTGCATGCAAATACTGGCTATTAGAAAAACCACCTGCTGCGAGATGAACTATGGGCCTAAATTCTATATCCGAATTTGTTTTATTAATTAATATTGCAGTAACTTATGCTACTGTTGTTTCCATTTTTTCCATATTTGAAACATTAAGCTTCAAGAGTATGGGATATTAAACAGACATCAGTTATATTATAGTAAATAAAGGTTTGTTCTTTTATAGATAAGCTTATCTTTATAAATTAGTTGTTATTTGTTTACCCTTTGATAAACAGTCATTTTCACTTTAATAAGAGTGCAAAGTTGTGCAGAAAAAAGACACTGACAAATCATCACCACCTTATTGTTATGATTTCAATGATGGGAGATATAAAGCTAAAAACTCTTTTTTGTATCAATGTAGAGACTTTACACAACACGTTGCCCAAACTTTTGAATATATATATATATATATATATATATATATATATATATATATATATATATATATATATATATATATATATATATATATATATATATATATATACATACACACACCCATATTGGTACATTTCCATTTTCTTGTTTTGTTCTTGAGACTTCTGATTAAGTGCACAGCAGCTGACCAGTACTGTTCAATAACAAGGTGGTTTTAAGCGTTCGATGCCGAAATGACATAAAATAGCTTAAGCACAGCATGTGAAAAGAGTTCTGCAGTTAGTCAGCTCCCAAAAGTAGGCCGCAGATGGGCAACACTAGTGCATTGCCAGCACCTCATGGACGGTTTCACACTTCAGAAAATCAAGCAATTCCTGAACCCTAAAAAGCTAGGCATAGCCAGAATCGCATCCCTGAATACACACTCAGTGTGAAATCTGCTGCTGCCTGTTTTGTCTGAATCCAAATATACAAGCTTGACCTGTTCTGTATTGCTCCAGAGTCATCTCTAACTTTGTTTTCCTCCTGAATCTCACTTCTGTCTGGCTTCTTTTCTTGGACAGAGGCAGCAGAGCACCTGGGAAGGGAAAAAAATACAAAAGTTAGCTGGCTTGGGAGTTTCTAGGAGAGAGTCAGCGTATTTTATTATTGCTTAGTGTGGGTTTTAGGTACATTTTTTGTTTTTCTATGCACATGTGTACCCTGTTTTTCCCCACTCCAATCTCCTTTTCTTTTTGCATCCTGTTTGTTTTTTGTGTCATACTTCTGCCTATTCCTTCTTTCTCTGGCTTTACTTCCCTCTTATTATTGCTATCATTTTCTCTTTCTCTCCCTCAACACCCTTTCTCTTTTCCCCCGGCTCCCCCCTTTATTAGATCTGAAGTGAGTCCCCCTTTCCTTTAATAATCTCTCGATTTGCTTTGCTCTCAAAGCCCCCTCTGTTCTCCTCATCACCTCATATTTGTCAGCATCTGGCATGTTTCTGCTCATTGCCATCGATTTACATCCTGTTTTTGTTTCCCCATAATGATAACTGTACTTTTATTTTACTGTATTTAAAACTGAGGGCAATGTAAATCAATGGCAACATTAGGTTGAGCTGTTAATACAATACTTGTACCAAAATATCTATTACCTTAATAAAAATTGCAATAAGTTAAGAAACTCTACTATAGCTGGTCTTTTATATTCTACACATTAGGTCTACATGTTATAGAATATTAAGATATATATATATATATATATATATATATATATATATATATATATATATATATATATATATATATATATATATATACTAGTTCTCTACTTCCCTCCCTGTATTAGAAAATACTTTATGGGATATGTCTGTCAACTTCTTGTGTGACCAACTTGCCAACCAGTGAAACAATTGTAGACCAGCAATAAAGCTTCTATTCTCTAGGCACTTCTTTCTTACTATTACCCTGTATGTCAGTTCCAGATATGCTGGTGAAAGGTTTGTTTGCAGAGTTGCGGTTTTGGTTGTGAGCCTTCAAACAGTTTTTAATTGCTGCTGAAGATGTAGAATCGTTATTGTGTTCTTTATGTTACCGAACTGCATAATAATGTTCACAAATAGTGATATATAACCAATTACCAGTGACATTTAGCTGACTGATACATATGTTTGTGGCCTTAATGCCTACATAGTTATTAGAGAGCATACATTTGTGAGTTTGGATTTATGTTTATATATACTGTATGTATGGATGTTTGCTTCTGTTTTGTTTTAGCACACTCTGTTCTTGTTATACCTTACCCATGAGCTACTACGTTCACACTTGCCTTCAAAACATTACCTCCCACTAGAAATGTTAAAGCAAAGGTTCAGGCAGGATAAATGTATATTGCCATTTTTGAAAAGTTCATCCTTCTAAAAGTATTTGAAGACAGACCTTTATTTTTTACCTTTACGGTTTTCAAGCTTCATGAATGGCAGCTGTTACTTGTAATAGTGTGTTACTATGTTAAAAATCCTGTAGCATGTCATGTGCCAGAATGGTATTCTCAAACATTTAATTTTAATATACCTATTTATTTATCACTAAAGTCAAAGGGTCAACTGTACTTTGCCTGTTGGTTTCATAAAAGTACAGCAGGGTTTGCTGAGGACAATTTCACTGTATCAAGAGGTATTTCCAGATTTAAGAAAATCCCTAAAGGCATACAGCATTTACAGGAACCTGATCTAAGGTAGCAGTAAGGTCACAGTGATATTTGTCCACTAAAGCCTATTCAGGTTAACCTTAATTTCAAGTGGCCATCTGTTTAAAATTGCAAGAAATCTCTATAGACCTCTCATTTGCTCAAGATATCGCACTTAGGAGACTGGGACAAATTTGAGGGCAGAGTGACTTTGATCTTACCCCAATAAAGTCTGATCAGTTCTAATGTTTTTGCTAAATTTCGATATAAAGGCTGTAGGTGTTTCTACGGCAACATTGACTTTTGGTAATCCACCATTTGTGTCAAGTTAAAAAAAATCCATTAAGCTATTCCTGAAATGTTGCATTCACAAAGAAGTGAGCATTACAGAGGCACGATGAGCTTGACCTTTAATGAACCAAAAAATAATTTTCAAATGAAATAATTAAGAACAAGAGTCATTTACACAACAAAGCAACAATAATATATGTGAAAATGATATCTGCAAACTTTATCAAAGACATTCATATAATAAAACACATTCAGTGACCATTTAGATTCTGATTCGACTATGTGAGTACAATCACCAAAGGGAGTATTTTAAATGGGTAAAAACATAACTGACGTATAGTATCCTGAATTGTTCCACAGGGAAATTTTTAAAGAAGCACATTTTTCCATCCGGTTTCGAACTGGGGATCTTTCATGTGTAAGAAGTCTACACTAAGGAAACCATGACTAGTGAAAATAGTACAACACTAATGGAGCTACTAGAGAGGCTTCCGCTCAGGTACAAGAGCTTAAATGCTAAAAGGGCAGCTGTAGACAGGTCCATAGCTGATCGTCTTGACATATTCGTTCAATTCTTATAAGAGAACAGATTACTAGTATATGGATATTGGTTTTCCCATTATACATTTTTTATATTTATAATAATTTCAGATAAATATTTAAGCCTAACTAGTGTTTTCACAGACAAGCAAATGTAACAGCTGTACATCTGAAACAGTGTAAATATTTTGCTTGCTGACCTTTTAGCTCTCAAAAACAACATTGCTGCTGAAGCAATGTTTTTCATATTTATTTAACATATAACACATGGGCAGCATATTTAGAGTTATTGCCTGTTAATTGTTGTAGTTTTTTGGCAACATTTAGTTGAGTAGCTCATTAATCGCTTAACACCCTAAAACATCCCACTTAAAGCACTTCTGGGCAAGTTAAGAGCACAGAGCCGAGTGATGTGTGGTGTGAGCTGTTCATCCTCAGAACAGGTGTACAAGTGTTTGTTTAATCTGATAAGATGACAGTCCACTGTGTTTCATTAGCCTGCCTGGTTTTGTTCCAGGTTTCTTGTACCTGACTTGTTATTGCAGCTCAGAGGTCATTAGCAGGTCGAGGGTTTGAATCTGGAGGTTTTGCTGGCTTCTGGACAGCATGCAGACTCTAATGAGTCTGTTGAGCTGTCAGCTGTCTCATACTTCATTTCTGATGAATGACAGGCCAATTGAGAAATCTTCTACTGAACAAATTTCTGTCAAGTAGGCATACAAGTCATACAGAGTGACCTTGAGGAGCCAACTCTTCTAAACTGGCCAATGCTTATTGCAAAGTTTTAAACAGCTTCATGGGTCAGCATTTGTTTGCATTCATCTTCTTTGTCTCTATTGGACAGGAGCCAGCACCCATGACTGAAGACGTGTTAGAGGAACAGTCCGAGGTACTCGCTAAACTGGGTACCTCTGCTGAAGGTGCTCACCTCCGAGCTCGCATGCAAAGTGCCTGCCTGCTTTCTGATATGGAGTCGTTTAAGGTAATGATGGATACCTATTTTATTCAGCAAATGAGTGAGTGTAATTAGATTTTATTTCATTATAATATTTTTTTCAGTTAATTATATCAAAACGGTATCAATGTTATCAATGTTACACTTATAAATAAAAACTAAGTAAAACTAAGTCTTTAAAATAAAAAGTAGAAGTTGAGATGGGTTGTGTGTTAAACTAGCTAATTGTCCATTTTATCAGTTCCACCTACCTTAAAGATGGATTTCTACAATGATGGACTTGTACAATTTTTACCCCTTTACTCTGTGATCTAATGGTCAGGACCCCAATAATAGCGCCACAGAGCAGGTATTATTGGGTTGGTACATTATTCCTATCCCAGCATGTGTTTTAATGAAACTACAGCAGCATTGCTGCACTTAACCCCCCTCACTGCATAAGTGTCACTGCAGAACTGACAATAAACAAAATATAACCCAAAATATTTCTGTTCTGTGATGGTCCTGACCTGACAAAAAAGAAAACAGATGTATTACTGTCTGTAAATGTAAAACTGCAAAGTTTGTCTATATGGTAAGTGAAGACAATGAAGCAAGAATGCAGTGTGTTCAAACCTTTGACTGGTACTGTACATGAAGCTCAAGTTTAATCATGTTATCATGTAGCCGAAATTTGGAATATACTTAATATAAAGAGATTATACAGTCTTTGCTTGTTTTAATATCCTATTGTAATATACAGTATATGATGTGTATGATGCTTACATGTTGGCATTACTTAAGACTTTTTTTCTGTTCATTTGCATTGGACCTTTATTAAGACAAAACTGAAAGAAAAAAAATGTGTAATTTGTCATTACCCACTATGGTCAGTAAAGATCACTGTTGCATTACCTGGATTATATCTGCTATCTTACCTCTCACCCATCAGACAGTGTTTTTTCAAATTTATTTTACTTTATATACTTTTGTGTGGAGTTCTCCATGGTCTTTATAAAAAAAAAAACAGTTTAATGAACTTGCTTGAGTGAATATCCAGAAGTGTTAGGGATCGCTAAGATCCCAATATTTATTTGGAACCCTACTCGGATCAGGAAAAACCCTTTATTCCAACACAACAAATAAACATAAACGTAAACCCACAGTAGTCTGTGGTGTGAGAGTCCAAAGGGAACGAGCCAAGTAAGTAGGTGTCCAGGGAACCGTTCCGGAAAGTCCAACAGTAAATGGCACAGTAAAAGTCCAACAAAAGAAGAATTGGGTCTGCTTCAGTCCCATAACAAAAGAGAACAAAACACCAGCAAGGCGCAGCAACACAAGGAGGAGTAATAGACCTCCTAACCAGACTGTCTAGCAGGGTAGAAGTCCACGGGTAGAGAAATACCAAGGGTTATCGCTACCAGGACTACCTACCGAGTTCTCAAGTGAGGAGACCAACTGGCAACAGGCTAACTCTCCTCGCTCCATAAATAGAGTGCTGCCTGATTGCCAATTAAGCTCAGGTGCACCAGAACGGGGCGTGCTGGAGTAGGTGTGGCCCAACCCACCTACACGTCCCCATAACAAGAAGTTGTTCAGTGACTTTTAAAACTTTGTTTATCTCGTATGTCTGATTTTCCCTATTTTCTTTATGTTTAGTCTAATTATTATAATTAAATGATGAAATTAATGAACGTACCACAGCATAGCATGCATGTCATTTCCCACAGGTTCTTATTAGAGTAAAGCTTTCTCAGCCTGTAGCTAGATCATAAAGGCTGTTTTTCTTTTGGGGCTTTGGTGCTCTTTGATGCCATTAAGCAAAAAAAAAAAAAAGCTAAATGTTAGGGTTGTATAAATATTAAATATATTAAATTTTAAATTTAGATAAAAAATATTAAATATTTCTTTTGTAAAATGAACAACAAAATGGGGAAATATATAATTATAAGTGCCTTGCCCTTTGCCTGTGCGCCATATGTTTCTAAGTATATTTCCAGATGTATACA
Organism: Corydoras sp. C115; assembly: GCA_019802505.1. NCBI lineage: Eukaryota > Metazoa > Chordata > Actinopteri > Siluriformes > Callichthyidae > Corydoras > Corydoras sp. C115. The sequence continues at coordinate 7,092,921 of JAFMOC010000001.1, forward strand.
ATTGATAAAGGGTCCAATGGTGGCAGCTCTTCTGCACTACAGCTTGCATGGAGCCACAATGGTTTAAAATTTCCCAGAACACAACACAATAGATATTATATGGTGGTATTATGAATCATAATAATAGAGGACTATACTACAGAAAGTTTAGAGCTCAGATCTTACACTGTCATAAATTGATGCAAAATGTTTCCATATTATTAATAAAAAAAGGATAAATATGTTCTGATATACCTAGTGCAACAATTACACCCCAAACAGTTTTATCCTGGTGTTAATAATTTGATTATATTTGGTGAACAAAATATAATCTACATCTTGCAAAGAGGATCACAACGTAGGATCTCCAATCATGCCAGCTTACCATTTTGAGTTTGATCTTTGGTTGCGTTCAACTGTATTTGGTAACTTGGCAACAGAGCAGCAGCGCCTGCCACCAGTCTCTGTCTTAGAATAATTGCAGCTCATGGCCTCTTTCAACCGTGTCAGTCATGCTGTGATAATATATCCACATGTGAATTTAGAATGCAGCATGTCCTGCTAGTGCTGCTTGAATAAACAATACTGATTGCAGTGGTTGCAGGACTCATATGATCATCCATGCAGTATGCTTGTCCATGTCTAAGCTTTTTCCACCGACTTCAGAAAATGAGCCTTCATCAGACGGCGTTTTCATGAGTGGGCAATTTAATTGTATGTGATCTCGCAGTCACCGCAGAGGGTTTGGCTAATTACCAAAACGGAACATTTGTATTGGATCGGGGAGTTGGCCTAATGAATTACTGCAGTGTTTTGTGAAGTAATTTCGGAAGGCAATAGAGCTGATTTCGCTACATTAAGTGATTTATATTGCAGACGTAAAGGTGGGATTCAAAGGGTAAAATGCCTGAATGTCAATCAACATTCACACACAAACACATAGTAGAGTGAGACATGGCTTATTTCTTTGTCATTCCCAGACACATTTATGATTTGGAGCCTACGGCCTTAAGGGCTTGGAGATTCCAGCTTTCACCGTAGAGATTTCAACTTGTCTAACACATTCGTCACTGTCGGCGAAATGTCAGCGGGTGCAACACGGCCACCAAATATCACTCCATATCTTTAACTTAACAGTGACAAGATTGTAAAGGCTGCATGCCGCATCCTCAGGCCAGAGATCAGAAATTCCTTCTTCCTGTTCCTCTGTCTTAATCTTCACAGAACAGAATTTGTCAACCCATTTATAGGTTTCACCTTTTATGGTGGGAAAAAAAGGAATAGGATGTTGGAACGAAGAGAGGTACAAGCTGTTCTACTGTCATTCACAGTCACCTATTCATCTTTATAAGCGCCTTATTCCGCCCTCTTCCTCGTCTGTTGGATAACACGGAGTTATCCAATGTTGCTGTTCGGCCAAGCGGCCCTGGAGATTAGGCAGCAAGAGATTTGTTTTTTAAAAAAAATTAAAAAGGAGAGCATTTTAAAAGGAGTATTCACACTCTTGTTGTTTAAGCTCGTTAATGTTGACTCCTTGTGTTTAACAGCAGGGGGCGAAGCTGATGAGGAACTATGACAAATTCGCACTGTTTTTACTGCATAACCAGCTGTCCTACAAAATGCTCCTGTTTCTCTCTGACACTCCAACTTTTTCTTTCCCCTCTTTTACTATTCCTTTCTAAGGCTGTGGTGGATGACTGCTGTGCGCAAAGCTATTGCACTAAATGGCCCCCTTAGCTGAAGATGGCCTCTAAATTTAGTGCCGGCACTGTCTTTAATTGTGCTTAGCCAAGCATAATTTGGCATTTTGGCTTTAATTGCTGTCTCCCTCTGGGTAGAGAATAGAGAGTTGTGGATATGATGAATGGGGCAACTTAAAAATGTGACAGTGCTTTGAACCCTTGCAGCATCCCCTCTAGAATACTGCACCCTTCGTTTTTAACATCACCACTCCTTCCATCATTCCAGTTTTCTCCAAACTTACTCGAGGGACAGCAGAGTGATATAAACTAACCAGCATTTCTGTATCTGAATATTTTTTGGCCTACTTTGAGGCTCGTTTAAGCATCAACCATGTTGTATATTATGCTATTTTCATCATCCTTTATTGGGTTGAATGTTTTAGAACAAGAAACTATGCTCTACAGTAACTTTTTACCCAAATATGTATATGGCCTGGTTTAACTGATCAAGTTCAGCAAACATAAACAAATAATTATATTGTGTTTTTTATGTAATGTATGCATTTTTAAAATAACACGTTGTCTTAAGGCAATGGTAAATTGTCTTGAGCCTACAGCCTTAGCAACAGTTGAAAACAAAAAAGTATTTTATGACCCTTAAATGTTGTTACATACCTCGGAATAATAAATATTTTGGTCTTTCTGAGTGGCAGGCTGTTTTCTTAGCCTGTTACCCAAACAGTAACCTGTTTTCACATTGAAACTTAATTCTAAATGCCAGCACATTGCGACTTTAGTACAAGGGATACCTCTTGCTGAGCATTCAATTTTAATGGTTAAGTCTGATTGCCTGGCTGGTCCAAAGTTAATGGCACTGGCAATTTGAAGGCAATTAGCAGTTCTTACCTGCACAATCTACCTCTGCAGTACAGTCACTGGGTTGGTGAAAAGTAGCTTTGCATGTGTAAAGCAGGTAGTACTAGGCTGCTGATGCTCCTTGGACAGCACTGTTTGCTTTAGTTATTATAAGTATATAAGTTAGTATAAGTAGTTATTAACAATAATACATTTTGTTTTTATTGAGGGTTGAGGGTAGTTTGAGAGTGAATTATACAGAAACTAAAGTTCTTGCTTTTCATTTTGTACCGAAGCCCTCCTTTTTTATTTTCTTGTCTTTTTAATTTCTAGTTCTCATTGCTGTAAAACATATTATGTAATGCTGCTGTATCTCCCAATAATTATCGACCATGGACATTAACAGGACTTCCACAGACAAACAGCAAGGTTCTGATGAGAGGGTTCACCAGCAATTTGGTCTGCCAGCTCATTTACAATTGCAGGCGCTGACAAGCAAGCCTGCAGACTTGGTGCTTACCATTATCATGATTCATGCACAATATTTCATCGCCACTAAAAATCAAATATTACATTTTAGATGGATGTGTGTTCTTTTGCCTCCCCCCCCCCCCCTTGTAATTTGCTTCAGACTGAGCACTTATTTATATTCAGAGTTGGAATTTGTGAACAAGTACTGGTTGCACGTGTAGAACTTGATGGTAGGTTAAATAAAACAAATGATGTTGTGTTAGAATAAAGTGGCTGGTGAAAGAGACAGTTCTTCTCAGTAATTCTCTAAAAATGATTGGAGGCTATGCTTTAGAGCTTTGTTCGTTCATAATGAAAAATGTCCCACTCTGTATTTTGGTATGACTGAGTAAGTTATAGATCTGTTCCGAACACATCCCTGACCTTCAAAATAAATCATATATATACAGTGTATATATATTTTAAAAATGCCAGGTTTAATCTGTGTTTAAGATTGTATCTTTTTTTATTTTTAAGCATTTCATTTTTTCATCCATGGCTTAGGAATTTTTTCTTTAAATGAATACTCCTGTATCTGTTAAACTGATATTATAATGACATATGATGGGACATTTTAGTTGCCGATATTTACTTAAAAACCTTTTTGGTCTGATTATTGCACTTGACTAGAAAGGTAGGCATAGTTTGCCTCATGTATTAATTATGTGCATTATGTTTGTATTATAAATCACTCTTTCACAATTTGAGTCCAGTGAAATTTGCCACTGTCATTATGAAATATGTCTTAAGGGAAGAAAAATATCCACTCTTGGAATAACTAGATCTGCAACAAAATTCATAACCTTTGGCATATAATCTTGCTGAGAATTGACCCCATCAACTGAAACAGCACTGCATTACAACACTCAAAATTCCCTTTTTTCTGAGCAGGTTGTGCTTTCTTGTATACACAAACTGTATATAGATATGTAGATGTGTGTGTTTACTTCCTTTAGGCAGCCAATCCTGGTTGTACCCTTGAGGATTTTGTACGCTGGTATTCACCAAGAGACTATGTGGAGGAGGAAATGAGTGATGAGGCAGGAAAAAAGGTGGTGCAGGGAACGCTAAGCTCTAGAATGAAGATCCCAGGCAACATGTGGGTTGAAGCATGGGAGAGTGCCAAGGTCACACCAGCACGAAGGCAGAGGAGGCTGTTTGACGACACCAAAGAGGCTGAAAGGGTACACCTTTTATTTTATTTCTATGGAGTAGAAACTGCTACAGCATAAGAAAAATTCTAATTAAAAATGTCACAAAAGCAATTTACTGTTCAAAAATCTTTCTGAATAATTTGCATCTTTCCAAATGATGTAGTATGACAAAGAATCAGGAGCACCAAACTAATTTCATGCATTGTATTCTCTAAGACCACCAATGACTGGTCTTAATCCTATCAAGTTAGACAAAACAGATTTTAATCTAGTCAAGTCAACTTTATTTATATAGCATTTTTGTACAATAAATTAATGTCTTATAGATCAAAAAGATGCTTTCATATAACATTTTGAAAAAATTTCATGACTACTAACAGCATTTTCCTGTCATTTGTGC